>CM044001.1:96899519-97439519 GCA_024085815.1 Flaveria linearis
AGCCAGGCTCGAAGCCGAAATCAAACGGGCTGACCGCTGACCGAGTCAGCGGGTCAGCCCAGTCAGGTGGGTCAGCACCTTCTCAAACAGCCCCTTAGTTTGATTAGATAGTTAAGATAGTTTTGTTATTTAGGTATTAGGAAGTTATATATGGTAGTTATGAAAGTTAAGCAGTTACATAACCGAAGGGTGTCACCCCTCAATGGTGGCGCGCATGGTGAGTCAAAATGTAACCATGTGTATGTAATCACTGGTAAACGTGCAGTATGTTATTGTGTTAACTATATTTGTTTTGTTAAACACATCCTTCAATACAAATTTTATCATTAGATAGTCTATGTTAATCGATTCTCAGATACCAACAATTGGTGTCAGAGCACCAGAAAACGATGCAAGAAAAGACTGAAGATCTCAACCAAAATTCTAGAAAGAAATCGGTTCTCAAATGCCATCCTCATCTTACAAGATTAATTGCATCATCATATACCAAGTATCAACATTCATAACTATGTTCTTGTTGTTGTCACTATTTGTGATTGATTTGTAAAGAAGATTATGTTGACGCTTTTTTTTCTTTTTTTTGCATTTTATGGTAGAATAAATTTGGAGTGTTCTATTTTGTTAATATTATTTTATTAAAAAACTGCATAGCAAATGTGTGTTAAATTAGACACAAGTCCTTACAATTAATAGCAAAAGCCTAGCAAATGTGTCACCAAATTTAAAAAGCATTTGTAGCAGATGATTTTTTCAATTAAAATAATATTTTAAAATAGAAACACATTGTGTAGCAGTTGTGTCGTTAAATAAAAATCGGTAATTTAAAATAAATAAGTACGATGACGGAAATGTGAGTCTGTTCTTTTTCATAGTATCGAATATTTACCCAAAATCATTCTTGCCAAGCAATTGTTTTGCGATTTCGGAAAGTAGAAAATACATAGTCAAATTATGACCTTGAGTGCTTGTCTTCTCATTGTAACCAATTGTTTTTGTTTTCATATTAAACTCAGTACAATAAGGGCATTGAGGGCTCGATAATCGACACAAAAACGTCAAGTCCCATCTTTTTTTAGACCAATAAAACCGGGAGGAAAAGGGACTTTTGCAGTGCTTGTAAAAACATTATTCTAGATATATTAAAACACAGACGGTCAATAATTTTTTCCTTAGGAATTGGTTTTCTTCGGTTCTTGAATATATCTCAACTTTATATCAATACGATTCAAGCCGGATCATATCACATAAAATAGTTACTATAATATTACAAAACAAACTAACTAACATGTACGTAATCTGCTTTTCGTGTTTCCAGCATCAAGTAATATGTTTATCTACATTCAATCAATTAATATTATTATCAGAGACACTAAAAAAAACTTTAAGCGTCCATGTGCACCACTTAAATATTAAACAATGTAAACACAAATCGACGCAATTAAAAAAAAGTTTATTCCTATACATTCATTAATCTTTAGTCCAAATAATTGAGCCAGATGGTTGGGCGATGGTCTCGGGTTGCGTAATCAAGTGATTAATGTAATTAGATGTATTAATAGTCCATCAGTGATTCAATTAGCCGTTCAAAAAAAAAAAGCTAGTAATCCTATCTTTATCAATTCAAACGTACGTGGTCCACGTGAAGTAGTAGCCATAATATTTGCAGTCGACAATAGGAGAAATCTTTGATGTGCCACTAGCAGTAATTTTAATTGCAATTGTCGATTTGTCGAAGACGATTTATTTAGGTTTGGGAAGATGGTATAATTTGAGGTGATATTTTAAGAGCTAATTATTGAGAGTAATGGGCTAACGTAAAATAAAGTGGCCTTTTGATTGAATAAATGGGGTTTGTTACAATGGGGTTTGTTACAAAGAATCAATCAAAGAACAATGAAATTCGACTCAAAACTTATATGATTGCTTACTATTCTGAATGAAAACTACAAGACTTGACTTCAATTATTATGTCTATATTCGCATTTCAATTAGCCCTAAATTCTGATTAAAACTAACTTCTAACAACTAAAGATAAAACCAACACTATTAGTCCCTATACTTCTATGTATTACCAAATTGTCCTTCAACTAGACATTAAAGCTACTAATGGCTTTGAACAACTATAGCACACTAATGATTTTAAATAATACTCACAATCTTCACCTTAAATCAGAAATCATAATGCTCAACCAATTCCAAGTGACATTACACACCAGTCCAACTTGGAGCCAGACAAAAGCTTAGTAAATATGTCTGCAGCATTAACTTCAGTATTCACTTCATCCACTAAAACCTCTTTAGCATTAACAATATCTCGAATGAAATACAACTTCGTATTGACATGCTTGGTGCGCTTATAATAAACACTATTCTTGGCCAGTTGCACAACACTTTGATTATCATAAAGAATCTTTGTTGATGACAAAGTTACTCCTAACTTAGTTACAAAACCCTTCAACCAAAAGGCTTGTTTAACAGCCTCAGTTAAAGCCATATACTCAGCTTCTGTTAAGGAAAAGCTACCACTCGCTAAAGCTATGCTTTCCAACTTATAGTGTTACTGTATACTTGAAAAGCATATCCAGTTACTGATCTTCTACTTGAAAAGCATATCCAGTTACTGATCTTCCCCTATCCAGATCTTTAGCAAAATCTGAATCTACATAGCCCAAAACTATACATTCAAACTTACCCGAATCACCTGTGAATACTAATGTAAGGGGTTTAGAACAGTGTAAATGATGATTAAGTAATTGTTATTAGTGTTTTTATATGTTTAATTACAAGGAGTTTGTGACAATAAGTTAACTACGAAGAATTAATGTTTTGTAGGATAAACGTGAAGATTTGATGAAGTTTTGAGCATAAACATGGAATAGAACTGCAGATCTTGATGCATGGATGGATAGAGAGCTTAATCACGAGAACGTGGTCGCAAACAAGGATGGAGACAGAGCCCGAATGAAGAAGTTATAAAGAAAACAAGTTCAACGTATCTGATTTGGAGTAGCCTACGTTTTTCTGGCTTAGCCTAAGTTTCAGAGGGCACGAAAAAGCCAAAATGTAGCCTACGCTTTTTATATGTAAAATCATTATAAAGACCAGAAAAATTAGGTTTTTGGAAGTTTTTTGAACCCAAGTCGCCCCCAACGTCCTAGAAGGCTACCGGTGGTGATTTTTGGCGGAAAACTCGATTTTTATCATTTGGTTAGAGTATTTCATGTTTAGATTAATTGTTTCAATTACTGGTTCATGATTTGAGTACCATGTCTAGCTAAAACACCTATAATCTTCCCCGGGTTGTAAGGTTAATAACTATAACTTATTCTTAGGTTTCCTTTTGTTGATTTATTGTTTAAACCGGTCTCTTAAACCGGGAAACATTATTTATTGATTACTGATTCTAAAATACATGTTTTGTTGACAACTTTGGTTCATGTTTCTCTGATTGTTTTAGATCCATTTAAATCTGGGACGTCACCGGGGGGATCGGTTTTGGTAAAGCAACTGTAGGGTATGATTCGAGTAGTTGTCCTATCTTAACAACAATCTCATTCAGTCCCATTTTCTTTGGTTAAATTAACAACGGTTATGTCTACGTGACCTGTAATAAACCAGTAAAGCATGTCAGAAATTACGAATCCGAACCCGAAAAGGATTACCTTCTTCGATTATTATTATTACAACTTAAGTCTTTTCAATCATTATTCATTTTAGTAAATTTGTTTGCTTTAAAATCTAAGTTTTAGTAAACCCTCATAATCAAATTGAACATCACTTTCCACATACTCCCTGTGGAGATGACCGACTTACCCTAGCTACTTAGGTGAGTTGTGATCACAATTACTTGTTTTTATTTTGGCCTGACAACCCGTATCAAAATGGTGATGTTGTTATCTAAAACTATACATAATTCCCCTTCAAAAGAGTATACTTGAAAAGCATATCCAGTTACTGATCTTCCCCTTTCCAGATCTTTAGCAAAATCTGAATCCACATAACCCAAAACTGTACATTCAGACTTACTCGAATCACCTCTGAATACCAACCCAGCTTGTATAGTACCCTTCAAATACCAAAGTAACCACTTAGCTGCTTCCCAATGTGCTCTACCTGGATTAGCAATGAACCTTCTAACCACACATCATACCCAATGTTAGGGCGAGTACACACCATTAGATACATCAAACTTCCCACCATATTGGCATAGGGAACTTTACTTATATACTTTTTATCTACAACTGTGACAGGATAATCTTCTTTTAAGAGTTTGAAATAAGCAGCTAAAGGAGCTTTTACTGCCTTACACTCTATTATTCCATAATTAGTTAACATATTCTTTATATCGGAGATTTGAGACACACCAATCTTCTCTGTCGTCTATCTATACTGATATGAATGCCCAATATCTTCCTGGCTTCCCTAAGACTTTCATGTCAAATTCAGATATCAATATACTCTTAGTATCATTAATAACCTGTCTGTCCTTCTAAGCCAACAACATGTCATCAACATACAGAAAAAGATACACATAATACCCTAATTTACTCTCTTAGATAAACACAACAATAATAAGAGCTTCTCAAAAAACCATGTGTAGCCATATGTTTATCAGATTGTTTATACCATTGCCCAAGAGACTGTTTAAGTCCATATAAAGACCTCTTTAGCAAACACACCTGATGCTCTCTACCCTTTAGCTCAAACCCTTTAGGTTGCTTCATGTATATATGCTATTCTAAACTCCTATTTAAGAATGCAGTCTTAACGTCAAGCTGCTCCAACTCCATATCATGAACTGTCACTAATGAAAGCAGAATTCTTATTGAAGAATGCTTAACAACTGGGGAAAATATCTCAGTGTAATTACCACCTGCTTTCTGGGTAAAGCCCTTAGCTACAAGCCTGGCCTTATACCTAGGTGGGTCACCATCATGCAAGCCCTTTTTCAAATTGTAATGCCACTTGCAAGATACCAGAGTTTAATTACTAGGCTTCTCTACCACCTCCCATATATCATTCTTATACAAGAACTTCATCTCCTCCTCCATAGAAGCAATCCATTTCTCCTTATGAACTGAGTTGACAGCATCACAAAAATTAAGAGGTTCATATAGGTCTTCATGTTCAATTTTAATAAAGGCAATAGCTGTAACATCTTCATCATTCTTATATCTAACTCGAAGTATAATTGTCCTTCTGGGTCTGCCTCTAGCTAGGTTATACTGACTAGACTCCTCTCTGGATACAGATCTATTCCTTGTTTTTGTCTGAGAGGTTTGGTCAGGCTCCACCTCAATTTGTACTCCTTGATCATAGGATCCATCAGCACTAGTCTGAGATTCTTTAAGTCCCATGACATGTTTGTATAGAACATCCTCTCTACACTCAACATTTTCACTGACAATCACCCTTGGACTACATTTATCAAGTCTCCATAACTTATAATTCTTTATTTTATCATGATATCCCAGGAACACTCATTTGATGGCCCTAAGCTCTAATTTTCCTTGACTAATATGAGCATACACCACTGATCCAAACACCCTTAGATTACTATAGTCTTGTACCTCACCAGTCCATAATTCCGTTAGTGTCTTCATGTTTAAGGCGGTTGAAGGTGATCTATCGATCAAGTAGGCAGCTGTGGTTACAGCCTTAACCCAGAAACTCTGAGGCAATCCTGAGTACAACAGCATACACCTCACTCTTTCTAGAAAAGTCATGTTCATTCTTTCCACCAGCCTATTTTATTGTGGAGTGCCTGGAATAGTCAGTTGCCTCTTTATGCCATGTACCTTGCAATAATTGTTGAAATCTTCATACAGAATTCAAGACCAGTATTGGTTCTTAGCTTCTTTACTTTGCTACCCGTTTGATTCTCAACTGAAGCCTTCCACTCCTTAAATTTATGGAAAGTGTCACTCTTGATCCTGATAACATATATCCAAATTCTCCATGAATAATCATCTATAATAGACAAGAAGTAACGAGCCTTCCCTAATGACTCAACCTTGGCTGGCCCTCATAAATCTGAGTGCACATAGTCTAGAACACCTTGAGTTATGTGTTTCCCCTTACTAAACTTCAGTCTCTTTTGTTTCCCAAATACACATTTCTCATAAAATCCGTATCACAACTCCTTAAGTTCCCAAACACTTATTGCTTATTCAACTCAATAAGCCCTTAGTACTTATGTGACCTAATCTTTTATGCCAAAGCATAACATCCTCTTCCAAGTTACTAGAGGCAACAAAGGCTGAATTAGTCACTACCTCACCATCTAAAAGATGGGTGTTAATCTCCCTTCTGGATCCTGATAAAACTACCATGGATCCCTTCACAACTCTAGCCTTTCCATTCTTAAGACTAACATGATAACCATCTCGCTCAAATGTACCTAGGGATAATAGACTTCTTTTGAATGAAGGAATATACCTGACCTCTTTTAAATCAATCTCTACTCTACTCTCCAGCTTAATTGTAACTGTACCACTACCGAGTACCTTACAAGGTCTATCATCACCCAACTTTACATTTCCTAGATCTTATTCAATAAAGCCTTGGAAGAACTCTTTGACAGGAGACATGTGGTATGAACATCCAGAGTCCAACACCTATTTTCCTTTGATCAAATCATTCATTGCCACAAGAACATCAGAGCCATCATATCCCTCTTAACACTCATCTTATGCACTATGATGATCTGGACCTATGTGACCAGTAGATTCTCCCTTCCTCTTCTTCTTCCATTCAGGACTATAACACCACAATAATAATAAGGATAATAATAATAATCTTTTAAAACTTTGGTTTTTATTTGAAAACCTTTACAAACCATAGGGGCCCAATGTGTAACATTGCAAAACACCCAACCCCACCCCCCATTTCCCTGCGCTGTGTCCCGTTTCTTTTTCCTCCATGATCGACCAAAGCTCAGCAAAATTGGGCACCAAAATCCCACTAGCAATTAAATTAATCAAACCTAAAACACTATATAACTACATCTAATCTGTCTTCATGTCGATCGCATCAAAAATCAACATAAACAACTCCATTCGAATACCCCAAAAACCGCGGACCTGCAACTCGATTTTGAACCCCTCTCCGATCGATTTTAACCAAGTTTAATATAGGGCTTTTGATCACGATCATCATACGAAGCTTCCCATGAAATTAATTTAAATTCCATCAAGGTTTGCTCATCCATCGATCATCACATCGACCGTGACCTGTTCTTCATTCTAATCACCTTCAATCCGTCACCAAACAGGTAATTAAACACATCTTTATACTCGATTTTACACGAGGGTTAAAAGCCCTATGATTTCAGAAGCAATCGAAATCGAATTCGTGTCCAATTGAATGGGATTCGAACCTAGGGCTTGTAATGGAATTGGGGGGAATTTGTTTACACAGCTTATAAACAATTAAAACCGGGTTATAACCGCGGCTGCGGCCTTGGTTCGCTGGTTTCTGGTTCACTTGCATTTCTGGAGGTCACGGGTTCGAACCGTGCCCCCTCCATTATTTTTTTAATGCCTTTTTCAGCTTGCAAAAATATGTAAAAATTCCTAAAAATTATAAAAACAAATGTTATAAACTCTGTTTATTTTAAAAGTACCCAACTAATTTTCTATAAATTTATTTATTCAGAAACCTTAATAATTTTTAAAAATAGTTCAATAATAAATAGTTTAAATACGATTATGTGTCTTGTTATGGATTTAAAATAATAATATCTTTAAATTATTACAAGATGATAATTGTGGAAATTATAAAGATTTTGCAATTTTATAAATTGTTAACCAACGTTATAAATAGTTTATTTTGTTTAAAAATAAACTGTAAATAGTTGATTTAGGCCCGTATTTTATAGCCAACTTACAGAAGCCATAACTTCTTCATAACAGATTCAAATAAGTTAAACATTATGTCCATGATGAGTTCGTCGAAAGACGAATCCGTTGATATATAAAACATCGAAAAACTCATTCGTTTAGACCCCCAAACGATCGTTTTCGTAACAGCTAGCAGTTCTGCGCAGCTGTAAAGATCCACGTTTTTCTCATATTTCAGTAATCCAAATCAGAAGCTTTTCTAAATGAAAGTTGTTCAGAAATCACTAATCTAGTAAACTGGAGATTTTCAGAATTTTTAAACGTCGTTTAGTATTTTTAACGAGTGCGAAAAACAGGGGCAGAACTGGAACGTTTCTAATCTGAAATAAGAAAATCCAAACTATAATTTGCGTTACGTTATCGTAGGTTCTCGCGGCGTTAACCGAGCCTAGACCTTGTTTCTGATTATTGTCATTCGTGTATAAGGTACGGATTCCGACTCTTGTCTAATATTTGATTCCCGTTCGTCTCTAGTTCGATTCCTGTCATACGTAGCTAGTTTGTGTGATTCCGTTGTAAGTAGCTACACTACTATATATTTCTGAAATTTGTTACCCGAGCTCTCCCTATCTTGGGGGTGACCAAGACGCGTTATTGCGGCATCGATAACGTGGCACCAACCTTGGCGGTGAGCTGAGATCACGGCGTCTCTAAAGAGGACTCTGAAATTATGTCTTGTTATATTATTATTTCCTCAGAGGCGTATGGATCGATCCTAGGTTAGTCCTGTTATTTCCTGATGGATGGTTACACACCATTCCATTCAGGACTCTGGTGAATGGTTTGTATGTCTGCCCATACTCCATTTCACATTGGTTCACGGGCTCGCTACCTGTGTTCCCCCTGTTCAGTTATTATATGATATGATTATTAGCTCGGGGTATGTTCTATCTGATATATGACGTATGTTCTATTTGATATATATATCTTATGATCTTTGATTCTCCATTATCATCATGTCTGTTTATTTTGATATCTGCCAATTCTTTGATTATCACCATGTCTGTTTATTTTGATTATCACCATGTCTGTTTATTTTTGATATCTGCCGATTCTTTGATTATCATCATGTCTGTTTATTTTTGTTATCCGTTATTCCGTTCACTGAGCGTTATGCTCAGGCGTGCTTTTGTTTTCATGCACGCCAGGTCAGCAGGGTAATCCGGGAAACCAGTGAAGAGTGAATTGAAGACCAAGATTATCTGTTACTTTAATTAATGTATTGAACATCTTAATTAGGTTCTTTCGGATTATTTAATATGTTTGAAGTTATTTCGTCTGACCGTTTCTGTAATATCATGGATTGGTTTTTAATTTGATATCCGTATTAGTGACACGTCAGCCTTGTCGGGTTGGGGTGTTACAGTTGTAGTATCAGAGCAAAGGTTATTCCTGTAGAAACTTAAACATTAATAATAAACTTGTGAGGTTATGGGTAGACGTTGGGTTAGGATCTAATTTGTTTTCCAATCTAAATTCCAGTGTTCACACGTATATTTCATTTCAGATGGCTTCTAAGAGACGTGTGAACAACCGCAATAAATCGAGTGGCCCCTCATCTGATACTCCTCTTGAAACCCTCGTTGCTAATGCCGTAAACGCTGCTATTTCTAGAATACTTCCCAATCTGATGACTCAGACTGCTCAAACAGTCATCCAGCAGATACAACATGCGAATTTGGGTGGAAATAACATCGGATCAGCATCGGAGGGAAATAACACAGGACCTCCACCCGGGAAATAAATCAGAGCCACCTTCTGGCGGGAACAACACGGGACACCTTCCGGTGGAAATGCAACACCACCTGTGGCTGAGATTCATGTTTGGCTTGAGCGATTTATGAAGCAAAGACCAAGATCTTTTAGTGATGCTGCTACACCGATGGATGCTCGGAACTGGATAGCCCATGTTGAAAAGATTTTCGAGGTGCTAGGAGTCGGTCACCTATTTAAAACTAGGCTGGCTTCTTACAAACTTGAGGATGATGCTCTAGTTTGGTGGGAAGGGGTCAAACTTGCACATGGTGGAGAAGGTTATGCTGCTAACCTTCTTTGGGCCGACTTCAGCACTATATTCTTCCGAAAGTATTTCTCTGAGGTGGAACGAAGTGAGTATGCACGGGAATATGCATCTATTGAGCAACGAGATGGTGAACTTTGGCAAGAATTCATGGCAAGATTTTGTAGGCTGGCTAGTTTTCTTGGGGAAGCTGCAGGCAGCCCAGAGGTCCAGGCAGAAAAGTTGAAATGGGCTGTTCATGAGAGAACTCGGAGATGGATAGTGACTCAAAGGTTTAACAATATCAATGAAGTAGCTGATGCTGTGAAAACACTTGACATGGAAAACAAAAAGAGGTTAGCTAAAGCTGAGGAGAGTCGAAAGAGAAATCGTGAAGGAAACCATACCGCACTTTCGGGGCAATCTTCAAGTGAGAAACACCATACAGGTGATCGGAAAGCCCAATTCAACAGAAATAATAACCGCCAAGGTAATCAATGGAAACAAAAACAGCAGAATCCTAAAACTTCCGAAAACCAAGGTCAAGAGCAAGTCCCGGTATGCACTACATGTGGAAAACGTCATTTTGGTGTTTGTCGTCGAGCTTCAGGAGCCTGTTTTAGATGTGGAAAGACCGGCCATGTACTGAAAGACTGTCCATATCCTGATAATAAAGGAAAGGCTGGAAATGGTGCCAACAACCTACTAATGGAGGACGTGTGTTTGCTTTGAACGCAAAGGATGCAGCAAAAACACCAGGTATGACTCTTGATATTCCTCACATATGTGAACCTGTCGTATCTGAATAATCTAGGAGTCTTACAATTCAAATTATGCTTGTCATCTATATACTAAGTGTATCATGATAACATGAATTCTTTAGGTACTGTTTCTGGTACTCTCATGTTAGGAACTCGTGAAGTTCAAGTCTTATTTGATACTGGAGCAACACACTCCATAGTTTCTCAATCTTTTCTTAAACATCTAACGATGAGCCCAACATTACTAGAAAATACTTTGAATATTATGACTCCTATGGGAAACTTTGTTACAATCTCTCATATGTATGAGGATTGTCCGATCCGAGTTGGATCGCTCATTCTTACAGCGGATTTGTTACCCATGCAAATGGAAGATTTTGATATCATCTGGGAATGGACTGGTTAACTCGGCATCATGTTACAATTGAGTGTCAGACTCGTCGCATTCTGTTTAGAGATCCCCATCATCCTGAACTCATTTATCAAGGGACTAAACCTCGAAAGACTCTTCAAATAATTTCAGCACTTAAGGCTCGTAAATCCCTACTGCACAGTGGTGCAGGATTCCTTGCTTCAGTTAAAATTTTATCTTCTGAAGAGTCTAGTATTTCTGATTATCCGGTTGTTTATGATTTTCCCGATGTGTTTCCTAAGGAGTTACCTGGACTTCCACCAGACCGCGAGGTGGAATTCACTATTGATCTTATTCCTAGTGCTGAGCCGATTTCCAAGGCACCTTACCGTATGGCACCACTTGAACTCAAAGAACTGAAGGAGCAATTACAGGAGTTATTAGATCTTGGATTTATTAGACCAAGTGTCTCACCTTGGGGTGCACCGGTCCTATTCGTGAAGAAGAAAGATGGTTCTTTGAGACTCTGCATTGACTACAGAGAACTCAACAAGATCACTATCCGTAATCGTTACCCTCTGCCTCGTATTAATGATTTATTTGATCAGCTTCAGGGTGCAAACTGTTTCTCTAAAATCGATCTGAGGTCTGGTTACCATCAGTTGAAGATTAAAGATTCTGATGTTCCGAAATCAGCCTTCCGTACGTGATATGGTCACTATGAATTCTTGGTTATGCCATTCGGGTTAACGAATGCCCCAGCTGTTTTCATGGACCTAATGAACCGAGTTTTCCATGACTATCTGGATAAGTTTGTCATCGTGTTTATAGATGACATTCTTATCTATTCTAAGAGTAAGGAGGAACATGAAGACCATCTTCGTATCGTGCTTGAAACTTTGCATAAAAAGAAGCTTTATGCTAAGTTTTCAAAATGTGAATTTTGGTTGAGTCAAGTAGCCTTTCTGGGTCATGTGGTCTCTGCAGATGGTATTATGGTGGATCCAGCAAAGATAGAGGCAATCACTAAATGGCCAAGACCAACTTCAGCCACAGAAGTCCGGAGTTTTCTTGGTCTTGCTGGTTACTATCGTAGATTTGTCGAAGGGTTCTCTGTTATTGCTTTACCCCTTACGCAACTTCTAAGGAAAGGGGTTAAGTACTCTTGGAATGATGAGCGGGAGAAAAGTTTCGAAGAGCTTAAGAAGAGATGGTGTCTGCCCCGATTCTTACACTTCCATCGGGTACGGGTGGATACCAGATTTACAGTGATGCATCAAAGAAAGGGCTTGGATGTGTGTTGATGCAACACGGAAAGGTCATTGCTTATGCTTCACGACAGTTGAAACCTTATGAGGTTAATTATCCTACGCATGACCTTGAGCTTGCTGCTGTCATTTTCACGTTAAAGATCTGGCGCCACTATCTTTATGGAGAGACTTGTGATATCTTTACCGATCATAAGAGTTTGAAGTATATCTTCACTCAAAAGGAATTAAATATGAGACAAAGGAGATGGTTAGAGCTGTTGAAAGATTATGACGCTAACATTCAGTATCATCCAGGAAAGGCTAATGTGGTAGCCGATGCTCTTAGCCGTAAGAGTTCGGGAATGGTAGCCTCACTCCAGTTACAGCCTCAGATTATTACTAATCTTGATAGACTTGGTATTGGTCTACAGATTGGTAAGAATGATGGATATCTCGCCAGACTTCAGATTGAGCCAGACCTGGTATCTCGAATTAAGGATGCACAGAAAGATGATGGTGAACTCTGGGCAATCTTACAAAATGTGGAGATTGGTAAACAATCAGAATTCAGAGTAGATGAACATGGAGTAATCTGGTGTGGTAAACGGTTATGTGTTCCTAATGATTCTTCTCTTCGAGAATTGTTACTAGCTGAGGCACATAGTTCTCCGTTCTCTATCCATCCTGGATCTACTAAGATGTATCGTGATCTTCGTCAAAATTTCTGGTGGAATGGTATGAAAGAAGACATGGCTAAGTATGTTAGCCGTTGCCTTACTTGTCAGCAGGTTAAGATTGAGCATCAGAGAGCTAGTGGTTTGCTTCAGCCACTACCTATTCCTGTATGGAAATGGGATGATATTTCCATGGATTTTGTGACAGGGTTGCCAAGGACATTTAAGAAGAATGATGCAATATGGGTTGTAGTTGACAGATTGTCAAAGTCGGCTCACTTTCTCCAATTCAGCAAGGATTTTCGGTTAGCAAACTATCTGAAGTGTTCACACAAGAGATTGTTAGACTTCATGGCACTCCGGTGTCTATCGTGTCTGATCGAGACCGGAGGTTCACTTCTCGTTTTTGGAAGGGTTTGCAAGCTGCATGGGGTACCAAGTTGAGGTTTAGTATGGCATTTCACCCTCAGACTGACGGTCAGTCGGAGCGTACTATTCAGACACTTGAGGACATGCTTCGAGCTTGTGCCTTAGAGTGGACTGGGAACTGGGATGAATATTTGTGTTTGGTCGAGTTTGCTTACAACAATAGTTGGCAAGCTAGCATTGGCATGGCACCTTTCGAATTGTTGTATGGTCGTAAATGTAGGGCACCTATTTGTTGGGAAGAGGTCAGTGAAAGAGTCATTGAAGGACCCGAGTTAGTTCAATCACGAATTAGAAAGTTGCTATTGCTAGAGAAAAGTTAAAGGAAGCTCAAAGTAGACAAAAAAGTTATGCAGACCGACACCGTCGACTTTGGAGTTTAAGGTTGGTGACAAAGTATTCCTGAAGGTTTCGCCTTGCAAAGGCGTACGACGTTTTGGTCTTAAAGGGAAACTTAGTCCACGGTTTATCGGACCCTTTGAAATTCTAGAAAAAGTTGGTGAGGTTTCGTATCGTTTGGCTTTACCACCTCAACTGTCACATGTGCACAACGTCTTTCATGTATCTCTTTTAAGGGGGTACAATTATCATCCTCTTCACGTTGTAAATTATCCGCTTCATTTGATTCGTGAAGACTTATCGTTCGAAGAGGAACCCGAGGCCATACTTGACCGACAAGAACGAATTATGCGTAAGAAAAATATTCCTTTCGTTAAGGTATTATGGAAAAATCATTCCGAACGTGAAGCTACATGGGAGATAGAAGATGAAATCCGTTCTCAATATCCGTATATATTTACCTCTTAGTTATTATCTTCTATATGTTTCTGTTATCAGTTATGAAGTTATCAATTATTTGTTTCTTGAACATCACAGTAGTCATCTCTTATACGATTTCGTCTATCGAATCGATTCCGTTTCAGCAATTGGATAATTATGAGTGATTTCGTCCGCTTGTTGATTTTCATTACTCCGTGTATGTTATGTATATCTTGTTCGATCGGTACCTAGCAATTTCGTGGACGAAATTGTTTTAAGGGGGGTAGAATTATAACACCCACAATAATAATAAGGAAAATAATAATAATCTTTCAAAACTTTGGTTTTTATTTGAAAACCTTTACAAACCACAGGGGCCCAATGTGTAACATTGCAAAACACCCAACCCCACCCCCCATTTCCCTGCGCTGTGTCCCGTTTCTTTTTCCTCCATGATCGACCAAAGCTCAGCAAAATTGGGCACCAAAATCCCACTAGCAATTAAATTAATCAAACCTAAAACACTATATAACTACATCTAATCTGTCTTCATGTCGATCGCATCAAAAATCAACATAAACAACTCCATTCGAATACCCCAAAAACCGCGGACCTGCAACTCGATTTTGAACCCCTCTCCGATCGATTTTAACCAAGTTTAATATAGGGCTTTTGATCACGATCATCATACGAAGCTTCCCATGAATTAATTTAAATTCCATCAAGGTTTGCTCATCCATCGATCATCACATCGACCGTGACCTGTTCTTCATTCTAATCGCCTTCAATCCGTCACCAAACAGGTAATTAAACACATCTTTATACTCGATTTTACACGAGGGTTAAAAGCCCTATGATTTCAGAAGCAATCGAAATCGAATTCGTGTCCAATTGAATGGGATTCGAACCTAGGGCTTGTAATGGAATTGGGGGGAATTTGTTTACACAGCTTATAAACAATTAAAACCGGGTTATAACCGCGGCTGCGGCCTTGGTTCGCTGGTTTCGGGTTCACTTGCATTTCTGGAGGTCACGGGTTCGAACCGTGCCCCCTCCATTATTTTTTTAATGCCTTTTTCAGCTTGCAAAAATATGTAAAATTCCTAAAAATTATAAAAACAAATGTTATAACTCTGTTTATTTTAAAAGTACCCAATTAATTTTCTATAAATTTATTTATTCAAAACACCTTAATAATTTTTAAAAATAGTTCAATAATAAATAGTTTAAATACGATTATGTGTCTTGTTACGGATTTAAAATAATAATTGTTGGATCATGATAAGGCTGGTGCAACCAAATTCACTTCATAGTCACTTTTGGTACTACATTAAAGGGCTTCCGAAGCCAAGCAAGAGATCTTCCGAGAGTCTAAGGAACAACAGCTGAAGACATCTTCCGAAGACAAAATCTGATGAAAGAGCTTCCGAAGACAAAGTCTGAAAGAGCTTCCGAAGACAAAGTCTGAAAGAGCTTCCGAAGACAAAGTCTGAAAGAGCTTCCGAAGACAAAGTCTGAAAGAGCTTCCGAAGACAAAGTCTGAAAGAGCTTCCGAAGACAAAGTCTGAAAGAGCTTCCGAAGACAAAGTCTGAAAGAGCTTCCGAAGACAAAGTCTGCTTCCGAAGACAAAGTCTGCTTCCGAAGACAAAGAAGACTCCAAGCCTCGGAAGAAGCAGTCTTCCGAAGTATAAGTGCCTTCGGAAGAAGTTATTCTTCCGAAGCACTTTATCCTTCGGAAGACATTGCTATGTCCAGCAGATAAAAGTATGGTCCCTGACAGTCCGCTGCAGACCTCTGATACAGCATGGCATCTTCCTAAAGAGCCATGATGTTGACCATACTTTATTCTACTGTTCACCTTTTTATGATAGTACATGTTACCAACTTTAGTTGGTGACAAAAGGTAAGTCAGGGACATGTCCTGACTACCAACTTTCAGACAAAATGTCTGAAAGACCTCACCTAGAGTCTTGTAGTATAGATGTAAGGTTAGAGGTGTCCAGCTGGTATCAAAGTATATCCGGCTGTAGGTAGTATTATATATATCTTCTCCCTGTAACTCTTTATGTAAGTGATTTGAGTCCAAGTGTCTTGTAATCCTTTGAGTTGAGAAGCAATATATAAAGTACCTTGAAATTTACTTGCTATTTGTTACTTGTTATATTGTGATCAACTCTTCTTAAAGACTGCTTGCTGAGTGTTGATTCACAGTGAGTTGTGAGAAAAACCACCGAAATCCGATCCTGCAATTGGTATCAGAGCATCCAGGCTCTTGATTGTGAGATCTTACCATCCTAATCAACCTGTTTTTCACTCCTCACCACAATCCACTCACTCAAATGGCTGCTCTCTCCAAGGCTGATATGGAAACTGGTACCTTGACCAAGTCCCCTATGATCACCCCTGAAGACTTTGACACATGGTGTATCAGGATGGAAGGCTTCATCAAGTGTCAAGACTCAAGGATGTGGGACTCTATTGTCAATGGTCCCTTCATACCAAGCACTACATCTGCCACTGGTAATCGCATCATTCCAAAAGATGTTGATGATTACTCAGAGGAAGATAGGAAGAGAATAGAGCTAGATCAAAGGGCTATGACTTGTCTCCAAACTGCTCTCCCCAACTCCGTCTACAGACGCTTCAAGAAGTGCAAGACTGCTAAAGATTTATGGGAAGCTTTGAAGCTGATGTATGAGGGATCCAAGGAAACTCAAGAGAACAAGAAAGATCTCTTGAAGCAGCAGTTTGAGAACTTTACTTTCAAGGCTGGTGAGACCTTGAATCAACAATACTTCAGGTATGTTGAGCTAGTAGATACTCTGGCGGATATTGGAGTAGCTCTTGAGAACAGAGACATAGTTAGGAAGTTCATGTCCTCTCTTCCTAAGCTATGGACTCACTACTGTGTTGTCATTAAGAGAACTTCGGACCTTAAGACTCTTTCTCTCACAGAGTTGTATGGTATCCAAAGTGCATTTCAGATGGAGATGAACATGCAGAACTCCTCTGACCACTCCAATAACCAACAGAGTTCAGCCCTTCATGTGGTTGAAAGGGAAAGCATGGAACCACAACATCAGTTGCTATGCTACCCTGACAACTCACACACTGGACCCTTCATCACTCTACCTGAGACTCCAAAGTCTCAAAGGTTCAACACAACTCCTTTCAGGATAGTTGTGCCTTTGTCTCTGGAAGTGGACACTCTGGTGATTTTCAATACTGCTTTGATGATCTTGAGTGCTTCAATCCAGATGATGTGGAGTACATGGACATTGTCCAGCAGATGGCTCTTTTAACTTACAGAGCGAAGAAGTTCTTCAAGAGAACTGGAAGGCAATTCCCTCAAACCCAGTCAACAGCAAGTTTGGGTTTGATAAAAGCAAAGCAAGGTGCTACAACTGCAACCAATTGGTCACTTTGCTAGGGAATGCAAGGCTCCCAAGAACAACCCGGGAACCCCACAGGCCTCCACACATCCCACTGCTCCCAAGCATGAAGAAAAGTCAACTGAAACAGCTGCTGTTGCTCAGGAAGTTGACTGGAGCTTCATGGTACAGGATGTGACTCCCGCTCAATCACTCATGGCCGGAACAGATGATGATCAGGTATATGAACATCTTTGTACTGCTGCCTGTATTGCTAAAGTTAAATTGTATAAGGATTACATTTCGGAAATCAGATCTGAGGTTGAGTCTTTAAATGTGCTAAAATCTGACTTTAAAAGAGCTGAATCTGACTATCAAAGGAAAATTGATGAGTTAGAGAAAACTGTGTCTCTTTTGAAACATGAAAAGACTAACTACAAAACTCAAATCAAAGATCTGATCTCCAAACTTTCTGAAGTTCAAGCCCAGTTAGTCACAGCTGAGGCTCAGGCCAGGAAGCAAGCTATTGCTAAGCAAAGCTTCCAAACTATTCTTGCATCAACCTCTCATTCCAAAATGTTTTATCAAAACAAAGAAGGGTTGGGAACCAGTGAAATAGCTCCACCACACTCTTATGAGTCTATAAGACTACCTAGATGTGGTACTGAAGAGCAAGAGGTTCCAACTGCTGACCCTTCTCCATTGGAACTAGAGGATGAAGCAAAAGTAGTGGCCTCCACAGGGGAGAAACAGGAGGATACACCCATCTCCACCTGTGATGACCAAATCCTGACCACCAAGGCAAGAAGAAGCAAAGCTAAGGCTGCTAGAAGGACTGCTAAGAAGGTTGCAGAGTCCAAGCTTAAGTTTGACCCTAAGCAAAAGGGTGTCTTCATTTATGCCGGATTTCAAGTGGCAGGTACTCCTGATTCAGGAAAGGAGTGTAGTACCAGCACTCGTGTCCTACTGAAGGATCAGAAGTTAAAAGGGAAAGTTGCTGATGAAGAGAAGAAACCCAAGAAACAGCAACCTGCAAGTTCCCAGAAGACTAACATTGCATGCATAATGTGTGGTCTGCACAACCACATGGCTAAAGATTGTTACTACAATCCAGCAAGCACACGTTATCCAAATAATGTTAGAAAAGAAGTAGTCAGAGAAGGCTTCTCAGTTAGACCACTTCAAAAGGTCCAAATGATGAAAAAGGGAAAGTTGGACTCGGAAGCCAAGTTGCTTTCGGAAGAAACTGCTTCTTCCGAAGGGAAAATGGCTTCGGAAGCCAAACCTTCTAAGGTTCGGAAGAACAAGAAGGCTCCCTTGAAGCCATCTCAGAAGAAGATTACTTCGGAAGAAAAGGTGGTGAAGGCTTCTTCCGAAAAGAGAGAAGCTTCGGAAGAAGACCATGCTGCAAAAGCTTCAACAAGCTCTTCCTCAAAGATCAACCAAGGATGGATTGGAAGATCAAGGAAGATGCTGCAGCCCAAACCTCTTCTTCAACAATGACCTCTATTGAACCCCATTGCATATCTTTTGGTTCAATTATGTCACTATCTTTGGAAAAGCCCGAGACCTACAAGGCTTGGGCTTCCAAACAAAACTAACCATCTCATCTTATGTGCAGGGACATCCATTGACAAGAACAACAATATCTGGATTGTAGATAGTGGATGCTCCAGGCACATGACAGGGAACAGATCTCTCCTTCAACAATTCCAGAACTTTGATGGAGGGCCTGTCCAATTTGGAGGTGAGGCCGGAGGATATATTTCTGGCAGAGGAAGTATATCCAATGGCAGAATAAACATTGACAAAGTTCACTTTGTCAAACAGCTTGAACACAATCTGTTAAGTGTTTCTCAGTTCTGTGATCAGAAGCATCAGATGCTTTTCACAGAACATGAGTGCATTATCCTCAAACCAGGGATGACAATTCCTCCGGAATTGGTGCTTCTCAGATCTCCCAGGAAAGGGGATATGTACAAGCTGGATATGAACCATGCTTCTCCTATGGGTGAAGTATCATGCTTTCTTTCCAAAGCTGATAGTGATGAGTCAACACTATGGCATAAACGCATGTGTCATGTAAATTTTAAAACAATGAATAAATTGGCTAAAAATAACTTGGTACATGGTTTGCCTAAAAAGGAATTTTTCTGCAAAGATAACTGTGTTGCATGCCTGAAAGGGAAACAACACAGATCATCCCATAAATCCAAATGTGTTAACTCTATCACTACTCCATTACACTTATTGCACATGGATCTCTTTGGTCCCACAAGTATAATGAGCATTGGAAGGAAATCATACTGCCTTGTGATCGTTGATGATTTTACAAGATTTACATGGGTATTCTTTTTAAGAAGTAAAGATGAAACTGCTGAAACTTTAAAATCTTTTATTCTTAAAATAGAAAATCAAATTGATCACAAGGTTAAGATTATTAGAAGTGATCAAGGGACTGAGTTTAAGAACTTCGTTCTTGACTCATTCTGTGACTCAAAAGGGATTGCCAGACAATATAGTGCTCCCAGAACTCCTCAACAAACGGTGTTGCTGAGAGGAGGAACAGGAAACTTATTGAGGCTGCTCGGACCATGTTAGCTGATTCAAAGCTGCCTCTAACATTCTGGGCAGAGGCAGTCAGCACTGCATGCTATGTGCAGAACAGGGTTCTTGTAGTTAAGCCCCATGGAAAAACCCCTTATGAGTTATGGAACAAGAGGCCACCGTTCATTGGCTTTCTAAGGTCCTTTGGCTGCAGGTGTACCATACTTAACACAAAGGACAACTTGGCAAAGTTTGCTGAGAAGTCGGATGATGCTATCTTTATTGGATACTCTTCTAGCTCTAAAGCTTATAGAGTATACAATATTAAGAATCAACAATTTGAGGAGTCATCCAACATAGTTGTTAATGAGCACACTCCTTGTGTTAGGGGGAATGGACCTGAGTATATCTTTGATTTAGAATTGTTTCCAAACTATTCTAAACCATCTTGTGAGAATGTTTCAGCTGGAACAGGTGCTCAAAGTGATGCTGATGCTGATGCAGGTCAACTATATGAGCTTCCCAGACCTATTCCAATTCTCCAAGAGCTGAAGGCAACAAGCTTCAACTATTCACAGATCTCACAGTGTAACTATCTCCAGAAATAGTGAAGCTTCAACAAGTGAATCACTTGATCAACCTCAAAGTTCCTCAGGTGATCCACTACAACACCAGGTTGAGGGAAGTAGTATTCTGAAGGAACAGGCAACTGTTAATACACTTCACAACCAACCATTGATGATGTTTCTCAATCATTCAATCAGTCCTCATTGAATGACTCTGAAACAGCAGTTGGACAGAGTGATCCAATTCCTGATCAGAATATGTCTAACCTAGACTTATCTCTGCAATTGGAAGTGATTCCTCGTCTTAGGATTCACAACACTCATCCAACTGAGAACATCATAGGGAATGTCTCTGAGGGTGTGAGAACAAGAGGACAAACTCATCATGGGAATGTCTGCTTGTACTCATGCTTCCTGTCTCAGATGGAACCAAAGAAGGTAGAAGATGCCTTAAAGGATAGTAGTTGGGTTGAATCGATGCAGGAGGAGCTGCTTCAATTCAAAAGACAAAAGGTCTGGAATCTATGCCCACTACCATCTGGTCAAGTACCCATAGGCACTAAATGGGTATTCAGGAACAAGAAAGATGATAGAGGCTTGATTATCAAGAACAAGGCAAGACTAGTAGTTCAAGGGTACACCCAGGAGGAAGGAATTGATTATACTGATGTCTTTGCACCTGTTGCAAGACTTGAGGCAGTTAGGATCTTCCTTGCTTATGCTGCATCCAAGAACTTCACAGTCTACCAACTTGATGTCAAGTGTGCTTTTCTATATGGGGATATAGATAGGGAAATCTATGTGTGTCAACCTCCAGGATTTGAAGACCCACAGCACCCCAACTATGTGTGCAAGCTGGATAAAGCTCTATATGGGCTGCACCAAGCACCTAGGCTGTGGTATGAGACCTTGTCTCAGTTTCTCCTGAAGAATGGATACACTAGAGGTACCATTGACAAGACTCTTTCATCAGAAAGAGTGGAGAAGACATTTTGCTTGTACAAGTCTATGTTCATGACATCATATTTGGTTCTTCAAACGACCAAATGTGCAAAGACTTTGAAAGCATTATGAAGCAGAAGTTTGAGATGAGTTCCATGGGAAAAATGGACTTTTTCCTAGGAATCCAGGTGAAACAGATGAAGGAAGGGTTCTTCATAAGTCAATCTAAGTATGTCTCAGACATCTTAGAAAGATTTGAAATGAAGGACTGTAAACCAGCCAAGACACCCATACCCAGAAACCATAATCTTTGCCCTGACCTTGAGGGGGAGGATACTGATCAACATCAGTATAGAGCAATTATTGGTTCTCTGATGTATCTCACTGCAAGTATACCAGATATCATGTTTGCCACATGCATTTGTGCAAGATATCAGGCTGCTCCAAAGGTGTCTCACCTAGCTGCTGCAAAGAGAATCCTCAGATACCTCAAAGGAGCACCTAGACTAGGTCTCTGGTATCCAAGAAATAGTGATTTCAATCTCTATGGATACTCTGACAGTGACTATGGTGGCTGCAACATTGACAAGAAATCAACATCAGGGGATGTCAATTTCTTGGTGGAAGGATTATCTCATGGCAATGCAAGAAACAATCCTGTGTCTCTACATCAACTGCTGAAGCTGAATACATCGCTGCTGCTAGCTGCTGTGCTCAACTGCTATGGATTCAAAATCAGATGTTAGACTATGGGTTCAACTTCATGACTACTCCTATCCATATTGACAACAACAGTGCTATCTCCATTACTGAGAATCCGGTGAAGCACTCCAAGACAAAACACATTGATATCAGGTATCATTTCATTAGAGATATTCATGAGAAACAGCTGATAAAGTTAATCAAAGTTGACTCAAATGAATAATATGCTGATTTGTTCACAAAGGCATTTGATGAACAAAGGTTTAAGTATCTCATATCAGCAATTGGGATGATAAACATTGAATAACTACCTCTTTTGAAGACCTTTTTAAATGAGTAATGTCTTGTGTCAATACAATTTAAGCCCTGTTACAAAAGATCTTTAAATTATTCCAAGTATAAATTCCTTCCGAAGAGGAATTAACTCTCGGAAGATATTCTTGAATATCTTCCGAAGCCAAATTCCTCATTGGAAATTTTCTTCTCGGAAGAGTTTTTGGTCTCGGAAGAAGCGATTGATTATATCAGATCTACTTCGAAACTTATACAACTCTCCATTCGGAAAGACAACTTTACCTTCGGAAGCAATGCCTGGCTTCGGAAGATAAAGTGCCTTCAAAGGACAATTTTACCTTCGGAAGCACTAACATGCTTCGGAAGAGAAATTGCCTTCGGAAGAAAAATACCTTCGGAAATGTTTTACCCTCGGAAGTAAAGGTTTTTATATGTAACGGATATCTTTTGGGCCCCACTCTGTAAAAAGTAAAGATTTTGTTGATAATGTCAGATTATTTAAAATTATCCTTGCCGCCATCATCATTTCTCCGCCGTAAACCACCATACCACCCACAGTAACCCCAAACAGTAACCCTATTACCACCACCATACCACTATTCACCCCTTTTTAAATAATCTTGACTTATCAATTTCATCTTCTTTTACCACTTTACAGCCCTAACTGTTCCCTTCACTGTAAAACCCTAAATTTCACTCAAAATTTCAAGCTTACCTTTTCTCCAATGGCGCTAAACCCTCAGCACAATCAAGTCGCATTACTTGACTCGTCAAGGGATGCCGACTTCACCCAAATCATCACCTTTCTCACCGAATCCACCTACCTCACTGCACTCACAGTTAACCCAACCGTATACTCCAACCATATGTCAGAATTTTGGAGCAACGGAGAAACTACAGTGATGAATGGGGTTCGAGTCCTGAGAACCAGAGTTTGTGGCCAAGAGTTGGTCATCAATGAACAGATCATCAGGGAGCATCTCGAGCTTCACGATGATGGGGCTCCTACTGAGTTCCCCAAGGAAGACTTGGAAGGCACCTATATCCTCATGGGATATGGAGGCGATGTCAGCAGGTCTACAGTATACAAGTTCAACTTCTCTTACCATGGAAGTTCCTGCTGCACATTGTTTTACACTGCCTCTCCAACAAATCAGGGGGTTGGGATCAAATCCCATATGAACTAGGATGCCTAGTTCATGGGTTGGTGAGAGGCCTCAGATTCAACTACTCACGATTCGTGTTGAACAACCTAATCGCCAATCTCAGCAGGGATACATTCTTCATGTATCCCCGATTTCTTCAACACATAATCAACTGTGAGATGGAACCAAGCAAGCTTGTCTGCGCAGCTGCTCTTCCTGTTCCACACATGAGGCCTACCATCTTCAAGACACTGAAGAAGATGTCCACCAACTTCACTGGACGGTACACTCCATTACCTCCAGAGATGACTGAGCGCATAGCTCCTGGTGACATCCCTGTTCTCCCCACAGGTGATGAACCCACACCAGCAACATCCACCACAATACCAAAAGCCTCTTTACCCATCAAAGCCACATATCAGAGACGCCCCAAACGAACCCTTGTTCAATCTACTCTGATTGAACAAGCTCCTCCTGTTCACACCGAAAGGACTAGAGTGGAATCATGGGCTCCCACTCAGTCCGAGGTCACACCATCCTTCACAATTGACCTCAATGTGGGTTTTGAGCCTCCTCAGTCTCAAACCCCTGAGCCCGAACCCCAAGCCTTTAGCCCACAGGGTGAGTCTCTACACTCCCCTGTGCAGCTTTCTAGGGACAGCCCCACCATAGGCTCAATGCCTGTAGACATTGAT
Source organism: Flaveria linearis (assembly GCA_024085815.1). Taxonomy (NCBI): domain Eukaryota; kingdom Viridiplantae; phylum Streptophyta; class Magnoliopsida; order Asterales; family Asteraceae; genus Flaveria; species Flaveria linearis. Next base: position 96,923,905 of record CM044001.1, read on the forward strand.
CAAGGTCCCGGGTCAGTAGGACTAACCACCCTCTCTTTCACTGACCTTTTACTCCGAACTGATGAAGAGATTACATCTCTCCATGGCCATGAAGTTGATCTACAACACCCACTGAGAGATCAACAGAGCCAAGAGGGATCCCTTGTCTCTAGCCCCCATCAGAAGCCTGCTACTGAGGTGAGTCCCACTGATGTGGAGGGGACTCATGTAGACTCAGCTGCCACTACTCAGAGTCTCTCATTGAGCTCTCAGGACAGTGGTAACATAATTAGGACTGAGTCTACGGCAACTTTGCCCATTGACATCTCTGAAAGAGATGACTCTGAGCAAAGGAAACCAGGGTGCCAAGAAACCACATCTGGTGGTGAGAGTGAGCATACTAGGTATGTTATCTCATCTCCCCATGATTCTTCTCATGAAGATGAGGGAAGTATGCAACTAACACTTCAGTACTTGCTTTCTAAGGTCTCCAACCTGGAATCACAGGTGAAGATCTTAGAATCAAGGACTGCCACTCAGCAACTTGAGATTAACTCTCTCAAGGCTAAACTAGCTGAGAAACAGACGGAGAGGTCTGTTAGGCATGTACCAATCCAGGTCTCAATGATCTTCTTCCTCTAGCTCATCTAGCTCTCAAGATGATGCTACCAAAAAGGGGGAGAAAGTTCAGAGACAAACACCTATGGAACCACAGACCCAACTCATTTCCACCCAACAAATCATTACACTACCTGAGTCATCTCAATCCTTTCTGGAGATTGACTCAAGGATGCTTCAAGATCTCTACAGACTTTTCACACAGTTTGTATTGAGATCATCCCTAGAACAGCCCAGCCCCGACACCACACTTGCATACTTTGGGGCTGAGGAGCTTCAAAGACTGACTGCACCTTCTACCACTGTGGAGGAAGTTGGTCAACCTAAGGTCTTCATGGAACCTGAGATTAGCTTCGAAGGGGAAATGGGGACTGATGGCCCAGCAACTGAAACAGATGGGACAGAATCTGCAGTAGTCTCATCTTCCGAAGCTCTAGCTGAGGCTTCCGAAGCTTACATGGAAGCCTCGGAAGAACAAGACAAGTCTTCCGAGGCCGAAATAGAAGCTGCGGAAGGCTTATTTCAGATGTCTGAGGAACTGACCATCACAGATGTCATTGTTGAAATTGCATCTGAGGTGAGCAGGGAGGACATTTCTGAAATCCTCCAACCCAAGCACCAGCTGAACTTCTCTCTCAATCACAACCCTCCATCCAAGAACCACCACAGTCAAGCACAATCAAGACAAAGGCAAAAGAAAATTGACTGCGGAAGAGCTTCAGGAGGAGGAGAAGATTGAGAAGGCCAAAAAGAAAGGTCGGTTTCCTACTGAGAAGCTGTTAGCTTGCTAGTTCTAAGGCAGCTGCAGCCAATCAGGAAGAAATCAACCAGAGGAGAAGAACAGCACTCATTGACCAGCTCATCAATCTAGGAGCTGCCAATGAGGAAATACTCCTGCTACCATTAGAGGAGTTGGTGACTTTGGAGAGGTCAACCAGGCTACAACAAGAAAGGGAAGCCAGGTTGGCCTTGGAGAAGGAAGAACAAGAGCAGAGGGAGGCAGCCCTGAAGCTGAGAGAGGCTAGGATCAAGTTCCTCCTCTCAAGAGGCTTCAGTCTTCCTGAACTGTCTCCACATGATGATGATATGATCCTGCTGCTCTACAACAAAGAGCAGGATCAAATGGAGAAGGAAAGGAAGAAGGCTGCTAGGGAGAAGCTGAAGGTGAAGAGGAAGAGGGAGGAAGAGAAGGAGGTCACTGCTGCCAAGAAGTCAACTGACAAAGCCTGGATGAAGGACTACCTCCGGGCTCATGGCTTCTCTGGTAGGCAGGTGGGACCTATGTCCGAAAGGACACTCCAGCGGATAGTCAGTGAAATAAAAGCTGACATCCGTTTGGGGAAAAGGAAGGAGATGTACAGGAGGATGAAGGGAATGGTTTTCACCCCAGCCACTCAACCACAGCCACAACCCACACCAGAACCAACCCCTTTTCCCATCAAACCTGAACCCACTGATGAAACCTTCACCCCTCAACCCACAACTCTACCCAAACCTACCACATCACCTCAACCACCCAAACTACCCATCCTAAAACCCAAGACTCAACCCAAACCACTAAACCAAGCCTACCCAACAACAACCAAGATCATCCCCTCAGCCTCCTAAACATCTCTCCTTTGAGGAAATAAAGGAGTTCAAGACGAGGCTCATTAACTGCACTACCTTGAGCAGTATCTCCTGTGAGGGAGAGCTTATCAACATCACCTATGTTGATAACTCTTCAACTCCCTCACCCTAGGCAAATTTCTTGAACTGCCTAGAGACACCTTGGCCAGGCTGCAAGACTTCTTGGTCTCAACTCCATACCCTCAATGCTGAGGAGAAGAGGCTAAGAAGAAGACTGGTGACTCTACTGGATACCAGGAAAGAGGACAGGATTTCTGGTCAATCTCCTGGACCTAGAAATGCAATAATCCAGTGGAGGTTCGATGAACCTTCTCACAACTTTGTTGTGGAAAGGGAGAATGGTGAAACCAACAGGCTCAATGCCACTTCTCTACTGCATCTCAGCAGATTTGATCTTGCTGAGCTTGTAGAGAAGCCATTCTCCAATCCCTCCAACTCTGAGACTGCTGCACACATCAGAAACCATATCAGTGGTCTCCACTTGGCTGAACGAAATAGAAGAGCCAAGATTAAAGAAGAGTTGAAGCTGAAAAGAGTGGAAGACAAGGAAAGACCAACCACCAAAGGCACAGCCTTTCTACAGATGGTGGAAGGTCCTGAATTGGAACCAATAGTTCGATGGGAATATGACTATACTTCCCATCAACTAACTCTTTTCAGAGGGCCACAACAGAGGGTACACATAATCCAAGGTGACAGAGTAGAGGTTCTGTCCACCAAAGATTTGTACAAGATTCTCAGCATCACAGCAGGAAAGAATGAAGATACTGATAAACACCTGCTCGCCTTGGTGCTGAGAACTTTGAGAAGAAGAGGGAAGTGAAGTTTTGGTAGCATCAGCCTAGGGGGAGTTTGTTGGATCATGATAAGGCTGGTGCAACCAAATTCACTTCATAGTCACTTTTGGTACTACATTAAAGGGCTTCCGAAGCCAAGCAAGAGATCTTCCGAGAGTCTAAGGAACAATAGCTGAAGACATCTTCCGAAGACAAAGTCTGATGAAAGAGCTTCCGAAGACAAAGTCTGAAAGAGCTTCCGAAGATAAAGTCTGAAAGAGCTTCCGAAGACAAAGTCTGAAAGAGCTTCCGAAGACAAAGTCTGAAAGAGCTTCCGAAGACAAAGTCTGAAAGAGCTTCCGAAGACAAAGTCCGAAAGAGCTTCCGAAGACAAAGTCTGAAAGAGCTTCCGAAGACAAAGTCTGCTTCCGAAGACAAAGAAGACTCCAAGCCTCGGAAGAAGCAGTCTTCCGAAGTATAAGTGCCTTCGGAAGAAGTTATTCTTCCGAAGCACTTTATCCTTCGGAAGACATTGCTATGTCCAGCAGATAAAAGTATGGTCCCTGACAGTCCGCTGTAGACCTCTGATACAGCATGGCATCTTCCTAAAGAGCCATGTTGTTGACCATACTTTATTCTACTGTTCACCTTTTTATGATAGTACATGTTACCAACTTTAGTTGGTGACAAAGGTAAGTCAGGGACATGTCCTGACTACCAACTTTCAGACAAAATGTCTGAAAGACCTCACCTAGAGTCTTGTAGTATAGATGTAAGGTTAGAGGTGTCCAGCTGGTATCAAAGTATATCCGGCTGTAGGTAGTATTATATATATCTTCTCCCTGTAACTCTTTATGTAAGTGATTTGAGTCCAAGTGTCTTGTAATCCTTTAAGTTGAGAAGCAATATATAAAAGTACCTTGAAAATTTACTTGCTGTTTGTTACTTGTTATATTGTGATCAACTCTTCTTAAAGACTGCTTGCTGAGTGTTGATTCACAGTGAGTTGAGAGAAAAACCACCGAAATCCGATCCTGCAATAATATCTTGAAATTATTACAACATGATAATTGTGGAAATTATAAAGATTTTGCAATTTCATAAATTGTTAACCAACGTTATAAATAGTTTATTTTGTTTAAAAATAACTGTAAATAGTTGATTTAGGCCCGTATTTACAGCCAACTTACAGAAGCCATAACCTCTTCATAACAGATTCAAATCAGTTAAACATTATGTCCATGACGAAGTTCATCGAAATTAGAATCCGTTGATATATAAAACATCGAAAAACTCATTCGTTTAGACCCCCAAACGATCGTTTTCGTAACAGCTAGCAGTTCTGCGCAGCTGTAAAGATCCACGTTTTTCTCATATTTCGGTAATCCAAATCAGAAACTTTTCTAAATGAAAGTTGTTCAGAAATCACTAATCTAGTAAACTGGAGATTTTCAGAATTTTTAAACGTCGTTTAGTATTTTTAACGAGTGCGAAAAGACAGGGGCAGAACTGGAACATTTCAAATCTGAAATAAGAAAATCCAAACTATAATTTGCGTTACGTTATCGTAGGTTCTCGCGGCGTTAACCGAGCCTAGACCTTGTTTCTGATTATTTTCATTCGTGTATAAGGTACGGATTCCGACTCTTGTCTAATATTTGATTCCCGTTCGTCTCTAGTTCGATTCCTGTCATACGTAGCTAGTTTGTGTGATTCCGTTGTAAGTAGCTACACTACTATATTTCTGAAATTTGTTACCCGAGCTCTCCCTATCTTGGGGGTGACCAAGACGCGTTATTGCGGCATCGATAACGTGGCACCAACCGTGGCGGTGAGCTGAGATCACGGCGTCTATAAAGAGGACTCTGAAATTATGTCTTGTTATATTATTATTTCCTCAGAGGCGTATGGATCGATCCTAGGTTAGTCCTGTTATTTCCTGATGGATGGTTCCTGTTATTTCCTGATGGATGGTTACACACCATTCCATTCAGGACTCTGGTGAATGGTTTGTATGTCTGCCCATACTCCATTTCACATTGGTTCACGGGCTCGCTACCTGTGTTCCCCCTGTTCAGTTATTATATGATATGATTATTAGCTCGGGGTATGTTCTATCTGATATATGTTTTATGACGTATGTTCTATTTTATATATATATCTTATGATCTTTGATTCTCCATTATCATCATGTCTGTTTATTTTGATATCTGCCAATTCTTTGATTATCACCATGTCTGTTTATTTTGATTATCACCATGTCTTTTATTTTCGATATCTGTCGATTCTTTGATTATCATCATGTCTGTTTATTTTGTTATCCGCTATTCCGTTCACTGAGCGTTATGCTCAGGCGTGCTTTTGTTTTCATGCACGTCAGGTCAGCAGGGTAATCCGGGAAACCAGTGAAGAGTGAATTGAAGACCAAGATTATCTGTTACTTTAATTAATGTATTGAACATCTTAATTAGGTTCTTTTGGATTATTTAATGTGTTTGAAGTTATTTCGTCTGACCGTTTCTGTAATATCATGGATTGGTTTTTGATTTGATATCCGTATTAGTGACACGTCAGCCTTGTCGGGTTGGGGTGTTACACGACACTCCTTCTTGGCACGTTTCTCAGACCCACAGACATAATACCTTCTCTTAAACCTTAACTTCGATCGATGGTTTCGCTTGGTTCTTTAGGTTCTTTCATCTGGCCTCCCCCTCACCATTAGACCATCTCCACTATCTTCGTTAAGGTCACACCGTTTCTGCAGCTCTTTTGAATTGAGAACTGCTAGAACTTCTTCCATGGATAGGGTCTCTCTATCGTATATTAATGTATCTTCAAAATGTTCGTATGATTGAAGTAGGGAGGCTAAGAAGATGATGACCTGATCTTCATCGTCCAACTCCACCTCAATATTTTCAAGATCTATTACCAATTTATTGAATTCGTCTGTATGATCCTCGATAGATTTATTGGAGTTCATCTGAAACGTGTATAGTCTTTTCTTGAGGTACAAACGATTCGCCAAAGACTTTGTCATATACAATGACTCGAGTTTCCCCCGAATGCCAGCAGTTGAGGTTTCTTTCAAGACTTCATGTAACACTCGATCTCCCAGGCTGAGAATGATTGCACTGTGTGCTCGTTCGAGGGTCTCCTTCTTTTCCTTATTTCTCATGGTTGCTGGAAGGTTAATTAGCTTCACCTAGTAATGCATCGCTGACGCCTTGATGAACCAGTAACGCCCTCATCTTCAACCGCCATAAGCTAAAATCGTTCTTACCTTCGAATTTCTCAAGATCGAATTTAGTAGACACCATCGCCATCCTTGATCCAAATTGATCTTACCCTCTTTGATTCGAGCCCTCATTCAAGCCCTCACTGAGCTCTGATACTAATTGTTACAAAGAATCAACCAAAGAACAATAATATTCGACTCAAAACGGATATGATTGCTTACTATTGAGAATGAAAAACTACAAGACTTTATCTATTATTATTATGTGTATATTCGCATCTCAATTAGCCCTAAATTCTGATTAAAACTAACTACTAACAAACAAAGATAAAACCAACACTATTAGTCCCTATACTTCTAAGTATTACCAAATAGTCCTTCAACTAGACATTAAAGCTACTAATGGCTTTGAACAACTATATTACACTTATCATTTTGACCTTATACACACAGGGTTAGTAGATTTAATAAATAAATAAATCTATTTACTTAATTATTGATTAAATTTTGGTCTTTATACCTTTAACAAAAGCATAAGAATTTGTAAAGAAATGTCGTAAAGTATACTCATAGGCGTCACCATTCATAAAAACAAAGGGTTGACCAAGAACAGTTAATACACGCTACATGTTAACAATGAAAATTCCATGGGGTCGGTTGACTCCTCCCACGGCCTCCTTATAGTGTCCACCAATGGTTAGATGTTTTCTTTCAGAAGAAGGAAAAAATAAACCTTATTTTCTTCATTCACAAAAATTAGATGAGTTGACAACTACTCATATAACGTGGTTTTGGTAATATCTCGACCTACTCGGTGTATGTGTATCATTGAAACAGTTTAAAAGTTTACAATGTCCAACTGATATAAAAGATTTGAAAATTTAAGAAACATTAAAGAAGTTGATAACCTATATACACATAACCCATCCAATCATAAGTTTCATTTGTTTTAACGAGTTTTAAACAGAACAGTAAACCAAATGTTTATAGATATACAAACCAGCCGATACATAGCAGGTCCCGGTCCATCCATCGGTCCAGTCTATATGATTATATGAACATATTAATAATGCACACACCTTCCTTAATTCGATGCTAATCTACTTGTTGCATCTTATAATATTTTGCATAACACATCAAAAAGCCCAAATAATTCTATTTCACCTGTGCTGCTTACTTTTAAACATGCATTTAATTATGACACGGAATAAGACAATCTATCCAAATATATTTTAAATCTCTATGCGGACAACCTTGAAAAACTAAATTCTATTCACGTTAAACCTATTTGTCTACTAAATTTTATATTATAAAGACATCTGGTATTATATATCCATATCTGCATTTGTCTGTCATCAAATTTATCTGGGTATATCATATATATATAAAATACACCCACTTTCAAATTGCATTTATATATTATTTACCGATTTTAATAGCACTTCTGTTGACAGACAACGTTCCAACACAAGTTCTATCTATTGAAAGTATCTTTTCTAACAACTAATAATGAAAGCCTTTAAATTCAATAAAGATTTCATGAAAATGCTTCTTGAAATAAATAAACAAGTAGATGCAACCGATACGATATCGACCGATATGAAAGTCGCGAAAACCCACACTGATCTTTAGACGAAAACATTAAAACGAAAAGCGACAAGATCAACAAAAGAAACCAATTATAAGTTACACAAGACCAAATTCAAGATAGCCTGTTATGAGAGCAGCTCGTGTTCCACAGCAGGAGAGACGGGGTGAAACCGAGTTTCGACTCAGCTAAATCGAACTCGATAACCCGGTTCTCCAACTGATGCCCACCTAACACAATCGATGTCCTTGGCTCAGCCCCACCATCAACAAAAGCAAGACACATAACATTCTTCTTAACTTCCACCATTGAGTTCGAGCCATAGAGCCTAAACCTTATGGTCATTCCATCCAAAACCAGATCGATATCCGGAACCGCGGGTCCGGTTAGCGTCTTGGGTGCAGTCCTTGAATCAAAACACGCCCCAAAGGGTGCCACAGACTTCACCCTTTTGATATTATTCAATGCAGCTGCCTTAACAAAATCTTTAACCAAACGCTTGTAGATGATCGAATGCAATGTGGTATAAGGTACTACGGTACTAATCTTTGTCCCCCCAACTCCATTCTTATCGAAAGATAGCAAAGATGAATCGAAAGCTACAAGCTTACCACTGATTTCAATGTCAATGACATTGATGAAATACTCATCTGATGCATCTCCTTCGCTGTAAATCGGGGCGGTACTCACCGGATTGATCACGAGCGGGGTGCTTACGAGCGATAAAGATTGATCTTCGGGGCTTGGAGGCATGTAATACGGCCCTCCCCCGATGAATATGTCACCTGATCCTTTATCAGAAGAAGATGGTATGCAAAGAGCAAACTTTTTAGGCAAATTGAACACAGATGAGACCTGTGAAGCTAATGAGACGTGGGTTCTTGCAAGACCAACTAACCCTTTGGTATGATCACCGGGTAAGCCTTCTACGATACCCGAATCCGCACAAGAGAATTGGAATTTGGGTATGTCGTAATTAAGCTTAATAATGTTACCGTCAGTCGATGTAACCTTTACAGTATCTTCACCAAGTTCTTGTGCTGTTAAGTATTGTGTTAATTGGTTGTAAGCATAGACTCCACATGTGTTGTTGGAGCAGCCAGGTCTAGGAGTGGAGTTGCACCCTATGCAGACTGACCCTAAGGCTTTCTTGCATCGATTCGAACCGCAAGACGCTCGTTTATATGAAGATGAGATGTATGAAGTGCAGTCGAACCAAACGGATTGCGCTCCAAGATCAATTAACGCGTCGATTTTGGTGCGCGATCGCGAGTTTCCGGCCTCAAATGTGGTGTAGTATTGAAGGGTTGTTTGGTTTTTTCTTATGGGAAAGTGAATGGAAGTGTGTTTGGGTAGTTTGAATGGATCAGTAGCAGCATATGAAATGGTTAAAATAGAAAAGATGAAGAGAGTGGTGAGGGTTTGAGAAGAGGTCATTGTGGATGCACTTGTGAATACATTCATGGGACTAATGCTGTTTTATACTAGTTTTGCTGCAGCCTGCATGCAACTAATAAGGACATTTCTTTAGTAGCGGGGTCTATGGATAACACTATTTGTTAAAAAAAAAAACAATAATGATTCATCTTTCTCTAATAAAAGAAAATAATTTTTGATACATTTCATATTTTATCATCCATTTTATTACATGTTACTAGTATAACAAATTAACAAATAAGCAGTTTAATCATAATAGTAATGCTAATTATATTATTAGGGTTATTAGATTTTAATAATCCCAACTTTTATATATTGGTCGTGATTAATCCCAACTTTTATATATTGGTCGTGATTAATCCCAACTTAGCAAATGTTTACAAACACTCCTAACTTTGAGTTTATTTTCCTGCAGCGATCCCTTACTAACTGAGAGTTAACACCGTTAGTTTTTTCATGACGTGGACTACTTATATGGCCAAAACACTAAGCAGAAAGTTGAAATCAATTATCGGCTCCGTCAATCTGAAACTTCTGCAACCTAAAACCCGTCAATCTTCACCTTCTGATTTGAACCACTTGACTCGTTAAATGTGGATTTCAAGTGACGATGGATGCTAGACATTGAAAAAAGAACATAATAGAGGTTGGACGTCGGCAAAGTTGAAAATGACTCAAAGTTAGCCCCATTTCATCAAAAATTTTGACGGTCGTTAACTCTCAGTTAGAGATTGTTGAAGGAAAATAAGCTCAAAGTTAGGAGTGTCTGTAAATATTTCCTGAGTTAGAATTAATCTCAGCTAATAAATGGAAGTTGTGATTATTAAAATCCACTAACCCTATTATTTATAGTCTTAATTTTCAAATTATAATTTTTTTTATAAAATAAAACATATTTCTTTTTCTAAGAAACATAAATTTTTTTAAAAAATATTAGGAAATATGAATTTTTAATAGAAATAAATTTTATAAAAATATAACCTTTTAAAAAATTTATTTTTTTATAAAATAGAATGTTTAAAACATATTTTTATAAATTGGAAGTTTTTAAAAGACGAAAAATTTTAAAAATGTTGTCATTGTTTTATTATTACTTGAGTCGGTTAATTATACGTAGCTTCAATCATATTTTATTTTAAAAAATTATTTTATATTTCTAAATCTTAACTATTAATTGTTAATTCGATATTCTCATTTTATGTATAGTACATGAGTTTATAAACTAATTTTTATAATATTACAAAAATTTTAAAGTACAAAGAAATGTATTGTTTATGTAAAAGGGAACATTTTTAATCAAATATAATGAATGGACCAGAAATCAATCCAACTTTGAGATCATTAGCCAATTACAACTAAACCCTAATAAATAAGATACTAAATAAGTGTGATTAACACTTCTCTTTTAAGTTGGAGTATAGATTACTTGTTACATTTAAAATCTAAAAACATGACCATGATCCCTCCTCAACTAAAAGTCTAAAACATCACTGCTCATGTTACATCTTTAATTGTACTAGGATTCTAAAATCTAAAAAGGAGCATGAATCAGGGACTGAAATTGAAAAAAAAAAGATAGGAGTAGGAGTAGGAGAAGGAGTAGGAATTAAGAACATGAGCAACAATCTAAAAAGAAAAGAAAAACCCAGAACAAGATCAAGAACCCATAACAAAAGCAAGAACCCATGATAAAGTTACAAACCAAACATGCAAAAGTTCTAAAATAATACGACTAGGATGTGTGGAAACAACTAAAAACGATGGTGACATCCAAAGCTTCTAAAATAAACATTTAATGAGAAAGCAAGTATCAAGATTTAAGACTTGAACTGGAACTTGAACTTGAAACTAGGTTTGAAATAGGGACGAAACTATAACTTGAAAAGAGGAATTGTGATCTAAGACTTGGAATGAACAGCTATGCAACCTGTCTAGAGTTTGTGTCATGACCCTCGCCACCCTGTCTGGGTTAGGGTTTGTGTTGTACCTAGAAAATCCTTAGCTTTAATACCATGTAAAAATGACTATATGTTTAACTAGATCAAATACAGTAGAGGGGGAATCAATATATATACTATAAAGAAACAAGACACCCTAGAGAAACCTAACTTGGGCTCATGGGCTAACCCCAACTAAAACCTAACAATAAAAGACTAATTAAACAACTATGATAGATTACATCACGTCTAGTTATATTCATGGTCATTCCCGAGAGTCATCAAAAATATTGAGCCCTGGATTGGACTCCTTATTATATATAGTAAATAACTCATATGTAAAATTTAGGCCATGTGTGAGTAAAAAAAGAAACCTTAGTTCAATCAATTGATTACTATGACCTACCGTGTTCCGATAGTTCTTTTACCGGCTAGCTCTAATTCGCAAATTATTTTGTTTGAGTTCTAAAATGGCTTTAAGTTCTAGTAATAGGTAAATTGTAGTGGGTTAAAATATTTAAAATTTTAATGGGCACTAATGCTTGTTAAGCTTAAAATAATAAAAATGTTAATAAGTTTATTAATAGCCTGATAAGTTTAAGTATTTAACAAAGTTTATAGAGACATTTTACAAAATATATATAATAAAAAGAACAAATATTTGGAATCTCCTGAGAAGATCAGACTCCAAACAGTCTCCCACCCGCCCCGTGCTTAAGGATCCTGAAGAGATCGGCCCCTGGACGGTCCCTCCTTTCCCTAGGGCGGCCATGGTTATATTAATTTGATGATGTTTTATATAGAGAACCAATACATCTGAATGTAAGAAACATATAATTTGAAGAAGAAAAAAAGACAAGTGATGAATAATTAAAAATTTAGAAAAATTCCCAATATGTCTTTTATTTTTCCTTAAAATGTTCTTTCCAAACAAATATCCCTCAAAATATGCTTATCAGATGAGGCGCAGACGCATGTACGTGTCCTAAGTAGACGTCCCCGTCTCTCTGACACCACTGATGCATGGAAACAGGTGTCCAACTGCGTGAGAATAGGGGCCCAACTTATGGGCACAAGTGCGCGCCTGTTTAGTTACAGGCACCTGCCTGCTTGGACATGTATCCAATTTTGACTGGTAGGTATGTAAATAGACCGAACGAAAACGAACATCAGCATGTTCGTGTTCGTTCATTTAATTTTTACCAAACACGAACACACACACATAATTGAAGATGATTTTTTGTTCATGTTCGTTTGTTAAGAAAATAAAAATGTTCATGTTCGTTCGTTAAAAAGCTAAATGAATACTTCACGAACATAAACGAACACAAATGAACAATAATAAACGAACATAAATAAACAATAATAAACAAACATAAGTGAACAATAATAAACAAACATAACTGAACACAAAAAATCAACGTTAAATGACCATTTTGGAAATTTTAGTTGTATTACTGGAAATTGAAATCTCACTAAACTTATAGATTTCTAGTATAACATAATATACTTATGTTTCATATATTAACACATAATTACCTTTTATTAATATATTAATATATATAAATAAACGAACATAAATGAACGAACATAAACAAACGTAAATGAACGAACATAAACGGACATATATGAACGAACATAAAAGAACGTTAATGAACATAAACGAGCGAATAAAACGCGTGTTCTTGTTTGTTCATTTAACTAAGGGAACATAAATTTTTTATTCATGTTCGTTCATTTGCTAAATAAACGAACATAAACGAACTCCCCTGAACAGTTCATGAATGTTCGGTTCATTTACAGGCCTATTGACTGGTTCGCCATATAAACTAGAAATGCTCATACGCGCGTTGCGCAGATAATTGCATCACGAATTTAAATATGAAAACTAAAATACAAAAAATATAGTAACGCTATCACTCTGACTTCAAACTCGAAGAAATCAAGCAAATAGAAATAAAGAAATAATGTCAACATAACATAAAACAGACATGTCGAGTTAATGTAAGTTTTCACATGTTTATGATCAAACTAAATCAATGGATATTTAAAATAATTTTTAATTACTAAAATATCTTGGCAAATGAAAAATGGCCACATATGAAAATCACAAAACCTTTATGGTCAAAACATAAAAACTAATATTCTATGTAGCAAAGAGTTTAAAATTATATAGATAGGTAATGTTTTGTAAAGTAAAGATTTTTAATAGATATTTGTTTAGAGAGAACATTTTGAGAGACAAATAAAAAATAATGGACATTATTTTTTTATAGATTTATTATTCTTTTATTATAATTAAATATTCTGTAATAATACCCATCTATATTAGTCCTGGTAAAAGTTGGCGGCCTTACTTGAGTACCTTGCTGTCCAATAAGAATTAAAACAAGACAATACTAGATATATACAGTTTTTCGACGTATAACATACAAACACATGTGAGCTAAGAAGGAAAAAAACATTTAATATAATTACTTTAATCTCTATTGCTGCAAGTCATGATTAAATAATTAAAAATGTTTTACTAGATGGAAAAAGTATAGCGTACATGTGGTGTACATGATTTGTCTTTGTTTAAATGTTTAATTATGGTAAAAGCTTAATTCGACTTTAGTGCTGTAATCCAATTATCCAAGAAGAGTCACATTCATTGGCCGCCATGAAGATGATCAAAAGTGGAAAGAAATTTATCTATTTATTATAAAAAAAAATTACGTTATGATTACATTTAATTTTGAAAGTTATGACTTTTAAATTAAAAAATACATTTATTAATCATTTTAAAAAACAATCAACAATTATCATAATTAACATTTTAAATAGTTTTCATATTAGAAATTGATATAATTTAATTTTTAAATTATTTTCATATTAAAATTTGATATCAAATAAAGTGGATATCAAATAAAGTGTATTGAATTACTGATTATACATGAACTTCTTATGTTTAAACTGTTTTAAAATTTTCATATATATTAAAGAAGTAACTGTTTTAAAAATAACACATTAGTGCAATAAAAATAAAATAAATTGTCATTCCTTTAAATTAAAACTAAAAAATAATATTAATATTTAAGTTAAAGACAATTTATAAACCAAATTATACGATAAATTATCATAAATTATAAACAATTTATATCATAAAATGACAAATATTTTTAGAAATGAAATTCAATGATCTATAACAAAAGATATTTAAAAATTGATATTGTAGTAAACTTCGGATTTAGATATATTTAAAAGAATTGATATAAATATGATCAAAATAATCTTTGTATTTTTAATGAATAATTCAAAAAGATGAATTATAGACTTAAAGATAAAGCTATTATTTTTTATTTACATATATTGTTTTATGAAATTACTTCATAAAAATAAAACTAAAACTTTAACTTTTTTGAATGACATTGGCATGCAGAAATATGACTACACAATTATAATAATAATTAGACTTTGAAAAAAATTAATGTTTACAAGCAATGTGAAATATATTTAATGATGAGCAGGTACCGTTTAATTTAATTTAATTATTTATTATATATATTCTTAAAAAATAATACTTAACTTTGTAATTAAAATATTTTGTTGTAATTTCAAGATATCAAAATACAACCCTTATGGAACATAATATTTTATAACGTCTAAAATTGATCTGCATGAAAATAAATATATTTCTATTCATTAGTCACTATTTAATAAAAAATGTTTAAAATTTAAACATTTTAATAATGAACATATACTATGCTTAAATTTTAAAATAACGATTAGAAAACATATTAACTTTCTAGGATTCGAATATGATTTTGACTTCACTATCTTTCAATATATTTTAGATCATTTCATTTCTTAAATATCTAGAATTGATTTGTTTTCTAATATCAAATTAATTAAAATAATTATATTAGTTTTTAAATTTATTATACTAATAGTATGTAATTTATAGAGTTGACGTGTATTTACATCTTATCATATAAATATAAAAAATCAATCTAAATTTAAATCTGAAATCTTATAATATATTGAATTTGTCAGTCGTGTAGTACACGGGTCCTACCCTAGTGTGTGTGTGTATGTGTTTGTGTGTGTATATATGTATGTATACTAATAAAAGAAAGTCTTTTGGTGACACGTGGCACAATATATATATAAATTCAAAAAGTTGAGTTATAGACTTAAAGATGAAATTATTACTTTTTGTTTACATATATTGTTTTATGAGATTACTTCACAAAAAATAGAACTAAAACTTTAACTTTTTTGAATGACATTGACATGCAGAAATATGACTGCACAATTATAGTAATAATTAGACTTTGAAAAAAATTAATGTTTACAAGCAATGTGAAATATTATAACACCCGTATTCTTTTTAAAGAAATAAAAGTATAAAAAATAAAGAAAAAGAGAGAAAAGAAAGTCAACTAAAAATGGTAGGAGAAAAAGTGTCAAAAGTACAAAATTTATAATTATTTTGTACAAAATGTGGTATGGCCGCCCATAACATCCAATCCCATCTGCTTTTCGACAAAAGAAAAGAAAGAAGAGTAGAAGAGAAGAGATTTCGGATTCTAGAGAGAGAAAGCAACTGAAATCGAAATTTGGTAAGCAATTTATGAGTTTTGGGTTCGGTTTTATAGATTTTTGGCCAAGTAGCTGAATTGTATGTGTTCTTATGTGTATATGTGTTCGGATTGTGTGTCTAGACACATATAGGTGTAACGCCCGGACCTCCAAAGAGTCCGTTTAAGTTAATTAAACATGCGGAAATTGGTCCCAGAAAATTTCATTAACGTTTAGCTTCCAAAATATGTGTTTCGTGTCAACCGACACTCAAAATGAAGTTTAACAATCCATTTATATAAACACATAATAAGAAGTTTCAAAATAATGTTAACGCGTTAATTTCTACAAAAGAATCGCGTATGCAAATCCCGTTCGATCCTTGTATACTCTGTCGATCACTTTAGCCTTCCGGTCCCGTAACACCTGAAAACACACGTTTATACATCCATTAGTTCATAGGAACTAAGTAAGTACACTCTAACATTCATTTCGGGTCTTTACGGGGGTTTAAACGGACTCGAAACGCATTTAAACGATAATCGACAAAAGCTGGGAATTGGGCACCACCGTAACTTACGGTAGCCACCGTAAGTTACGGTGGCCTCAGTTTGTGTACGGTGGTAACTTTCTGGCTTACGGTAGCTTTAACCGCCCAGGGCCTACCGTAACTTACGGTACCACCGTAAGCTACGGTGGCACCTGCAGCCAAACCAATATTTCTGACCCGTTAAAGGTCGTTTCGCGTTTCCGAGCCACCCCTTTCGATCCCGATTGTTTCAAACACCTAGAAATAACATATTTTATCATATATGTGATTCCCACGTAGTTTCAACGAGTCTAACCCGACTCTTGGCAATATACCAAAATTTTTTTATTATTTTGGTATTTAATTTTCTTTTTATCCCATTTATGGTTCGTTTGTTCCTTAGAGCTTTTGACCGTCCCGACTACCATGGAACCGATCTATTATAACATATTACATATGTTTGGTGAGTTCTTAGACCCAACCCACCCCATTTGCTTATCATAACGCAAATTTCCTTTTTATACCGAATTTGACCCTTATAGGGTCAAATCCCATTTTAATGAGCGGTTTGCCATTCTTTCACGAACGACCGCTTTCCTTGGCGTTACCCAACGTTCACACACATTGCAAATCGTAGGGATAACCCTTTACCCTAGTGTTCACACACGATGTGAATCACTTTAATCCGGGTTTATCCTTTCTTCCCATTTCCATGGGACGGTCACGCACGTCGTGACTCGTTCTGTTCCACAACCATGTGGTATAACACTAAAGTGTTATTTTCCTTTATGTTCACGCACGTCGTGAATCATTTGTCATAGAAGCTCACATACGGTGCAAGTCAACTATTTATCCTTTTTAAACGTGGTTTTCATTTTGTTTGAGCTTATGAGCACATGGTCACACACATTGTGACTCATGCCTTTACTTTGTTATGCTCAATTTAAAGAATGTCTTACCTTGAGTCCGGAAGGTTTAAGTGGTCAATCAAACGTGTTCCTTGCCGGTTCCCTTGGATCCGCTTGCCACACCACTTCCTATTACCATTTTAATGACCCATTTAACTCATAACATTCATTTAATCACACATATGGTCTATTTGACCATTTATCACCTTTAACCTACAATCTAGGCTTTCACATTGCACATTTCTTGCAATTAAGTAGTTCATTCATGTTTTTCATCTCATTGGAGCATTTAATCAAACACCTTATGTGCATAACTTAACACATTGGTTATTTACTAGCTTTTAAACATCATCAAGCTAGTTTTACACCCAAATCACATAGCACACATGTTATTCATCAATTTTCAACCAAATGTTATGCACATAATCACATTTCTACAAGAATGAACATGGATTCTACAACTATCAACTAGTTTACATGAAGAATCCTTAGTTTAACCTTCTAGTAACTAAACCCATTTCCAAGGTTCATGTAAATCTTCAATTAAGGAGCAATTACACATCTAGTTACCATAATACACACATACACATGATCATCTAGCACTATAACACTAGGGTTTCATGTTTAAACCACCAATTTCTACACCCATCATGTGGGTGGCGATTTTTACACCTCAAGAACATCAAATAACACTTACTTGTAGCTCTTGATGTGATGAAGAATGATTTCTAGGGTTCAATTTCGGATCTTGCACTTGAATCACCAACAATTTGAGCATGAGATGTCCAAAACCCTTCTTCTCCTCTTCCCTTGTGTGTGTAAACGTGAGTGAGGTGAATGAGCAGACAATGCTCATCAAGATGTATGGCTTGCCATACATATCCATGTTTAAGTTTCATCACTTGGCAAGATCCACCCCTCTAGTATCATTTTTCATGTTTCCACCACTATTAACTAACTAGTAAATTTCTAGTTAAGTCTTAAATATTTACAATATTTAACACATGATACATTAATTGTATTTTAATTACATAATACGAAATTCGGGTCGTTACAAGTCTCTCCCTCTAAAGAGAGTTTCGTCCCCGAAACTTTACATACTAATCAAATAGATGAGGATAAGACTTCCTCATTTCATCTTCCGATTCCCAAGTGGCATCGGATCCCTTACGATTCTTCCATTGCACCTTCACCTGATTGAGTGTCTTGTTTCTCAGTTGCTTGACCTTTCTATCCAAGATAACCACCGGCTTCTCGATATAGTTCAATCTGTCATCAACTTCCAAGTCCTCGTACGGGACATAGGCCGACTCGTCAGCCAAACACTTCCTCAAGTAAGATACATGGAACGTGTTGTGAATTCCTTGAAGCTCTTCCGGCAATTCCAACCGATAAGCAACTTTACCTACACGTGCGATGATTTTAAAGGGCCCGATAAACCTCGGACTCAACTTTCCCCGCTTCCGGAATCGTATAATACCCTTCCATGGGGAAACCTTTAACAAAACCAAATCGCCCACCTCAAACTCGATGGGTCGTCTACGCTTATCCGCGTAAGCTTTCTGACGGTCTTGCGCCGCCTTCATGCGAGCACGGATTTGCCTAATCTTTTCATCTGTATTCATTATCGTATCGTGGCCCGCGAGTTCCCGTGGACCAATTTCTCCCCAACAAATGGGAGTTCGGCATTTTCTGCCATATAAAGCTTCATACGGAGGCATCTCGATGGTGGAGTGATAGCTATTATTGTAAGAAAATTCTGCCAAAGGCAAATACTCATCCCAACTACCCCCAAAGTCAAGAACACACGCTCGTAGCATATCTTCTAATGTTTGAATGGTTCTTTCACTTTGTCCGTCGGTTTGGGGATGGTATGACGTGCTTAGCAATAGCTTTGTCCCCATCTCCGCTTGAAATTTCCTCCAAAACTTGGAAGTAAACCGTGTGTCTCTATCGGACACAATCGACACGGGCACCCCGTGTCGTGACACTATTTCGTTCACGTAAACCTCCGCCATTTTCTCCGAATTGTAAGTCTCACGAATAGGAAGGAAATGAGCGCTCTTGGTCAATCGATCGACAACAACCCATATCGCATCGTACCCTTTCTTCGTTCTTGGAAGTTTAGTAATCAAATCCATTGTTATCTTTTCCCATTTCCATTCCGGAATATCCAACGGTTGCAATTCACCATGAGGTTTTTGATGTTCCGCCTTCACTTGCAAACAAGTTAAGCATTTCTCCACGTATTTGACAATATCGCGTTTCATGCCCGGCCACCAATAGTTAACCCGAAGGTCTCTATACATCTTAGTCGCTCCCGGGTGAATTGAATACTTGGATTTATGGGCTTCATCCAATAGATCATTCTTCAAGGTACAAGTAGGTGGTATCCAAACCCGACCCCATCTTGTTTTCAGTCCTTGACTATCATCTTCCAAGTTTTGAGTTTGACCTTTGATTCGATTTTTCTTCAAATTTTCTTCCTTTAGCGCTTCAGTTTGTGCTTCCTTGATTCGTTCAACCACTTCGGATATAACGGTTATCTTCATTGCGGTTATTTTGATAGGAGTATGATCCTCCTTTCGACTCAAGGCGTCAGCCACGACATTGGCCTTTCCCGGATGATATAGGATTTCACAATCATAATCCTTTAGCAATTCCATCCACCGCCTTTGTCTCATGTTTAACTCCTTTTGCGTAAAGAAGTACTTTAAACTCTTATGGTCCGTGTAAATCGTACACTTTACACCATATAGATAATGCCTCCAAATCTTTAACGCGAACACCACCGCGGCTAGTTCAAGATCATGGGTTGGGTAGTTCCTTTCATGTACTTTCAGTTGTCTCGAGGCATAGGCAATCACCTTGCCCCTTTGCATTAGAACACAACCCAAACCGGAGTAGGAAGCATCCGAGTATACCACAAAATCGTCGGTTCCCTCGGGTAAGGACAAAACCGGAGCTTGAGTCAATTTCGACTTTAACTCCTGAAAGGCTTTCTCTTGCTCTTCACCCCATAGGAACTTCACCTCTTTCTTGGTAAGCTTGGTTAAAGGAGAAGCAATCTTAGCAAAGTCTTGAATGAATCTCCGATAATATCCGGCTAACCCAAGAAAGCTTCTAATCTCTGTGGGAGTCTTGGGTGGACTCCATTTGGTCACCGCGTGAATCTTTGTGGGGTCTACGTGTATACCCTCCGAGTTTACCACATGACCCAAGAATTGTACCTCTCGTAACCAAAAGGCACACTTGGAGAATTTTGCGAACAATTTCTCCCGACGAAGCGTTTCGAGAACTTCACGCAAGTGACAAGCATGATCACCCTCATTTTTAGAATAAATAAGGATATCATCTATGAATACAATGACAGATCGGTCTAACATGGGTCGGCACACCCTATTCATCAAGTCCATGAATGCCGCCGGGGCGTTTGTCAACCCGAAAGACATCACAAGGAACTCATAATGCCCGTATCTAGTACGAAATGCCGTCTTGGGGATGTCTTCTTCCCTTACCTTCAACTGATGATAACCCGACCGTAAGTCGATTTTCGAAAACCATGATGCACCTTGCAACTGATCGAATAGGTCATCAATCCTAGGCAATGGGTAACGGTTCTTAACCGTCACCTTGTTCAACTCTCTATAGTCGATACACATCCGAAGACTTCCATCCTTCTTTTTCACGAAAAGAACCGGTGCTCCCCATGGCGAAGTACTCGGACGTATGAACCCTTTGTCTAAAAGATCTTGCAATTGTGTCATTAACTCTTGGAGCTCCGATGGCGCCAAGCGATAGGGAGCCTTTGCAATGGGTTTAGCTCCCGGGGTTAGGTCGATTCGAAACTCGACCTCCCGTTCCGGTGGGACTCCCGGCAAATCCTCCGGAAAGACATCTGGAAAATCCCGAACAACCGGAATATCTTCCAACACTTGAACTTTCGTTTCCGTGTCTATTACATAGGCTAAGAACGATTGTCCCCCATGGCTCATGTATTTCATCGCTTTAACCAAAGAACATAAAGCTACGCCACCGCGTTTTGCACCTTGGATTATTACCTCATAACCACTCGGAGATATCAATTGGATGCACTTGCGATTGCAAACTATATTGGCGTGGTACATGGAAAGCCAATCCATACCAATTACTACATCAAACTCCCCGAGTGTCATGGGTATTAAGTCGACCGAATAATCCTCACCTTCGATGGTAAGTATGCAATTTCGATAAACGTTGAACACTAAGAACGTTTTTGAATCCGCTACCTCAATCTCTAAAGGACTAGGTAAGTTGTCTAACACCATGGAAAAATGACTCGCAAATTTAACCGAAACAAACGATCTATTAGCACCCGAGTCAAATAGCACATAAGCAGGTAGTGAGTTGACGAGAAAGGTACCCGTCACAACGTCGGCTATAGATTTGGCTTCTTCAGCCGTAATCAAGAAAGTTCTCGCCTTAGCTTTTCCTCCATCACCCTTTTTCCCCGAACCTTGAGCAACCGAGGATTGACTTGTACCATCCTTCTTTAGTTCCGGACATTCGCTCTTTTTGTGGCCCGGTTTGTAACAGTTGTAGCACACACTTAACGGGCTTGTGCATTGAGATGTCGAATGACCCGACTTTCCACACTTGAAGCAATTTTTAGATCCGTATCTACAAACTCCCCCATGCTTCTTTTTACAAATCTTGCAATGTTTGGAGTCTTTGTCGTTCCCAGACTTGTTTGATGAAGATGAAATCTTGGCTTTCTTAGACGAACCCGTCTCCGTTTCAGCTGCACGCTTCTCCCCACGATCAACTTGCCTTTTCAATTCCGCTTCTCGATCCCTAGCACAATCGATAAGCTCTGCTAGAGTTTCACATTTGGACGGTGTAAGAAACTCTCGATACTTGGCACTCAACATGCCATAGTAGTGGTTAATCCACATCCTTTCATCCTGGAGCAACTGTGGGCAAAACTTGGCTTTGTCGTAGAAGATGGCCGTGATGGTATCAATACTTTCATCTTTTTGTCGTAACTGTAGGAATTCTTCTGCTATTCTGTTGATAGCGGCTTGTGGGCAAAACCGCTTTGTGAACAACTTCTTAAATTCTTCCCAAGTCATACTTTTGATACCTTCCCGCCCCTTCTCATCCCGTTGCAATTCCTACCAGTCTTTAGCTCGTTCCCGGAGTTGGCTTGCAGCAAACCTCACTTCATCAGATTCTTCACAGTGTGAGGTTTCAAAGGCACTTTCCATATCTTTGATCCACCTTTGACTAAGTAGTGGATCGACCTCACCCTTGAACGTTGTAGGGTTGCATGCAACAAACTCCTTATAGGTCACTTTCTTTGTTGGCCTTTCGGTTTCTTTGTCAGCCTTCAGAGCCACAAACTCTTGTTGAATGAGATCCCGTAGATCTTTGCGTACATCCTCGATGTAGCCCGGCAATAAAGCCTCAAAAGCCTTGCCAACTTCCTCCTTGACCATTTCCCGTGTTGCATCATCGGGATGGGTCTCGTGATTCTCTATATTGATCACGTGATCGTTACCAGCCATGACCTAAGACTGTGACAATTAACCTTTACGTTAGTACCATGTACGTAATCTATAGCATATACACCGATGCTTATGATTCTACTATCACTAGGGCCTAACCCTATTCACACAATACCCATTTCCATCCTCAAGTTTAAAACAATATCCCTAAGAACCCATTCGCGTGCCTTTGATTGTTGTTAGACTGGCCAGGCCTAGCAACAAGCTCACCACACGGATGCCTTCTTAGTTCCTTTATTCCAAACTTAAGTCAAGAAGCTAGGTTCAATCAATTCATATGGTACATATCATACATACATCATACATGTGTCAAGCTTGTTACGTTTATAAACGGCACACTAACCTTGTACCTTTAGGCTCAGTGATCGGCTTCTTGGATCGAACGTTTGCATTTCTCATATCTAGAGCTCAAAAGTTTGAGTCCAAGTGTTCGCGACGCACTTGAATCTCTCAAACCGTTGGCTCTGATACCAACTTGTAACGCCCGGACCTCCAAAGAGTCCGTTTAAGTTAATTAAACATGCGGAAATTGGTCCCAGAAAATTTCATTAACGTTTAGCTTCCAAAATATGTGTTTCGTGTCAACCGACACTCAAAATGAAGTTTAACAATCCATTATATAAACACATAATAAGAAGTTTCAAAATAATGTTAACGCGTTAATTTCTACAAAAGAATCGCGTATGCAAATCCCGTTCGATCCTTGTATACTCTGTCGATCACTTTAGCCTTCCGGTCCCGTAACACCTGAAAACACACGTTTAGACATCCATTAGTTCATAGGAACTAAGTAAGTACACTCTAACATCATTTCGGGTCTTTACGGGGGTTTAAACGGACTCGAAACGCATTTAAACGATAATCGACAAAAGCTGGGAATTGGGCACCACCGTAACTTACGGTAGCCACCGTAAGTTACGGTGGCCTCAGTTTGTGTACGGTGGTAACTTTCTGGCTTACGGTAGCTTTTAACCGCCCAGGGCCTACCGTAACTTACGGTACCACCGTAAGCTACGGTGGCACCTGCAGCCAAACCAATATTTCTGACCCGTTAAAGGTCGTTTCGCGTTTCCGAGCCACCCCTTTCGATCCCGATTGTTTCAAACACCTAGAAATAACATATTTTATCATATAT
Organism: Flaveria linearis; assembly: GCA_024085815.1. Taxonomy (NCBI): domain Eukaryota; kingdom Viridiplantae; phylum Streptophyta; class Magnoliopsida; order Asterales; family Asteraceae; genus Flaveria; species Flaveria linearis. Next base: position 96,947,785 of record CM044001.1, read on the forward strand.
GTGATTCCCACGTAGTTTCAACGAGTCTAACCCGACTCTTGGCAATATACCAAAATTTTTTTATTATTTTGGTATTTAATTTTCTTTTTATCCCATTTATGGTTCGTTTGTTCCTTAGAGCTTTTGACCGTCCCGACTACCATGGAACCGATCTATTATAACATATTACATATGTTTGGTGAGTTCTTAGACCCAACCCACCCATTTGCTTATCATAACGCAAATTTCCTTTTTATACCGAATTTGACCCTTATAGGGTCAAATCCCATTTTAATGAGCGGTTTGCCATTCTTTCATGAACGACCGCTTTCCTTGGCGTTACCCAACGTTCACACACATTGCAAATCGTAGGGATAACCCTTTACCCTAGTGTTCACACACGATGTGAATCACTTTAATCCGGGTTTATCCTTTCTTCCCATTTCCATGGGACGGTCACGCACGTCGTGACTCGTTCTGTTCCACAACCATGTGGTATAACACTAAAGTGTTATTTTCCTTTATGTTCACGCACGTCGTGAATCATTTGTCATAGAAGCTCACATACGGTGCAAGTCAACTATTTATCCTTTTTAAACGTGGTTTTCATTTTGTTTGAGCTTATGAGCACATGGTCACACACATTGTGACTCATGCCTTTACTTTGTTATGCTCAATTTAAAGAATGTCTTACCTTGAGTCCGGAAGGTTTAAGTGGTCAATCAAACGTGTTCCTTGCCGGTTCCCTTGGATCCGCTTGCCACACCACTTCCTATTACCATTTTAATGACCCATTTAACTCATAACATTCATTTAATCACACATATGGTCTATTTGACCATTTATCACCTTTAACCTACAATCTAGGCTTTCACATTGCACATTTCTTGCAATTAAGTAGTTCATTCATATTTTTCATCTCATTGGAGCATTTAATCAAACACCTTATGTGCATAACTTAACACATTGGTTATTTACTAGCTTTTAAACATCATCAAGCTAGTTTTACACCCAAATCACATAGCACACATGTTATTCATCAATTTTCAACCAAATGTTATGCACATAATCACATTTCTACAAGAATGAACATGGATCTACAACTATCAACTAGTTTACATGAAGAATCCTTAGTTTAACCTTCTAGTAACTAAACCCATTTCCAAGGTTCATGTAAATCTTCAATTAAGGAGCAATTACACATCTAGTTACCATAATACACACATACACATGATCATCTAGCACTATAACACTAGGGTTTCATGTTTAAACCACCAATTTCTACACCCATCATGTGGGTGGCGATTTTTACACCTCAAGAACATCAAATAACACTTACTTGTAGCTCTTGATGTGATGAAGAATGATTTCTAGGGTTCAATTTCGGATCTTGCACTTGAATCACCAACAATTTGAGCATGAGATGTCCAAAACCCTTCTTCTCCTCTTCCCTTGTGTGTGTAAACGTGAGTGAGGTGAATGAGCAGACAATGCTCATCAAGATGTATGGCTTGCCATACATATCCATGTTTAAGTTTCATCACTTGGCAAGATCCACCCCTCTAGTATCATTTTTCATGTTTCCACCACTATTAACTAACTAGTAAATTTCTAGTTAAGTCTTAAATATTTACAATATTTAACACATGATACATTAATTGTATTTTAATTACATAATACGAAATTCGGGTCGTTACAATAGGTGTTCGGATTCTTTGAGAAGTTCAAGATTTAGAGTATAAAGCTTGAAAGCAGCTAAAGTGAGTTTCTAGACCCCGGTTTCCACTTGTTTTAAACTCTTTTGGGGCTGGAAATGTATTAAACGATTTTTACTATGTTTACCTATTGATACCCGTATGTATTTTGGCATGTGTGATGATGATTGTTAGATGTTTATGTGTAGTTCATGCTTAGAAGGACCTTGGTAAGATTAGAACAATTAGGCTTGATGTTTGGGTTTGGAAATATCATAGTAATAAGTTGGATAGAAGGTTGATTAGCCTACATAAGGCTTATACGCCCAGAATTGCCTTAGAAATGTTCCAAGTAGGGTCATGAGTCCAAATAGTTCTCATGTGCCCAAACAGTACCTAATACGCCTAAGACTCATGAGCCTCAACAGTGTTCATGTGCCTGAAAGTGACTTAGAAAAGTTAAGTGTAAGGTGATGTGCCCAAACAGGGCTCTTACGCCTAAAAAAATAGGCTTAAAAGGTCTAAGTGTGAGATGATATGCCTAAACAGTATCCTTGTGAGCCTGAACAGTGGTCACGTGCCTAGAAAAGTCAGCCGGATGACTAAGTGTAGGGTCATGTGCCCCAACAGTACTCATGTGCCTGAATAGCTCATGCGCCTAAAGTGAAAATGTTTCTAAGTGTAGGCTGGTGAGCCTACATAGTGATGAAAAGCCTGAACAAGGCTCATGCGTCCAAACATGGCTCTTACGCCCATACACTTAAAAATTTTTAAAGCATTTTCTGGGAGTCTGTGCCTTAGGGATTTGACCGAGGTTGACTAAGAACTTATAAATGATGATGTTTTATGCATAATATGATTACTATGATTGTTCCATATTATAGTTATTGCTACGATTATTATTACTTATAGTATGTGACTTTACGTGGTATGTTATTATCGCAACGTAAAGTATATCGTAATAATAAAGTGAAAGAGCAATAAAGAAAAGAAGTGAAACATAAATAAAATGTTAATAAGTCTTGCAAGCACATAGGAGGGACACGACCGCGTTGTCGTTAGCTCAACTGTGTTACGGGTTAGCTACCCTTTATGCACACAGGGTCAATCAATTGAGATTGGCAGGACCTTTGTAGCGTGCCCTGGGTGATTGGGTCGGCCTTGTACATAGTACACACAGCCCTTTCGAGGGATACAGTTGACCCTTCGGGGGATATAGTTGACCCTTTCGAGGGATATAGTTGCTTTCGAGGGATATAGATGGCCCATCACCCGTTTTCCATCGCGCACATAGTTGGGGCATTGTGCACTGGTCCACATAGACAGTGGAACATAAAGTTAAAAAGTTTACAGACAAGGCATACAGTACAGAGAACGAACAATATTTGTTCATACAGTTAATGCGTGCTTGCATATACAGTACAGAGTTGTATTTTACAGAAAAGAGTATTTTTATATACAACATATAGAAAGTATTTTATTATGTATAAAACTAGAGCTCACTCAGCAACGCTGACTTTTATACATTTTCAGTTGGCAGGTAAATATTGCTGAGGATGGCATGAGGGTGAAGCTACTCAGCAGGGAAAGACTGACATCCGTTCATGTTTTGACAATACTGTTGTTTTGTAATTCATTTGCCCAATCTTTTGTGACATATGAACGACGATGTATTGCCTAACAACAGTGTTTATAATGAAATGAATGGTTTTTGTTAAATTAATTCGCTGCTTAATTCTATAAAATGTAATGTTTTATGCTGTGAATAACCAACTGTGAGGTGCCCGGGATCGGGGCCTTACAAGTTGGTATCAGAGCCAAAGTTTAAGTTAAACGGGTAAATTTTCAAAAGAAACCTAAACTTAAACTGAAATGGGACCGAAGTAGGGATGTCAGCCCGAGTAGCTACGTGCCATCAGGTATTTCTTTTCTTAAAGTTAACCGGAATTATGTGCATGTGCTATCTGATTATGTGATCTTAATAGATTTAGATACTGATGTAGCCAGGATAGGAAATGCTTGGGGTGTGAAAAGTAAAGTAAGTGGCTAATCATAACTGGCCACTGTAATTAGGGGCTTACTATACTTGACATAAACTGAGCCATTACCTTGAATGACTGTGTTAGTGTTTGAATCTTATAGTGCTTAGGAAATGGCTGGGAAGAAACCTTCCAAAGCTTCTAGAGGTAGAGGTAGACCGCGTGTGACCAGGAGCAGTGCTAAAGCTGCTGAGATGACCCATGAGAACCCTGAGGTTCCTGACCGGACTGAAGGAAATGAGAATGCCAGTCTGAACGCCTCAGCTCGGGAGGCGAATACTGATGAGGTGCACCAGGTCATGCAGGCAGTCCTACCATCTGTGGTGACCGAAGTTATTCGAGCAGTGAGGAACGAGGAGAGGAAGGAGAAGGAGGATAGGAAAGGATCGACTGGGAAGGAAAGAAAGGGAGAGGAGGAACGGCAGGAGCCTGAGATAGTAGATTCTGACGAGGAAGGGGAGGAAGCAGTAGGGGGAACGACCAAGGGATGCAGCTATGGGGCATTCCAGAGGTGCAAGCCCCCAACTTTGGATGGCAATGGCAATGCTGCTGCCGCTCACCGTTGGGTGAGGGAGATGGAGGCGGTGCTAGAGATCAGTGAGTGTCGCGAAGATCAAAAGGTGAAGTTCGCGACTCACTCTTTTGTCGACTCGGTCTTGTGTTGGTGGGACAATATTGTCCAAGCTGAAGGTTCCAGGGCCATCGGGAAAATGCGATGGAACGAGTTGAAGAAGCTGGTAATTGAGGAATTTTGTCCTCACAAGGAACTAGATAGGATCGAGAGGGAGTTCCTACAACTCGAGGCGAGAACCCTGACCCACCAGCAGTACACCACCAGACTCAATGAAATGGCGAGGCTGGTGCCAGATCAAGTGAAGCCGATGTCTCGAAAGATTAACTGGTACATCCAGGGGCTGCCAGCTGACATTCGTAGGCACTTGATTGCTGCGCGACCAAGTACCTTTAGGTCGGCAGTGGATCTGGCTGGGAGGCTCTACAATTAAAAGGAAGTGACGGTGGTGGAAGTGAAGAAAGCCGGTGGTGGTGACCGGAGTTAGAATGGAAAGAGGTTTAGGCGGGGTGGTTTCACCCCGAACAACAAGAAGATGAGAATGAATGACCGTAGGGTGGGGTCGTCCAGCTCGGGGTCAAAGAAATGTGGCAAATATAGAAGGGAGCATCCTGGTGAGTGTAGGTTGGGACTGAACGTATGCTTCAGGTGTGGCCAGCCTGGCCATATTGCTAGAGACTGTAAGAAGCCGAGGGCGGAGAGCTCTGGAGCGGGGAATAAGAAGCCGGAAGAAGGAGGGCAGAGGGCAAGTGCTAGAGCTTACACCATGACCCGGGAAGAAGCCAGAGTGGATCCCGATGTCGTGTCAGGTATGTTTCTAGTTAATCAAACTTGTGCCTCTGTATTATTTGATTCCAGTACTAGTAGGAGTTTTATTTCTACTACCTTTTGTGCTAAGTTGTCTGTTAGCAGTAGGGGTATTAGCGAGCCTTTTGATGTAGAAACTGCTATCGGTAAGTCTACCAGAGTTACTGATATAATAGAAGATTGTGCCATAGAATTAGAAGGTCATAGGTTTGCTGCTAAATTACATGTGATGCCCCTAGGTGGATTTGATGTAGTACTAGGGATGGATTGGTTAGCAACCTATGAAGCGAATATCGTGTGTCGTAAGAAGATGATTAGACTGACGGCGCCTGACGGAAGTCCGGTGACAATATACGGCGATCGGGTTACGACGATTCCGAAATTGATTTCAATGGCAGTGGCAGGAAAGTACATGAGGCGTGGATGTAGCGCTTATTTGGCCTACGTGAAAGATGTGGACACGCCGACACCCTAATTGTCCGATGTGCCAGTGGTGTGTGACTTTCCCGATGTATTTCCAAAGGACCTATGAGGTGTACCACCAGATCGTGAAATCGAATTTCAAATCGACTTGATACCCGGTGCCCAACCTGTCGCTAAGGCACCGTATCGATTAGCTCCGACTGAGATGAAGGAGTTAATGGAGCAACTGCAAGAATTGCTTGATAAGGGTTTCATCAGACCGAGTATCTCTCCTTGGGGTGCTCCGGTCTTATTTGTGAAAAAGAAGGACGATGGCATGAGAATGTGTATCGACTACTGTGAGTTGAACAAATTGACGATAAAGAATCGGTATCCGTTACCGAGGATTGACGACTTGTTCGACCAGCTCCAGGGTGCCAGTTGGTTCTCGAGGATAGATCTTTGATCTGGCTACCATCAATTGAAAGTGAGGGAGCAGGATATTCCTAAAAAAGCTTTTCGTACGCGTTATGGACACTATGAGTTTCTCGTTATGTCCTTTGGTTTAACCAACGCGCCAGCTGCTTTTATGGATTTGATGAATCGAGTGTGTCGGCCAATGTTAGATAAATCAGTGATTGTGTTCATCGATGATATCCTGATTTATTCAAGGAGCAAAGAAGAGCATGCCGGTCACATTCGGGAGGTGTTGGAAACCTTGAGAAGGGAGAAGCTATATGCTAAGTTCTCCAAGTGTGCTTTCTGGCTACGCGGGGTGCAATTTCTGGGTCACGTGGTAAATGCGGAGGGAATCGGGTGGACCCAGCAAAGGTTGAGGTTGTGATGCAATGGAAGTCACCAAAGACGCCATCCGAGATTCGTAGCTTCTTGGGATTGGCGGGCTACTACAGAAGATTCATTCAAGACTTCTCCAAGATAGCCTCACCTTTGACTAAATTGACCCGCAAGGACGTGAAGTTCGTGTGGGGTTGAGAGCAGGAGAGTGCCTTTGAGGAGTTGAAGACGAGACTAACACAAGCTCCTGTCTTGATATTGCCCGAGGGAAATGACGACTTAGTGGTCTATTCGGATGCATCTTACTCTAGGCTAGGTTGTGTATTGATGTAACGTGGAAGGGTAATAGCCTACGCATCCCGACAACTGAAAACCCACGAAGTCAACTATCCCACACACGATCTAGAATTAGCCGCGGTGGTTTTCGCATTGAAGATTTGGCGGCATTATCTATACGGGACTAAGTGCACCATCTTCACAGACCACAAAAGCTTGAAGTACTTCTTCGAGCAGAAAGATCTGAACATGAGGCAGAGGTGATGGTTGGAACTCATAAAGGATTACGATTGTGAAATCCATTACCATCCGGGCAAGGCCAACGTGGTGGCAGATGCCCTTAGCCGAAAAGAAAGGCCCGAGCCGATCCGGGTGAAGGCTTATCAGATGATTATGACCTCCGATGTGATGACACAGATTAAGGAGTTCCAAGACGAGGCTTTGAAAGAAGATCGTCTTAACTCCGAAAGGATGAGAGGTCTAGTTACGGAATTGGGCGAGAACACTCTTGGTGTTAAGACCCGATTCGGGCGAATGTGGATTCCTCGATATGGGGATCTACGTGGAAAGATTATGGACGAAGCCCATAAGACTCGATACTCCATTCATCCCGGTGCTAGCAAGATGTATCACGATATGAAGAAAGATTACTGGTGGCCGGGTATGAAACGCGATGTAGTGGAGTACGTGAGTAAGTGACTCACTTGTCTCCAAGTGAAGGCGGAACTCCAGAAACCATACGGGAAGATCCAACCGTTGGATATACCCGAATGGAAGTGGGAGCATATCACCATGGACTTCATTACTAAGCTACCTCGCACATCGAGGGGATGCGATACTATTTGGGTGATTGTCGACAGACTAACAAAGATTCCCACTTCCTACCGATCCGCGAGACGTATTCATCCGAAAGATTGGCGGATCTGTTCATCAAGGAAATCGTAGCTCGTCATGGCGTGCCGGTGTCTATCGTGCCGGATCGTGACACCCGGTTTACGTCGAAGTTTTGGAGAAGGTTCCATGATGCAATGGGGACGAGGCTATACATTAGTACAACCTATCATCCTCAGACGGACGGTCAGTCTGAGAGGATGATACAAACGCTTGAGGATATGCTTCGAGCATGCGTGATCGATTTTGGAGGAAGTTGGGATGATCACTTACCGCTAGCAGAATTCTCGTACAACAACAGTTATCATGCCAGTATTGGCATGCCACCCTACGAGATGCTATACGGTAGGAGATGTAGGACGCCCGTGTGTTGGGGAGACATTGGGCAGAAAGAGTTAGGAGTTATTGAGGTGATCGAAGCTACGACTGAGATGTTGGAAAAGATCAAAGCCTTCATGCAGGCGGCGAAAGATAGACAAAAGTCGTATGCCGACAAGAGGCGAAGACCAATAGAGTTCAAGGTTGGAGACCGAGTCATGTTAAAGGTCTCACCTTGGAAAGGGATCATCCGATTCAAGAAACGAGGTAAGCTAAGTCCGAGATATATAGGACCTTTCCGAATCATCGCACGAGTAGGAGAGGTAGCCTATCGACTTGAATTGCCAGATGAGTTAAGTGGAATTCATCCCACATTCCATGTATCCCATCAGAGAAAGTGCTTAGCTGATGAAGATATGATTGTTCCACTGGAGGATATTGAAGTAGACGAACGGTTCAATTACGTAGAGTAAGCAGTGGCAATCATTGATCGTAAGGAGAAGAGGTTAAGGAATAAAGTGGTTCCTCTTGTGCGTGTACAGTGGAAGCACAAGAAGGGATCCGAATCCACATGGGAGACTGAGGAAGAGATGATGCAACATTATCCTCATCTGTTTGAGGAATAACAGGTTTCGGGGACGAAACCTATATAAGGGGGGTGGACTTGTAACACCCGTATTCTTTTTAAAGAAATAAAAGTATAAAACAGAAAGAAAAAGAGAGAAAAGAAAGTCAACTAAAAGTGGAAGGGGCAAAAGTGTCAAAAGTACAAAATTTATAATTATTTTGTACAAAAGGTGGTATGGCCGCCCATAACATCCAATCCCAGCTGCTTTTCGACAAAAGAAAAGAAAGAAGAGTAGAAGAGAAGAGATTTCGGATTCTAGAGAGAGAAAGCAACTGAAATCGAAATTTGGTAAGCAATTTATGAATTTGGGTTCGGTTTTATAGATTTTTGGCCAAGTAGCTGAATTGTATGTGTTCTTATGTGTATATGTGTTCGGATTGTGTGTCTAGACACATATAGGTGTTCGGATTCTTTGAGAAGTCCAAGATTTAGAGTATAAAGCTTGAAAGCAGCTAAGGTGAGTTTCTAGACCCCGGTTTCCACTTGTTTTAAACTCTTTTGGGGCTGGAAATGTATTAAACGATTTTTACTATGTTTACCTATTGATACCCGTATGTATTTTGGCATGTGTGATGATGATTGTTAGATGTTTATGTGTAGTTCATGCTTAGAAGGACCTTGGTAAGCTTAGAACAATTAGGCTTGATGTTTGGGTTTGGAAATATCATAGTAATAAGTTGGACAGAAGGTTGATGAGCCTACATAAGGCTCATACGCCCAGAATTGCCTTAGAAATGTTCCAAGTAGGGTCACGAGTCCAAATAGTTCTCATGTGCCCAAACAGTACCTAATACGCCTAAGATTCGTGAGCCTCAACAGTGTTCATGTGCCTGAAAATGACTTAGAAAAGTTAAGTGTATGGTGATGTGCCCAAACAGGGCTCTTACGCCTGAAAAAAATAGGCTTAAAAGGTCTAAGTGTGAGATGATATGCCTAAACAGTATCCTTGTGAGCCTAAACAGTGGTCATATGCCTAGAAAAGTCAGCCGGACGACTAAGTGTAGGGTCATGTGCCCTAACAGTACTCATGCGCCTGAATAGCTCATGCGCCTAAAGTGAAAATGTTTCTAAGTGTAGGCTGGTGAGCCTACATAGTGATGAAAAGCCTGAACAGAGCTCATGCGTCCAAACATGGCTCTTACGCCCATACACTTAGAAATTTTTAGAGCATTTTCTGGGAGTCTGTGCCTTAGGGATTTGACCGAGGTTGACTAAGGACTTATAAATGATGATGTTTTATGCATAATATGATTACTATGATTGTTCCATATTATAGTTATTGCTACGATTAATATTACTTATAGTATGTGACTTTACGTGGTATGTTATTATCGCAACGTAAAGTATATCGTAATAATAAAGTGAAAGAGCAATAAAGAAAAGAAGTGAAACATAAATAAAATGTTAATAAGTCTTGCAAGCACATAGGAGGAACACGACCGCGTTGTCGTTAGCTCAACTGTGTTGCGGGTTAGCTACCCTTTATGCACACAGGGTCAATCAATTGAGATTGGCAGGACCTTCGTAGCATGCCCTGGGTGATTGGGTCGGCCTTGTACATAGTGCACACAGCCCTTTCGAGGGATACAGTTGATCCTTCGGGGGATATAGTTGACCCTTTCGAGGGATATAGTTAACCCTTTCGAGGGATATAGATGGCCCATCACCCATTTTCCACCGCGCACATAGTTGGGGGAATTGCGCACTGGTCCACATAGACAGTGGAACATAAAGTTAAAAAGTTTACGGACAAGGCATACAGTATAGAGAACGAACAATATTTGTTCATACAGTTAATGCGTGCTCGCATATACAGTACAGAGTTGTATTTTACAGAAAAGTGTATTTTATATACAACATATAGAAAATATTTTATTATGTATAAAACTAGAGCTCACTCAGTAACGCTAACTTTTATACATTTTCAGTTGGCATGTAAATATTGCTGAGGATGGCATGAGGGTGAAGCCAATTGGCAGGAAAAGACTGACATCCGTTCATGTTTTGACAATACTGTTGTTTTATAATTCATTTTCCCAATCTTTTGTGACATATGAACTACGATGTATTACCTAACAACAGTGTTTATAATGAAATGAATGGTTTTTGTTAAATTAATTCCGCTGCTTAATTTTATAAAATGTAATGTTTTATGCTGTGAATAACCAACTGTGAGGTGCCCGGGATCGGGGCCTTACAAGTATATTTATTGATGAGCTGGTACAATTTAATTTAATTTAATTATTTATTATATATATTCTTAAAAAGTTAATACTTAACTTTGTAATTAAAATATTTTTGTTGTAATTTCAAGATATCAAAATACAACCCTTATGGAACATAATATTTTATAACGTTTAAAAATGATCTGCATGAAAATAATATATTTCTATCATTAGTCACTGCTTAATAAAAAAGTTTAAAATTTAAGCATTTTGATAATGAACATATACTATGCTTAAATTTTGAAATAACGATTAAAAAACATACTAACTTTCTAGGATTCAAATATGATTTTGATTTCACTACCTTTCAATGTATTTTAGATCATTCCATTTCTCAATATCTAGAATTGATTTCTTTTCTAATCACAAATTAATTAAAATAATTATATTATTTTTTAAATTTATTATACTAACAGTATTTAATTTATAGAGTTGATGTGTATTTACATCTTACCATATCAACATAAAAAGTCAATCCAAATTTAAATCTAAAATCTTATAATATATTAAATTTATCAGTCGTGTAGTACACGGGTCCTACCCTAGTGTGTGTGTGTGTGTGCGTGTGTGTGTGTACAAATAAAAGAAAGTTTTTTGGTGACACGTGCCCGCAATGATAGAGCTTCTAAATCTTAGTTTCCCGCTTCTCTCTCCTAATAAATAACTGTGTTAACTACTAATAATTTTATTTAATTTATTTAAAAATTAAAAATATTTTTTATTAATTAAGAAAAGAGATCTTTTTATAAATGCAATTTCTAAATAAATAGATTTTAATAAATAAGAAATTTTTCTAAAACATCAAACTTTTTAAAAAATAAGAAACATTTTAAACCTTGTGTTGTTAAAAATTAAATTTTTAATGAAACAAAAATGAATAAAATTCAAACTTTTCATAAGAAAGTTTTTAAATTTAGCACTAAATTTTTAAAAATTACTTTTCGAAAAACAAAAAAAAAATAAATAAAAAAAGTTAAAAAATGATATCGTTGTTTATTATTTAAAGTATTTACTCATACATAATTTTAATAATATCATATCTCAAGATATTGGTTTATAATTTTAAAAATTTTCCTTATTAACTATTTAATATTTATTTATGCAACCCGTGTATTACACGGGATACTAACCTAGTATATATATATATATATATATAAATGTATATATATATGTATATATATGTATGTATATATATGTATATATATATTAATATATATATGTATATGTATATATATATGTATATATATGTATATATAATATATATGTATATATATGTATATGTATATATATGTATATATATATGTGTCACACCCAAACCTTGACGGCGGAAACGTCGAGGTGTGAGAGTTAAGATCGTTCACAGCCACATAACGCTATTATTAAATTCAAAATATATTAATCATAAGTTTCAATTACAACGTTACAAGAATAAATCTCAAACAAAGATAACATCATGTATAAAAGTTAAATGTGACAAGTTCATCCATTTAATTCACTAGGTCCAATCTTAGGTGTGATAAGCTTCAAAGAGTAGTAATCATACTTGAGTATTTCCTGAAAAATGTTAAAAATAAAAGGTCAACAATAATATTGATGAGATTTCCATAGTTTTCAATACATAAGTATATAAAAGATGGGAATTCATGTTGTAAGTTAGAGAACAAAGTAACTAGAGATGTAAGACAGAATGCACAATCAAATATTAACAGATGTTTACAAGTTTCAAACGTTTAAAAGTATATACGATTAGCTAAGTGTACTTGGATTAACCAAGCAGCCTTGTCAGGCCTATAGATCTACGACGTCGTCAGGCTAGCAATAGTTAATGATTGTACATATAATCGACATTATATGGTAGCTACAAGGTTCAACTAACCACAACACACAAGTAAATTTCCATAAGTTTACAAGAATCAAACGTTTTCAAGTGCAATGGTTATAATGTAACATGTCTCACCCCAAAGTGTGAAAATATGAAAATGGGTATAGAAATACTCACATTGCCAATGAATTATAATTGACGATTAATAAAATTATAATGGTCGTCGTTCCAACCTATTCCTTCACAAAGTACCTAAATATATTTATTTACAAGATTTAAGCTTACTTATAATAAGTTCAACGAATTAACGGGGACTAGGGTTCTAAGTGTAATTTAGGGGTTGCCAAATAATTATGTTTAAACAAATGAGATAAATTTATATATATATATATATATATATATATATATATATATATATATAAGAAAATATATATTTATATTTTATTCAAAGTTGTGAAAACGTAACAATTATAAAAAAATTACATATAAAGTTCGAATAAATCTTTATAACCAAAATATATTACTAGATGACCAAAATTACTTGAAAAGAGATATTTGAACCAATAATAATTTACTAATTATTATTTTCCAACCGTTTTATGAAAAAAAACTATTTAAACAAACTTTGTTAAAATGTTTTATTAACAAAATATTTTTATTTAATCCTAGAAAAATTTTAGAAAATATTTGGAACATTTGAAAATATTTAAAATTTATAAAAATAATTTTTATATTTTTTAAGAATGTTTTTCCAAAATTAATCTTTAGGCTAAAAGCCTAAAAAAACAAATAATAAAACATGAGGGTGCCCGGGTTCGAACCCGGGACCTCATGTTTAGAAGTGTAGTGACATAACCAGCAAACCAGGGCCCAAGGCCTTGGTTAAGCTTGGTTTTTATATCTTAAAACACAACCCCTACGCATCCTCCACCCAAATCAAGAACCCTAGATTCGGTAAATCCCCAAATTGAAGCATCAAACGATGTTACTAATCAAATCATTGTTAGGGCTTTCATTCAGCAGATGAAAACGAGTATGTATGTATGTTTAATTACCCGAAAGTTGTATGACTTCAATGATTCGACTTGAAGAACAAACCACGACCAATGTGTAGCCCGATTGTCGTTCAAACGACAACTATAGTACAATTCGCTGCACAGATAGTTTCTAATGGACTCCAAGACGAAAAGCCCTCTATAAATTTCAAGTTTAGAACCGTTGAAGGTGGTGTTCGAATTGTGGCAGGTCGCGAACAGGAGAGGACACTCAAAATGGGATGATTGTGTTTGTTTCAGATGGAATAAACGTTTAGGAACACTTAGATGATTGATTCAGGTTAGTTTAATTAGATTATTATTAGGATTTAATGATTAAACGGCTCTAGGATTAAAGGTTTCGGTTATGAACTTGTTTAAACTTAGTAACCGGTGTTTTAAACCCAATTTAATGGTTAATCATGTTCGAATCATGTACGCGAAAGGTTTGGAACGGTTTGGTGATCAAAATTGTAGGTTTTTATAGCGTTTTAGGGGTGGTCGGAGGGTCGCCGGAGCTCCCGCCGGAGCTCCCGCCGGAAAATCGGGGTTGAGAAGGGGAGAGGGGGTTTGGGTTTCGGTTAATTACACAAATGGTCCCTCAACTTTGAAATTCTATTATTTTATGTTAAAACTTTCATTTAAAGTTTATTAAATTGACAAATCACCCCCTTAACCTTCTTAATTTAAGTTTTAAATAATTTTAAGTTTAATAATTCTTATAAATTGTTATTATTGATAACCATATTATTATTTTTGCTATTATTCTTAGTTATTATTATTATTGTTATAATTTTATTATATTTATTACTATTATTAATATTATCATCAATATTATTATCATTGTTATTATTAGTTTTATTATTATTTTTATTATTATTGATATTATGATTATCATTTATTTACTATGTAATAATTGACATTATTAACTTCAAACTAAAGAATTAAAGACAAATTAAAACGATAATCATAAGTAGCCTATGAGTTTCATGAATGCCAACAATAGCCCTTACAAGAATTAATAACGTTAATTTTTAATTAACTCAAAAATACAAGATATTACAATATATATATGTGTGTGTATATATGTATCTATATATCTATATACGTATGTATATATATGTATATGTATATATATATTTGTATGTATATATATATGTATATATATGTATATATATCTATATATATACATATATATATGTATATATATACACATGTATATATATGTATATATGTATATATATACACATATATATATGTATATATATGTATCTATATATACATATAGATATATATATACATATATATATATACATATATATATACATATATATATATATATACATATATATATACATATATATATACATATATATATATACATATATATATATACATATATATACATATATATATACATATATATATACATATATATATATATACATATATATATACATATATATATATACATATATATATATTTGTGACATCCGGTAATTTTCTGTTACCAAACTCCGTTAGTTCCATTAAGTTTTGCATACACGTGTCGTAAGCACACACTAGTTGTCTTTTGACGTTGGTGACTTAAAAATAATTAATAATGTTAATTTAATAATAATCTAGTCGAAAAGATAATTATTATGTTATGTTTATGTTTTTACGCGATTTAAAGACTATTTGGGAATTTTATCGCGTAACGCGGAAACGTGCGTGTTAATTTGTATGTTGCGTGTTTTTATAAAATAAATATATAATAATTTTCATTAGTTTATATCTTTATATTATTAAGTTAAAAACACATCAACAAAGATTTTAAAGCCTAGTTTTTATAAAATACAAATTACAAGGGCAAAAAGGGTAAGTATGGAAATTAAAACTAAACAAAACACCCAAACCCTAATCCCCACCCCCATTCGGCCGCGACTTCACCTCTCAACCCCTCACCATTACGATTTCGACCTAGAACAAGCATCAAAGCATTGATTTGGTTCGGTTACAAGGTATACAACACGTAGGGATCGTCAATTGCAAGTTAACACACGTGAAAAGGTTAGATTTTACAAGTTTGATGTTGCTCTTGATAAAACCGAACCCTAGGCTGCGAATTGATGTTCTTGGGGGCTGAAATCTTGATGTTTGTTGATGATAATGAGTTAGTTGGATTGATTACATGTTGTTTAACGTTGATTATGCATGAATTGTATGTTTTTAGTGGATTGATCATGAACTTTGATGGTTATGAACCCTAATTCGAAATTGATGATTATAACATGGAATTGATGATTGTTTGATGTTGTTGGGTTGTTAATTAGGTTGTATGAATGCTAGGAAACATGGATTTTGCAAGAAATTGGTGAATTGAGGGATTTGTTCATAGGTTACTAATAATAGTAACTTTATTTTGATGTAATGTTGAATTGCTAATGTGTTGATGTTATAGGTGTGTTTATGATGATAATTGGATGTTGGATTATTGCTATGAACATTGGTAATTCAAGATTACATGCTAGAATCCATACATTACTAAAGATAGTAACTTTTTGAGTATGAAATTTATGAATCATGTTAGTTAGGTGTTGTAGATCATGTCTAGGTATGATATGAACTTGATTAGGTATATAATAGTTGGAATGATGGTTGAATTGGATGTTAAACCACTTTTGGGTATTACTTTCCCAAAAGGGAAACTTTATTGTGCATGAACTTTGGATATTGGTAATTTGACTTGTTCATGGTTTTAGGGTCATGCTAGAATGATTGTTATGAATGTCTAAAGTGGTAGAATCTGTTAATTGGGTTGTATGGAATGTTTATTTGGTTATTGGGTGATTATTGCACTTTGATGGTCATGTATGGTTTGGTATGTTGATTAGTAACTAGGACATCATGTTTGGGACTGTAATTGATCATATTAATGTATGTTGCATGTATTAGGCATCTTGTATGCGTTGTGAATAGTATGTATGACTTTTTGGTAAATTATCTGTTTTGACCCATATATGCTAAATCATAGCTATAGGTCATATAAGTAGGTTATGCATGATCTAACCTGTTATATGATACACTAGTTATGTTTTGAACACACTGAGCATGCTAGATGCTAAGGATTTATACAACTTGTATGATATGTGCATAGCATGATGATTTAGGCAATGTATTGGGAAGGTAGCATCAAATGTGAGTCATTGGAATGTTAAACATGTATGTTATATGCTTATGTATGTTTAAGTGGTTTACAACGCATAATGTCACCAACGGGTCAAACGGGTCAACTAGGTCACATGTATGTTGTTTTTATAAAACCTTGAGTTCCTTGTTTGTAGAACACTTAGGGTTTCTCTTGGGATTGTTGTGTGTACATGTACTTATGTACTTGCATGTTCTAGGTAACCTTTGAAGGTTGTCTTTTCCGCTCGTTCTTGTCAAGTTAAGCTTTAGATATCTATCACACGCATCAGGTGAGTTCATGCCCCACTGTTTTTTTAAATCTCTTTTGGGGGAGATAGCATACTGGTAATGTTACAAACGTTTTTTTTTATATATTTAAGATGTGTATGATATTAATATAGTGCTGTTTACTATGATAAAGTCCTCACACTTTCGAATTGTTAATATTGAATAGCGGGGAAACTTGGGTAGTACTACTGGGTCTGACAAGCCCCACCTGTGTGACTCGAGGTCAACCGGGTGCAATTTGTCCTATGATTATTCATCACGATATGGTGACGTCGTGACGGGAGGCAAACATAACACAGTCAGCTTCAATGTCGAAATCACTATGTATTAATATCAATTTGTTAATGGACTAGCTAGCTATTACAATGCACATGCTTATTTATACACTATTGATAAACTGTTATGTTTATACGCAAACTCTTGAACTCACCAACCATGTGTTGACTTTTTAGTATGCTATTCTCAGGTCATTAATCTGGACTGCTGATAGGAGCACCACACGAGTCAGCATGCATTTTAGAGATTTAAACTTCAAACATTTTTACTCGTCTTTTATTTATGGTTTAAACTACTTGATTGGCACTTGTTTTGCCATGTGGTACTTTCACATGTTTTGGGTTGTTTTATTTACTTTACGCTTCCACAGGTCTTTTAAAGTTTAAACTCTGGTTGATTTACATTAAACGTAGCATATAGAGTCGTTCCGAGTAACTATTGACTGTGATCCTGGTTTGTTCACACGCCTCGCGGTAAAACCCCGCACGTGGATTTTGAGGGTGTGACAGATTGGTATCAGAGCCATTGGTTATAGAGAACTAGGTTGCATACACACTAGACTATAACCGCACACAGTTAGTTAGTTACTTGTTCCTGATTTTTCTACTGCATACTCACTGGCATACACAACACACTCTCTACAGCATGGCATCGTCTTCGAGAGCACGTGGTAAGCTACCAGCATCACCCACACGACCCGAGTCCCCACCTCCTGGACCGGTACCTGACGATGGACTGGACTGGCCTCGTTTGGACTATCCACGAGGTGAATTCGACTGGGATCAACCATTTGTGCCACCTGAACGTGACCCTCCCCGTGACTGGAGTTTCTACCCGGAGTTCGTGGATCACCTTATGTACAGGGAACGCGTGCCTATATCAAGACCCCGGACTAGGACCAGCACTGAACAACCACTACCTACACTTCCGCGGACGGTGCAGTCCAACGAGCAGGTTATTGCTGCATTGGTAGCAGCACTGGACACGGAGCAACACCGGGTCCGGCGACTCACTGGCAATGTCTGTACACTACAGCACGAAGTGTACACACTGCGACATCAACTGGATGAACTCGTGGAGCATCATGGTAAAACCTTAGAGGGGTGTTACCAAATGCGGGATGGTTACCAGACGCTGAGTGGACGCGTGACCGCACGGGAACAGCGCGGTGAAGCAATCGACAACAGGTTTGCTGCTTTAGAGGCCCAGTTGGTGGCACTTCAGATAGCCTTAGCTCCTGCTCCGGTGGAGGCCCCCGAGGAGGAGGAGGAACCCGAGGAGGAACCCGAGGAGGAACCCGAAGAAGAACCCGAGGAAGAACCAGCGGAGATGGAAGAAGATAGTGACAACTCAGACATAGTTGATTGATTTTATTTCATTTCTTTTAAACAACTTGGACTATGTAGCGTTTCCTTCTTTTGGAACCTATGTGGGAAGGGTTGTTTCCCCACTTGAACTAGAAACTTAAATTTTGACATTGGTGAATACATTGTGACTTATTTACAATTTATTTATCTTGGTTATCATTTTGTTATGAATGTTGTGGATGTGATGATTCATTATTTCTTATTGTTTACTATACTTCAATGAGATGAATATGTTTGATGTTACTCATTATTGTGTTGTGAATGTAAAGTGAATAATGGACGCCCGAGGACGAGGACGTGGACGTGGCCGAGGACGCGGACGCGGGCGCGGACGAGCTGCCGGAGACCAAGGTGTCGGTGACCAAGCTGCCGGTGGCCAAGGAGCCGGTACAATTAATATGACTCCTGTGGAACTGGCTGCCTTAATAAATGCACAAGTCCAGGCGGCAGTAGCTGCTGTCCAAGTAGGACAGGCCGCAGGTAAACGATAATGGAAAAGTTTGTCAAATATTCTAGTTAACCAAATAAGATGTCTAATCAATATTTATCGTGATAAAGCAGGACCTCCAGCGTGTACCTACAAGTCCTTCATGGACTGCAAGCCTCACACCTGCAGTGGAACCGAGGGTGCTGTAGGGTTAGTAAGGTGGTTTGAGAAGACGGAATCTGTGTTCTCAAAGTGTAACTGTCCACCTGCTGACCAAGTGAAATACGCAACCGGGACGTTGGATGGTGCTGCACTGTCTTCGTGGAATGCTCAAGTGCAAATGCTAGGGCAAGCCATGGCAAATGAGCTCCCGTATGATCGAGGAATACTGTCCTCGAAGCGAAGTTCAAAAGTTGGAGATGGAATTTTGGCAGTTGAAAATGGAAGGTTCCGAGATCGAGGCCTATACAACAAGAATTCACGAGCTGGCCACACTATGTCCTGGAATGGTGAACGAGATGCACAAGCGTGTGGAACATTACATCCGGGGATTGGTGCCCGAAATTAGGAGCATGGTGACTTCCTCTAACCCCGCCACTATACAACAAGCCATCCGACTAGCCCACAAACTAACTGACGAAGCTGTGGAGCTAGGTCGGTTGCCAAAACGGGGCACTGCTGCAAGCGTACCTGACAAAAAAGGAAGTGGGATGCCTCTAACAACACCAACACCAACAACAATAATAGAGTATCATCATCCGGCGGTCAACACCAACCTCAACAACAACAACCACAACAGCAGCAACGAAGGTTTGACAACAATCGTAATTTCAACCAGTCAAACTCAAACAATCAAGGACCGAGCGGCTATGGTGGTAAACAGCCGATGTGCACGCGGTGCAACTATTATCACGTTGGGAGATGTGACAACTACAAGTGTCAGCGGTGTGGTAAAATAGGACACTTGGCTAAGGATTGCCGTGGTGAGATGGTTAGGAAACCACAGAAACCTCAGGAGACTCCAAAGGGTTGTTTCGAGTGTGGAAAGGAGGGGCACTATAAGCGAAACTGCCCGCAGTTGAGGAGGAACGGTAATGGCAATGGCCAGAACAACAACAACAGCATCAACAACAACAACAACAACAACAACAAAGATGGAAATGGCAATGGTAACGGTAGTAATAATGGAGCCAAAGGGAGAGCCTTCGTCATTGGCTCAGGTGAGGCTCTAAACGACCCTACTACTGTTACTGGTAGGTTTTCTGTAAATGGGTGTTTTGCTACAGTATTGTTTGATACTGGAGCCGATAGGAGTTTCATATCCTTAAAGTTCTCTAGTCTCCTAAGTGATATCCCTACTGCCTTAGAATCCAAATATACCGTAGAATTGGCTGACGGTAAATAGATCCATGTGACACACATTCTTGAAGATTGTAAAATAGAACTCGCTGGTCATACTTTCGCTATAGATCTTATGCCTGTTACACTGGGTAGTTTCGACGTTGTGGTAGGCATGGATTGGCTCTCAAATAAGCAAGCGGAAGTCATATGTCACGAGAAGATCATACGAATTCCTGTTGGTGATGAAATTCTCACAGTCCAAGGTGATAGGAGTGGTGCAGTGATGGGCATTATCTCCTACATGAAAGCACAGAAATTACTGCGAAAAGGTCGCTTGGCTATCCTTGCACTCGTCACCGATAAACAACCGGAGGAAAGGCGAATGGAAGACATACCCGTCGTACGAGACTTTCCCGAGGTGTTTCCAGAGGATCTTCCTGGATTACCACCTCATCGTCAAGTGGAATTTCAAATTGAATTGACTCCTGGTGCAGCCCCGATTGCTAGAGCACCATATCGATTAGCACCGAACGAACTACAGGAGTTGTCATCACAACTTCAGGAGCTTTTAGATAAGGGCTTTATTCAACCTAGCTCATCACCTTGGGGAGCCCCTGTCCTTTTTGTTAAGAAGAAGGATGGCACGTTTCGAATGTACATCGATTATAGAGAGTTAAACAAAGTCACAGTCAAGAACCGACACCCTCTACCTCGAATCGACGACTTATTTGATCAGCTTCAGGGATCCAGCTATTATTCGAAGATCGACTTGAGATCTGGTTATCATCAACTCCGAGTCCGTGAGGAGGATATCTCCAAAACTGCATTCCGTACTCGTTATGGTCATTACGAGTTCTTGGTCATGGCTTTTGGGTTGACAAATGCACCTGCGGTGTTCATGGATCTCATGAATCGTGTGTGCAAACCCTACCTTGATCAGTTTGTTATTGTGTTTATCGATGACATACTGATATACTCTAAGACCAAGGAGGACCATGAGGAGCATCTACGATTAATCTTGGAATTGTTGAAGAATGAGCAACTGTACGCCAAATTCTCTAAGTGTGACTTTTGGATACGTGAAGTATAATTCCTAGGCCATATTGTTAATGAGAAGCGTATACATGTTTATCCTGCCAAGATTGTGGCAATAAAGAATTGGGCCATACCTAAAACACCGAGTGAGATACGACAATTTCTGGGGTTAGAGGGTATTACCGTCGGTTCATAGAAGAATTTTCTAAGATTGCACAACCTCTCACCGCTTTGACCCACAAAGGAACAACATACAAATGGGGAGAAAGTCAAGAGGCGGCTTTTCAGCTATTGAAACAGAAACTCTGTAGTGCACCGATATTGGCACAGCCAGAGGGGACGGATGATTTCGTGGTGTATTGTGACGCATCCATTCAAGGATTGGGTTGTGTTCTGATGCAGCGCGATAAGGTGATAGCCTACGCCTCTAGACAACTAAAGGTTCACGAGAAGAATTATACTACCCATGATCTGGAGTTGGGTGCAGTGGTTTTTGCCTTAAAGATTTGGAGACATTACTTGTACGGTACCAAATGTACTATCTATACCGATCACAAGAGTCTTCAGCACATCTTTGAGCAAAAAGAGTTGAATATGAGGCAGCGGCGTTGGGTGGAACTTTTGAATGATTATGATTTCGCTATCAAGTACCATCCTGGAAAGGCGAACGTAGTTGCCGATGCCTTAAGCCGAAAAGAAACAGTTAAACCAAGGCGGATGCGAGCCTTGCAACTCACGATCAGTACCCAATTGCCTGAACAAGTTAAGGAAGCACAAATAGAAGCCTTGAAAGAGGAAAACATTGTTTCTGAGTCATTACGGGGAATGGATAAACAATTGGTAGAGAGAGAAGATGGAATCCGGTACTTCATGGATAGACTTTGGGTGCCTGTTTATGAAAATCTGAGGGATTTGGTTATGAGCGAGGCACACAAGTCTAAATACTCTATACATCCTGGATCTGACAAGATGTATCATGATCTAAAGGCGCACTATTGGTGGCCTAACATGAAGGCAGATGTAGCTACGTATGTGAGCAAATGTTTGACCTGCTCAAAAGTCAAAGTGGAATACCAAAAACAATCTGGACTATTACAACAACCCGAGATACCGATGTGGAAATGGGAACAAATCTCTATGGATTTCATCACGAAATTACCCCGGACTAATACTGGTTGTGACACAATCTGGGTCATTATGGATCGGTTGACCAAGTCCGCTCACTTCCTTGCAATTAAGGAAACGGATAAGATGGAGAAGCTAACCCGATTGTATCTTAAGGAAATCGTGTCGAGACATGGCGTACCAATCTCAATTATCACTGATCGCGACGCTCGCTTCACGTCACATTTCTGGCAGTCACTACAGAAATCCCTGGGTACACGATTGGATATGAGTACTGCTTATCATCCACAGACTAACGGCCAGAGTGAGCGTACCATACAGACTTTGGAGGATATGCTACGTGCTTGTGTGATTGATTTCGGGAACAACTGGGAAGTTCACATGCCTTTGGTGGAATTTTCTATAATAACAGTTATCACACTAGCATACAGGCAGCACCTTTCGAGGCTTTGTATGGGAGAAAGTGTAGATCACCGGTTTGCTGGGCTGAAATTGGTGATAGTCAACTAACGGGTCCTGAGCTAATACATGAAACAACTGAGAAGATCGTGCAGATACGGAACCGTATGGCAGCATCGCGAGACAGACAGAAAAGTTATGCTGACTAGAGACGGAAACCTTTAGAATTCCAAATTGGCGACAAAGTGTTATTGAAAGTCTCACCGTGGAAAGGCGTAGTTCGGTTTGGCAAGCGAGGAAAGCTGAATCCGAGGTATGTTGGACCATTTGAGATACTGGAAAGAATAGGTCCGGTGGCCTATCGACTAGCCTTGCCTGATTCGCTGAGCGGAGTGCACAACGTGTTTCACGTTTCAAATCTGAAGAAGTGCCTATCTGACGAGACACTAATTGTACCACTAGAAGATGTTCAAGTGGATGAACAATTGCGTTTTATCGAAGAACCCGTCGAGGTGATGGATCGTGAGGTGAAAACACTTAAGCAGAGCAAAATACCTATAGTCAAAGTTCGTTGGAACTCGCGACGTGGACCGGAATTCACGTGGGAACGTGAGCATCAATGAAGCTTAGTACCTCAACTGTTCGAGACGATGTCTGCAGACAAAGGTATTGATTTAAATTTCGGGACGAAATTTCTTTCAACATGGGGATGATGTGACAACTCATCCAAAACTCACTCGATTTCGATTTCTGTGTGCCAATACAGTAGATCAGTGATGGAATACTCTCACCATGTAACGCAATTTTCGGGACGAAAATTCTTTCAACATGGGGATAATGTGACATCCGGTAATTTTCCGTTACCAAACTCCGTTAGTTCCGTTAAGTTTTGCATACACGTGTCGTAAGCACACACTAGTTTTCGTTTGATGTTTGTGACTTAAAAATAATTAATAATGTTAATTTAATAATAATCTAGTTGAAAAGATGATTATTATGTTATGTTTATGTTTTTACGCGATTTAAAGACTATTTGGGAATTTTATCACGTAACGCGGAAACGCGCGTGTTAATTTGTATGTTGCGTGTTTTTATAAAATAAAATATATAATAATTTTCATTAGTTTATATCTTTATATTATTAAGTTAAAAACACATCAACAAAGAGTTTAAAGCCTAGTTTTTATAAAATACAAATTACAAGGGCAAAAAGGGTAAATATGGAAATTAAAACTAAACAAAACACCCAAACCCTAATCCCCACCCCCATTCGGCCGCGACTTCACCTCTCAACCCCTCACCATTGCGATTTCGACCTAGAACAAGCATCAAAGCATCGATTTGGTTCGGTTACAAGGCATACAACACGTAGGGATCGTCAATTGGAAGTTAACACACGTGAAAAGGTTAGATTTTACAAGTTTCATGTTGCTCTTGATAAAACCGAACCCTAGGCTGCGAATTGATGTTCTTGGGGGCTGAAATCTTGATGTTTGTTGATGATAATGAGTTAGTTGGATTGATTACATGTTGTTTAACGTTGATTATGCATGAATAGTATGTTTTTAGTGGATTGATCATGAACTTTGATGGTTATGAACCCTAATTTGAAATTGATGATTATAACATGGAATTGATATTTTTTGATGTTGTTGGGTTGTTAATTAGGTTGTATGAATGCTAGGAAACATGGATTTTGCAAGAAATTGGTGAATTTAGGGATTTGTTCATAGGTTACTAATAATAGTAACTTTATTTTGATGTAATGTTGAATTGCTAATGTGTTGATGTTATAGGTATGTTTATGATGATAATTGGATGTTGGATTATTGCTATGAACATTGGTAATTCAAGATTACATGCTAGAATCCATACATTACTAAAGATAGTAACTTTTTGAGTATGAAATTTATGAATCATGTTAGTTAGGTGTTTTAGATCATGTCTAGGTATGATATGAACTTGATTAGGTATATAATAGTTGGAATGATGGTTGAATTGGATGTTAAACCACTTTTGGGTATTACTTTCCCAAAGGGAAACTTTATTGTGCATGAACTTTGGATATTGGTAATTTGACTTGTTCATGGTTTTAGGGTCATGCTAGAATGATTGTTATGAATGTCTAAAGTGGTAGAATCTGTTAATTGGGTTGTATGGAATGTTTATTTGGTTATTGGGTGATTATTGCACTTTGATGGTCATGTATGGTTTGGTATGTTGATTAGTAACTAGGACATCATGTTTGGGACTGGAATTGATCATACTAATGTATGTTGCATGTATTAGGCATCTTGTATGCGTTGTGAATAGTAGGTATGACTTTTTGGTAAATTATCTGTTTTGACCCATATATGCTAAATCATAGCTATAGGTCATATAAGTAGGTTATGCATGATCTAACCTGTTATATGATACACTAGTTATGTTTTGAACACACTGAGCATGCTAGATGCTAAGGATTTATACAACTTGTATGATATGTGCATAGCATGATGATTTAGGCAATGTATTGGGAATGTAGCATCAAATGTGAGTCATTGGAATGTTAAACATGTATGTTATATGCTTATGTATGTTTAAGTGGTTTACAACGCATAATGTCACCAACGGGTCAAACGGGTCAACTAGGTCACATGTATGTTGTTTTTATAAACCTTGAGTTCCTTGTTTGTAGAACACTTAGGGTTTCTCTTGGGATTGTTGTGTGTACATGTACTTATGTACTTGCATGTTCTAGGTAACCTTTGAAGGTTGTCTTTTCCGCTCGTTCTTGTCAAGTTAAGCTTTAGATATCTATCACACGTATCAGGTGAGTTCATGCCCCACTGTTTTATTAAATCTCTTTTGGGGGAGATAGCATACTGGTAATGTTACAAACGTTTTTTTTATATATTTAAGATGTGTATGATATTAATATAGTGTTGTTTACTATGATAAAGTCCTCACACTTTCGAATTGTTAATATTGAATAGCGGGGAAACTTGGGTAGTACTACTGGGTCTGACGAGCCCCACCTGTGTGACTCGAGGTCAACCGGGTGCAATTTGTCCTATGATTATTCGTCACGATATGGTGACGTCGTGACGGGAGGAAACATAACACAGTCAGCTTCAATGTCGAAATCACTATGTATTAATATCAATTTGTTAATGGACTAGCTAGCTATTACAATGCACATGCTTATTTATACACTATTGATAAACTGTTATGTTTATATGCAAACTCTTGAACTCACCAACCATGTGTTGACTTTTTAGTATGCTATTCTCAGGTCATTAATCTGGACTACTGATAGGAGCACCACACGAGTCAGCATGCATTTTAGAGATTTAAACTTCAAACATTTTTACGCGTCTTTTATTTATGGTTTAAACTACTTGGTTGGCACTTGTTTTGCCATGTGGTACTTTCACATGTTTTGGGTTGTTTTATTTACTTTATGCTTCCGCAGGTCTTTTAAAATTTAAACTCTGGTTGATTTACATTAAACGTAGCATATAGAGTCGTTCCGAGTAACTATTGACTGTGATCCTGGTTTGTTCACACGCCTCGCGGTAAAACCCCGCACGTGGATTTTGAGGGTGTGACATATATATACATATATATATACATATATATATACATATATATATATATTCATATATATATAGAGAGTAAATTACCATTTGCATACCTGAGGTTTGGTGATTTTGACCATTTGCATCCCTACAGTTTAAAAATTCTCATATACCCCCTAACGTTTCATTTTTGTTCCCATTTGCATCCAAATGAGTAACTCCGTTAATTTTCTAGTTAACTCTATGTAAAAATGACTAAATTGCCCTTAAGAATAAAAAAATACTTTATGGAACCACCCACGTCCTTTTCTTCTTTTACCACAACCACCCATCACCACCATGACAACCCCCATCACTACCACCACAGCCCCGCCACCACCACCACAGCCCCGTCACCACCACCACAACCCCGTGACCACCACCACAGCCCCGTCACCACCACCACAGCCCCGTCACCACCACCACAGCCCCGTCACCACCACCACAGCCCCGTCACCACCACCACAGCCCATCACCACCATGGCAACCACCCATCCCCTACATTTAAGCCCTAATTTAGTTATCAATTTCACATATTTCTTCAATCTTTACAACAATCAATGACCAAGACTTCATTAACAACAAACAAAGATTCACCAAACGAATTTACTAAGCTCAGAGCATTGAAACTCACAGCAGAATGAAGACCAACACACTCCCGAGGCTCATCTCTTCGTCTCCGTCTCCAATCGCCCTAAATCTGAACTCATTTAAGATGAATCACCGATTTTAGCTCCTGCAGAATGAAGACCAACACTCTCCCGAGGCTCATCTCTTCGGATTAAACCGATTTTTGCTCCGCCGCCGTCCTTGGATTCTTCTGCAGGAGCTAAAATCGGTGATTCATCTTAAATGAGTTCAGATTTAGGGGCGATTGGAGACGGAGACGAAGAGATGAGCCTCGGGAGAGTGTTGGTCTTCATTCTGCTGTGAGTTTCAATGCTCTGAGCTTAGTAAATTCGTTTGGTGAATCTTTGTTTTGTTGTTAATGAAGTCTTGGTCATTGATTGTTGTAAAGATTGAAGAAATATGTGAAATTGATAACTAAATTAGGGCTTAAATGTAGGGGATGGGTGGTTGCCATGGTGGTGATGGGGCTGTGGTGGTGGTGACGGGGCTGTGATGGTGGTGACGGGGCTGTGGTGGTGGTGACGGGGCTGTGGTGGTGGTGACGGGGCTGTGGTGGTGGTCACGGGGCTGTGGTGGTGGTGACGGGGCTGTGGTGGTGGTGGCGGGGCTGTGGTGGTAGTGATGGGGGTTGTCATGGTGGTGATGGGTGGTTGTGGTAAAAGAAGAAAAGGACGTGGGTGGTTCCATAAAGTATTTTTTTATTCTTAAGGGCAATTTAGTCATTTTCACATAGAGTTAACTAGAAAATTTAACGGAGTTACTCATTTGGATGCAAATGGGAACAAAAATGAAACGTTAGGGGGTATATGAGGATTTTTAAACTGTAGGGATGCAAATGGTCAAAATCACCAAACCTCAAGTATGCAAATGGTAATTTACTCATATATATATATATATGTATATGTATATATATATATATATATATATATAGAGAGAGAGAGAGAGGAGAGATCAAATGAAAACCATCCTTATAATAGAAAACCAAGAAAACCAATCTTCACCAATCATATAATTTTCTTATTCTTATTTATTTATTTAATTAAAAGGGTGTTTTGGTAAATTTATATATAAACTAATTATGGTATTTATTTAATTTTGACTAAATGCCATACATATCTTTTTCTTATTTTGAATTGATTTTTAAATTATACTTCCTAAACATTATCCATTATTATTGCAGATACATTCAAAATCACAATATATTCAAACATAGTTATCCATATATATTGACTTTAAACTACAATTGAATATACGTATATTATGTCCACAATTCGATTCATGATATCTGTGCAATTCATCTACTCATTCAAGGTATGTTAATCAACTTTTGATTAAACTATTTAATGCTTTTATCATACAGTATTAAAGCACGAATAGCCATTAATGTCGAAAGATGAGTTCAATGAACAACATCAATAATAGAGAAATTAGGAAGAACAAAATAATAAAAACCAATTATTCAAGTCGAGGATGTTGAAAATCATCATCATCATTTTGAGTGTTCATCAGCCTTCTTGTTTTTGATAACGAACAATGATTATGAGGTATGAAAAACCCTAGATTTCAAGTTCTTCACATCTGATTAGTTTAGAAATTGGGATTTTTCTTCTTATATGCAAACCTAGATTTCATGATTATTGAAGGATTGTATGTATGACGATGATGATGATGATGATGATGAAGATATTTAACTTCGAAGAAACCACTTAGAGACCCCGATACAGAGGTGGACCGACGGCCGGAGGCAACGGTGGAGGCGACGGAGATGTGGTGGCGAAGAGAGGAGACGGAGGAGAATCGTTCGATTGTTTGACCCTTTGACCGTTTGAGAAAGACGGACACAAAGAACGTTACGGTTTTTAATTTTATCATAACTACGTATATGTAACATTGTTGTTACATATACGTAACTCGATGTTACATATATGTACCTTTGTGTTGTTTTCGTATATGTAACTCTATTGTTTTAATATTTATATAACTTTACTATATGCATGTGTAAGTTTTTTGTGTACATATATGTACTTTTTGTTACGTATACGTAAGTTGGACTTGTATTCACACACTATGTATACATATTTTTAGGTTTTTTAGTGGTTTTCATTGTTACTATATTTTGTTACATGTATGTAAGTGTTGGTACGTATGTGTAACTCCACTGTTACATATATGTACTCTAGAAATCGTTTTTAGCATTAAAAAAATTTTTGGTTTAAAATATATATGTGTAACTCGTTCTGTATTGTCACACCCTCGCTTAGAGCGGAAACACGAGGATGCGACGGACGGGATCGTCATAACACTTGGTATAAATACAGAGATATAATACATGCAAACTTCTCGTGTCATGTCGTCCCCCGACACAATGGTGACTTGTGTCGTGGTTAGTCAGTTCCACGACTATCATAGTCTTATTGATTCTAAAATCCAAAATACACATTGTTCACAAATGAATACAAATGATATACATTACAAATGCAAACTAATGAAATCCTGAGGGTCTCTGCTAAGGCATTAGCACTAGCTATCCTCTTTGATTATGATCACCTGAAAAGATATGCTCAAAAATGTCAACAATAATGTTGGTGAGTTCCGCAGGTTTAAATTTAAAACATATAACTGATGCTGTATAGATTTTTGATGTGGAATCAAACTGTAAGCACAAACCACATAACATGTGTTTAAGACAACCAAACCTAATGACGTTATGCATATAAATCTGACGGAATATATTCACCCATGGCCTGATTGCTGGCAGCTGTAGTCGGTAACTCACAAGTTAAACCGATCTGTCGAGGGTGGGGGTGTCAACCCAGTAGTACTACCAATACCTAACCGTTGGTTCCCAAACCCGGGAATTAATGGTTGTTTGAGTTTTCCATAAAATAACACCATGTATGCATGCAAAACAGTATCACATTGATTCCAAGTATGAAAACAGAATATACAATGTACAGCATTGAAAACGGGTGAGCATACTTTTCCCCCAATTTGATTGAAAACCTTGAAACTTGTATAAGCATAAAAAGGGGCCACGAAACTCACCTTGTATTGTTGTATGCACACAAACTTCACAGAATAAGCAAACTTCACAGAATCAAGCAATGCACGATCGATCACGATCAATACCTATTATTGATTATAACTAAGCCTTTAAAACGTATACAACGCGAATAGATATATTTGGTCGGATTCGAGTCGGTTCGTTTGACGTATACGATTAGATATATATATATATGTTTAACTTTGACTATACCTTGTGATAATAGGATTTAAGTTAAATTGTGGGGTTTTAAACAAGTAATGAAATTAATTGTATTTTGATCATTTCGAAATAAGTATATGTACGTATTCTTTGTAATCATATAATTCAAGAATAATTTATTAATTAAAGTAAGAATATAATCTATAACTATATTTGTAAATATTTTATGAAATTATATAATTTGTGATTTCTATAAATTTCGTGATTGTTTCATAATTTTACACGATCTAGAGGTTATTTTTATAAAAATTGGTCATTTCTAGTGTTTATAAACATTATTTTATAAATATTTTTAAGGTTTTTAAACAAAATTAATTTACAGAAAATCATTTTGTAATATTTAAAATAATGGCAGTTTATAAAATTATTTTTATAATTTTTAAGAATTTTTTCCATAATTTTTAGAGGCTTAAAAAGGCTAAAAAAAATAAATGCAGTGGCCCGGGGTCGAACCCCTGACCTCCTGTTCACCAGCATAATACCCAAACCAGTAAACCAAAGGCTCTAAGCCGCAACAGAACTCGGTTTTATTTTCTTTTAACCATGGTTTGCCCAGTTTCCCAATTCCACATGAACCCTAATTCGATTTCAGTCAAATTGAACTCGAATTCGATAGTGTTAACTGCTAAAACCATGGGGCTTTTGATCCCCATGTATAAACGAGTAGATTTGTGTGTTTAATTACCTGTTTGAGTTGGGATAATGCTCAGGACACTCGAATAACAGCCGCGGTGGAACTCGAACTCGGTGTGGATCAAACCGTGATAAAAATCAAATTATTTGTAGGGAAAGCTTCGAATGATGATGATAATCGAAAGCCCGATGCTATTTTCGGTTTAGAATGTTCGGAGAGTGGCAGTTGATTGAGTTGCAGGTCGACGAAGATGATGATGGTGATCGGTAATGGTGTGTGTGTTTGTTTGTAATTAGGAGTTGTATTCGATTTACAGGTTGTTAAAGTTCGAGTTAACGGTCTCAATTTGATTAAAGTGCTTCGTGAGTGGGCTACTTAGCCGTTGAACGGTCGAAGGATAAAGTGGAAAAATTTTATAACCGTTAATCTACTGTTGCAACGCGTTTTAGGGTGCTCCGGGTTCGAATCCTTCCTGCGAACGTGTTGGAACCGGTTCTGTCTTTCAAAATGGAGTATTTGGAGTGATTTGGCCTTCGCCGGAGCTCGCCGGAGCTTCGGCCGGAACAGTTGCGCCGGAAACACGGGTTTTGGGCGGGGGTTGGGTTTGAAATTAATAATTACAGATTTGGTCCCTGAGGTTTATGTTGTTGTTATTTTATGTTTAAAATTCATTTTTAAGTTTCAAAAATATCAAAGCACCCCCTTGGACTTATTATTATTATTATTATTTTCATTATTATTATTATAATTATTATTATTATTATGATGATTATTATTATTATGATTATTATTATTATTACTATGATTATGATTATTGTTATTGTTATTATTATTATCATTATTACTATTATTCACACGAACGGGCATACGAGAGTTTCAACTAACACGACACATATATATATAAACAATAAAAATATAAGGGTAATTAACACACATTGAACATGTTCATGAAGATAATTCAATTAACGTGATACATAGATTATGAACCTACGTGAGGCTAGTCAATACACACGATGAGTTCACGAGCTTGATGTTGATTACAGTCTACTGGTGACAGATGCTACATACCATCACATTCACCACATGATCTTCAATAAGAAGAATCTTAGGTTTCCTTTCTGATTTAGGAATATCTTGAATGTTTCCAAGAATTTGTTCATTAAATCCATCTGTATCATCTGAACTGTCACACTAATGTGACAGTAATCCACAATGTTCTTTGCTTGATATTATGAGGTGTCACAGTATCCCCCAGTTGAGGGAATTTCGTCCTGAAATTCAACTGATGCTAGATCCAAGAGTGTCATCCTCGAACAGATGAGGATATTTGAGTTTCATCTGATCCTCTCGTTCCCATATAAACTCTGGACCTCGTTTGGAATTCCATCTCACACGAACAATAGGTATCTTGCTGCGTCTTAGCTTCTTGACCTTTTGGTCCATGACTTCAATAGGTTCCTCCACGAAATGGAGACTTTGATAAATCTCTATATCTTCGATAGGCACGTGAAGTGATTCGTCATCTAAACACTTCTTAAGGTTTGATACATGGAAAGTATCATGTACACTGCCCAGCTCTTGTGGCAACCTTAACCGGTATGCCACTGGACCGATCCTCTCTGTGATCTCAAATGGTCCAACGTATCTCGGAGCTAACTTCCCCTTCTTTCCAAACCGAACTATCCCTTTCTAGGGAGAGACCTTAAGTAACACTCGATCACCAACATTAAACTCTAACGGTTTCCGACGGTTGTCGGCATAGCCCTTTTGGCGATCTCGAGCAGCCTTAAGTCTGTCCTTGATTAGGAAAATCTTATCGGTTGTTTCTTGTATGATTTCAGGACATGTTAGCTGACTCTCGCCAACCTCGGCCCAGCATACAGGTGATCTACATTTTTGGCCATACAGCGCTTCGAATGGTGCACACCCAATACTAGTATGATAGCTGTTGTTGTAGGAAAACTCTATCAACGGTAGATGAGTGTCCCAACCACCACCAAAATCAATGACACACGCACGTAGCATGTCCTCAAGTGTTTGTATTGTGCGTTCACTTTGGCCGTCAGTCTGAGGGTGATAGGCTGTACTCATATCCAGTCGAGTGCCCATGCTTTCTGCAACGTCTGCCAAAAGCGTGAAGTGAATCGACTGTCTCGGTCGGATATGATTGACACTGGCACTCCATGCCTTGTCACAACCTCTTTGATGTACAATCTTGCCAACTTATCCATTTTATAGTCTTCTCGGATAGGCAAGAAGTGTGCTGATTTTGTTAATCGATCTACTATGACCCATATCGAGTCATGCCCGCTTGGTGTTCTCGGGAGTTTGGTGATAAAATCCATTGTGATGTTCTCCCATTTCCACTCGGGAATTTCGGGTTGTTGTAACAATCCTGATGGTTTTTGGTGTTCAGCTTTGACCTTGGAACACGTCAAACATTTGCTCACATATAGAGCAATGTCTTTCTTCATACCCGGCCACCAGTACAGATCCTTCAGATCATGGTACATCTTGTCAGCACCGGGATGAACAGAATACCGAGTCTTGTGTGCTTCATCCAAGACTAATGTACGTACATCTCCCCATTTGGGAACCCATATGCGATCAATGAAGTAATGTACGCCGTCATCCTTGCGATTCATCTGTTTATCCAACCCTCGGAATTCTTCTCCCGCAAGGTTTTCTTCTTTTAGAGCCTCAGTTTGCGCATTTTGGATTTGAGTTTTCAAGCTCGTTTGAATAGTCAAACCCAAGGCTCGAACACGTAATGGTTTTACGCGTTCTTTACGACTGAGGGCATCAGCCACCACATTTGCTTTCCCCGGATGATACCGGATTTCACAATCATAGTCACTAAGTAATTCTACCCATCGTCGTTGTCGCATGTTGAGCTATTTCTGATTTAGGATGTGTTGAAGGCTCTTATGATCGGTATAGATGATGCACTTGGTTCCATACAGATAGTGTCTCCATATCTTAAGTGCAAAAACTACAGCGCCCAACTCTAAATCATGAGTTGTGTAGTTCTTCTCATGCACTTTTAGTTGTCGTGAAGCGTATGCAATCACCTTACTTCTTTGCATCAACACACATCCCTATCCTTGATGTGAAGCATCGCAGTACACCACCAAGTCGTCATTTCCATCTGGAAGGGACAGTATTGGAGCATTACACAGCTTTTCCTTTAATGTTTGAAAAGCTTGTTCTTGTGCATGTCCCCAATCAAACTTCTTATCTTTCTGAGTTAGCATGGTCAACGGTTGTGCGATTTTTGAAAAGTTCGCAATAAACCGTCGATAATATCCGGCCAATCCTAAGAATTGTCGGATTTCTGATGGTGTTTTGGGTGTATCCCAATTCTTTACTGCTTCAATCTTGCTGGGGTCTACATGGATTCCATCCTTGTTAACCACATGACCCAAGAACTTCACTTCTTGAAGCCAGAATTCACACTTCGAGAATTTGGCGAAAAGCTTCTCTTCCCGCAACAATTCCAAAATTGCTCGAAGGTGTTTCTCGTGGTCTTCTTTCGAATGAGAATAGATAAGTATATCGTCTATGAACACGATTACAAACTTATCTAAATATGGTTTGCACACTCGATTCATTAAATCCATAAACACAGCTGGTGCATTAGTCAGCCCAAACGGCATGACTAAGAACTCATAGTGCCCGTAACGAGTCCTGAATGCTGTTTTCGGTATGTCATCCTCAAAAACCCTCAGTTGATGATATCCAGAACGAAGATCAATCTTGGAGAAATATGAAGCTCCTTGTAGTTGATCAAACAAATCATCAATTCTGGGCAGAGGGTATCGATTTTTCACAGTCAACTTGTTCAACTCGCGATAATCGATACACATACGAAATGACCCGTCTTTCTTCTTGACAAATAGAACCGGTGCTCCCCATGGTGAATGACTCGGCCGAATGAATCCCTTCTCCAATAGCTCTTGTAGTTGGTTGGAGAGTTCCTGCATTTCGGAGGGTGCTAATCGATATGGTGCTTTTGCTACCGGCGTAGCTCCAGGAAGCAACTCGATACGAAATTCTACCTGTCGTAGAGGAGGTAATCCCGACAAATCATCAGGAAATACTTCCGGATAATCTCGCACCACAGGAATATCTGCCAACTTGATGCCTTCTTTCTTCTTTTCTACAACATGAGCCAGGAGTGCATAGCACTGCTTCCGTAGACATCGTCGCGTCTTCATGCATGAGATAAGCTTCAGAGTTCTTCCTGGTCGTTCTCCTTGAATCTTGAGTACCTCCCCATTAGGCATGGGGATTCGTACTATCTTCTCCCGACAAACGATCTCTGCTCCGTGCTTTGCCAACCAATCCATCCCCACAATTACGTCGAAACTCCCTAACTCGAAAGGTATCAAATCTATGTCGAAGGCATGGTTTTCTAATATTATGGAGCACTGTCTAATTATCTCATCTGCTTGTACAAATCTACCGTTGGCCATTTCTACTGAAAAGCTAGTTTCTAGCCTACTCGGTTTCAACCCAAGCATGTGTGCAAAATCAGAAGATATGAAGCTGTTATCTGCTCCCGTATCAAACAATATAGATGCGAAGTGGTCGTTGAGAAGATACGTACCCATGACGACATTGGGATCTTGACGGGCATCATTGGCTCCAATGACGAAGGCACGTCCTCTTGCAGTATTTCCTTGGTTTCCTTGGACCGGGTTACCAGCTATGGCCAGCAGTTGCTGCTGATTGTTGCCTTGTTGACCGGGTGCTCTGTTCAGTCGAGGACACCTGTTTCGGAAGTGATCAAGACCTCCGCATTCGTAGCATGCCCTGGCGTTCCCGGCGGGGTTAACCGCATTGATGGGCATGACCAGGTTTGGCGCAGTTCTGCAATCTTTCGCCCAATGACCCAAGCGCCTACAGTTCGTGCATTCCCGACACTGTTTTGCTGGGGGATGGTGCCAATTACACTTGTTGCACTTGGGGTGCGGTCCCGTGTAATCCTTCGTCGCTTGAGTTACGGCCACAAAGTTCCTGGTCATTTTGGCCCTCTTATCAAACTTTCCAGTACCAGACCGACTTGTTTCCCCAGCCTCTTTCCTTTTCTCCGCTCCCTTACCCAGTACTCCTGTTCTTACCATCTCGTCAGTGAGAGCGCCCGCTTTCAGAATAGCGTTCTGGATTGGGGAGGAGCAGCTGCAGTTACCATCGCCCGAATTTGAGGCACGAGTCCCCAAATGTATCTTTCTATCCTCTTGGACTCCGGGGTGACTAGGTGTGGAACTAATCTAGCCAACTCGTGGAATCGGTCAGTATAGGCTGCATGCCCTGCCCCCACCATAGCATGATTCCAGAACTCATGTTCAAGCTTCTGCATTTCGTTGAGGGGGCAGTATTCCTCGGTAATCAAGGCTTTGAATTCATCCCAGGTCATTTGTATCGCAGATTCCCTTCCCCTAGCTTGAACCTGTGTGTTCCACCAGGTTAGTGCTCTGCCCTGCAGTGAGCACGTAACATACTTGATCCGCTGGCTATCGAGGCATTCACTGATGTCGATCACGGCCTCCATTTTCTCAAGCCATCTAGTCAGGGCTATCGCCCCACCTTTCCCATCAAATTCGTGGGGTTTACAAGCCATAAATTCTTTATATGTACATCCATGTTTGATTTGGTTGTCGCCACTTTCATTCCCATTTGTTCTGCCATTGCCAGTATCACCCACCACACCTTGATCATGTTGACCGTTGGTGTTGTGATCCCCGTGGAGAGGATGGTTCAGCAGGCATCGCTTACTTGGGTTACGATGGTTGGTACCAATGCAGCTAGCTGCTGAGCAATCATGGCAGCTATATCGGGATTGCCAGCTCCCTGATTATTGTCGGCTGGAGCACCACCAGCTCCTGAAGGTCTACCCCTTCTCCTGTTTTGTGGGGCTTCGGCTTCCTGGTTGGTCTTGCGTGTGATTCTTTTTGGTGCCATCTTCTAACTACAGAAAGATAGAAGTTTTAGTCACCTTAGGATTTCATGAATTACTTCATAATAACCTATGCTTCGGTCCATTAAGATAATTATGTAGCCCAGGTTAAGCACACTCTCAGTATACCGGTGATGCTTATATATAGGGTTCCCCGCAGCGTTCCCACCACATCCACGATATACCTTGAATAATACTTAAACTAGTTACATAACATCTTAATTTTCCTTAGCACCTACTCAAGAATAAATGTTTCATAAGATCAATATCGTGATTGGAAATACAATGATGGCTCTAAGTAGGACAGGACTTAAGTAAATGTTGATAATGTTTGATTGCCTTCCATAAGGACTTATAATGTTTGATTGCCTCCAACAAGGACTTACTAGAATTATGACCCTAGCACCCTAGGGTATAGAATAGACATGTGTGATACTCATGATCGTTACCTCGTGGTAAGATTAGCCAGACTTTTCATGCATGGCGAATTACAATTACGTGTGCACCCGTAGTGGTAATCTACCTTGCATGATCACCCTTAGCTTCACTTACCCCAAGTTAACATCATAGTATTATTTAGATTCAACAAGCACAAATAATATGATGTCCTCCTGTCCATGAGCCAGTATTCCAATAATAGCATGTAATTGCAATTAAGCATATAAGCACATTATGTTTAATGATAACCGCATATCTGTCATACTTTCAGAATTTCACTCATATCTATGATAGGGTCGGATTCAATATCCGAGATCAACACTACGTGTGATCACCGAAGTTCCCTGTTACTATGATGTTGTGCGCATACAAGCGTAAGGTTCTAGCATAAAAGTATCCTAAGAAGATAGTCTAAGAGTAGTAATGTCTTCCTTTGGGATACTCGGATAAAACGTGTATATATATAAAATCAAGTATGTAGGAACATACTTGTATATTATTAGGTATATAGGAATATACCTATATATCAAATTTATAGACTTTAGGTAAAATTAAATGCACACAATCCCTAGCATGCATTCTATATGAAGGTTCTTAGGTTATAGTCTAGGTCGAATTCTCCACCTAAATCTCTATAACCAAGGCTCTGATACCAATCTGTCACACCCTCGCTTAGAGCGGAAACACGAGGATGCGACGGACGGGATCATCATAACACTTGGTATAAATACAGAGATATAATACATGCAAACTTCTCGTGTCATGACGTCCCCGACACAATGGTGACTTGTGTCGTGGTTAGTCAGTTCCACGACTATCATAGTCTTATTGATTCTAAAATCCAAAATACACATTGTTCACAAATGAATACAAATGATATACATTACAAATGCAAACTAATGAAATCCTAAGGGTCTCTGCTAAGGCATCAGCACTAGCTATCCTCTTTGATTATGATCACCTGAAAAGATATGCTCAAAAATGTCAACAATAATGTTGGTGAGTTCCGCAGGTTTAAATTTAAAACATATAACTGATGCTGTATACATTTTTGATGTGGAATCAAACTGTAAGCACAAACCACATAACATGTGTTTAAGACAACCAAACCTAATGACGTTATGCATATAAATCTGACGGAATATATTCACCCATGGCCTGATTGCTGGCAGCTGTAGTCGGTAACTCACAAGTTAAACCGATCTGTCGAGGGTGGGGGTGTCAACCCAGTAGTACTACCAATACCTAACCGTTGGTTCCCAAACCCGGAAATTAATGGTTGTTTGAGTTTTCCATAAAATAACACCATGTATGCATGCAAAACAGTATCACATTGATTCCAAGTATGAAAACAGAATATACAATGTACAGCATTGAAAACGGGTGAGCATACTTTTCCCCAATTTGATTGAAAACCTTGAAACTTGTATAAGCATAAAAAGGGGCCACGAAACTCACCTTGTATTGTTGTATGCACACAGACTTCACAGAATAAGCAAACTTCACAGAATCAAGCAATGCACGATCGATCACGATCAATACCTATTATTGATTATAACTAAGCCTTTAAAACGTATACAACGCGAATAGATATATTTGGTCGGATTCGAGTCGGTTCGTTTGACGTATACGATTAGATATATATATATGTTTAACTTTGACTAATACCTTGTGATAATAGGATTTAAGTTAAATTGTGGGGTTTTAAACAAGTAATGAAATTAATTGTATTTTGATCATTTCGAAATAAGTATATGTACGTATTCTTTGTAATCATATAATTCAAGAATAATTTATTAATTAAAGTAAGAATATAATCTATAACTATATTTGTAAATATTTTATGAAATTATATAATTTGTGATTTCTATAAATTTCGTGATTGTTTCATAATTTTACACGATCTAGAGGTTATTTTTATAAAAATTGGTCATTTCTAGTGTTTATAAACATTATTTTATAAATATTTTTAAGGTTTTTAAACAAAATTAATTTACAGAAAATCATTTTGTAATATTTAAAATAATGGCAGTTTATAAAATTATTTTTATAATTTTTAAGAATTTTTTTCCATAATTTTTAGAGGCTTAAAAAGGCTAAAAAAAATAAATGCAGTGGCCCGGGGTCGAACCCCTGACCTCCTGTTCACCAGCATAATACCTAAACCAGTAAACCAAAGGCTCTAAGCCGCAACAGAACTCGGTTTTATTTTCTTTTAACCATGGTTTGCCCAGTTTCCCAATTCCACATGAACCCTAATTCGATTTCAGTCAAATTGAACTCGAATTCGATAGTGTTAACTGCTAAAACCATGGGGCTTTTGATCCCCATGTATAAACGAGTAGATTTGTGTGTTTAATTACCTGTTTGAGTTGGGATAATGCTCAGGACACTCGAATAACAGCCGCGGTGGAACTCGAACTCGGGTGTGGATCAAACCGTGATAAAAATCAAATTATTTGTAGGGAAAGCTTCGAATGATGATGATAATCGAAAGCCCGATGCTATTTTGGGTTTAGAATGTTCGGAGAGTGGCAGTTGATTGAGTTGCAGGTCGACGAAGATGATGATGGTGATCGGTAATGGTGTGTGTGTTTTGTTTGTAATTAGGAGTTGTATTCGATTTACAGGTTGTTAAAGTTCGAGTTAACGGTCTCAATTTGATTAAAGTGCTTCGTGAGTGGGCTACTTAGCCGTTGAACGGTCGAAGGATAAAGTGGAAAAATTTTATAACCGTTAATCTACTGTTGCAACGCGTTTTAGGGTGCTCCGGGTTCGAATCCTTCCTGCGAACGTGTTGGAACCGGTTCTGTCTTTCAAAATGGAGTATTTGGAGTGATTTGGCCTTCGCCGGAGCTCGCCGGAGCTTCGGCCGGAACAGTTGCGCCGGAAACACGGGTTTTGGGCGGGGGTTGGGTTTGAAAATTAATAATTACAGATTTGGTCCCTGAGGTTTATGTTGTTGTTATTTTATGTTTAAAATTCATTTTTAAGTTTCAAAAATATCAAAGCACCCCCTTGGACTTCTTATTATTATTATTATTTTCATTATTATTATGATTATCATTATTATTATTATGATTATTATTATTATTATGATGATTATTATTATTATGATTATTATTATTATTACTATGATTATGATTATTGTTATTGTTATTATTATTATCATTATTACTATTATTCACACGAACGGGCATACGAGAGTTTCAACTAACACGACACATATATATATATATAAACAATAAAAATATAAGGGTAATTAACACACATTGAACATGTTCATGAAGATAATTCAATTAACGTGATACATAGATTATGAACCTACGTGAGGCTAGTCAATACACACGATGAGTTCACGAGCTTGATGTTGATTACAGTCTACTGGTGACAGATGCTACATACCATCACATTCACCACATGATCTTCAATAAGAAGAATCTTAGGTTTCCTTTCTGATTTGGGAATATCTTGAATGTTTCCAAGAATTTGTTCATTAAATCCATCTGTATCATCTGAACTGTCACATTAATGTGACAGTAATCCACAATGTTCTTTGCTTGATATTGTGAGGTGTCACATGTATTTTCATGTGGGTTCGTTAAAAATGATACACATATATATGATAGTGTTACATATACGTAACACACAATGTTACGCATACATAACACATATTGTTACACATACGTACCACGATGTTACGAATGCATAAGTAGTCGTTTTATTTAGCTTATTTGTTTTATAAGAAACATGATGATCTAATTTTTCAATCCAAAATAAAGAAAAAAATACATTTGATTATTTAAATTTCTATTAAATATAAAAGAGATGTGAGAGAAAAATGGAAGATATGAGTAAATTTAGGAATTTTGTTAATATACTTGGTTGTTACCAAGTTAATTATTTTATGTTGTTCCTAATTTGCCCTTAATGCATATTTAAACACTCATAATCTTTTATTTAATTACTAAAATGCCACTAATTAATCTCAACCATAGATCAAAAAGATCAATGGTAAATAAGTGGTTTTCTTGGTTTTTAATTATAATATTGTTTTCATTGGAACCCTCCCCTATATATATATATATATATATATATATATATATATATATATATATATATATATATATATATATATATATATTTCATATATATATATATAAGGTATTTAGGGATCTAATGATGCAGCATAATGGTAGGCGAATAATAAAATTCATAAAATTGGAGGAAAAGGAGGAAAAGTTTGCGCTGGCGTCTCAATGTATTACGGAGGGGCAACAAACTAAATAAATGGAGTCTCCTTTTAAGTTAACATAATAAACCCTAGCTGCTCTTTTATTCATTTTTAATATTTTCAATTAAATTAAATTTTCTATCTTTTTTAGATGCAAACATTTTGATAAAATTTTAGTAATCAAATTTTTAACATATATTTTCTGTTGAAATATATAGCTAATCAATTTAATTTTTCTTATGACATCGTAGATGTTAAATAATTTTTTATTAATTTTAAGTTAATTTTTTTTTTCCGTAGAAATAACGATTATAGGAATAATAACAAAATTTTATAAGCAACAAATGCATTTGAGAAAAAGTTAAACTCATTAATATAATTTATTATATGAAAAATAGTGTCACATTCTAAAGGGACAATATATCTTACAATTTTTAGTTCTTTCAAATAAATTTAAACCAATAACATCTAAGCGAGTATTATGTTTTATATAAGGATCTTTCATGATTGATACAATGTTGTTTCTACTATTATCATCAAAAGCTTTTAATTTTTTAAACTAATTAAATAGATAGCCAATAATATTTTTAAACTCATCAAGTCTACTTTTGATTGAAGTAATAGCATAGTCTACTATATATATAAAAAAAAGGTAATCAATTTTAAATATTTCTCTAGAAAATTGATGGTTTCGTTAACAACATTTTCATCATATCAAAAGCTTTTAATTTTTTAAACTAATTAAATAGATAGCCAATAATATTTTTAAACTCATCAAGTCTACTTTTGATTGAAGTAATAGCATAGTCTACTATATATATAAAAAAAAGGTAATCAATTTTAAATATTTCTCTAGAAAATTGATGGTTTCGTTAACAACATTTTCATCATATCGTTTATTTTTACGAATAACATATTTTTCTTGAAATATAGGTTATACATTCATCTCTAAGGTCATTTTTCTTGTATAATTATAGCATTTTTCAAATTCATATTATTTATATTTTTCAAAGAAAGATAATAGTTCATTTAATTTATCTATAACATCATGAAACACATGTTGTTTAAGTGTAAATTTTTACTAACAAAATTAGTTGCAAACAATTTATCATACTTGTATTACAATATCAAATAAAAAGAAAACACTCAAATCATGCGAGAAATGCAAGAATATAATAACTCCAAGATTATTGATAAAGATCTCATTGCGGGAAAACTTGGAGTTGTCGCACGAGAACTTAATGTTCTCCCGCGAGAACATTTGGATAATATATATATATATATATGTATATGTATGTATGTATGTATGTATGTATGTATGTATGTATGTATGTATGTATGTATGTATGTATGTATGTATGTATGTATGTATGTATGTATGTATGTATGTATGTATGTATGTATGTATGTATGTATGTATGTATGTATGTATGTATGTATGTATGTATGTATGTATGTATGTATGTATGTATGTATGTATGTATGTATGTATGTGTGTGTGTGTGTGTGTTTTCCCTTTGTATTCTATTATGTGTGTTTCATTTTGTAAAAGTTCTCTGAAGGTAAGAGAGCAAAGAGTTATGTGATAGGCCACTCGAGGGGAGCTCACCTCGGGGGATCGAGCGTTAACGATGTAAAATCATTTAGTATTGTAATTGTTTGATTAATAATATCCGTTGGAGTTTGTTTGAAGTTCATTGATATCACACACGCACATATCATCTTAATTTGATTATCAATTGCAATAATATGTGGAATCAATCGTTATGAGGACTTTACATTTGGTATCGGAGCAAGGTGTTACTCTTGATACAGATATTTTCATTCTGCGATCATCCATTTAGTACGTTAAACATGGAGGTTGAAGATCTAAACTTTTAGATCGAGTTTGGATCAGTTTCGAATAAGAAGAAGGTGAAACTAAGGGTGAACACATATGAAATCGGCTATTAGGCTTGGTATCTTCGACTTTGATGGTGGAAAACAAAGATTTGATACCGTAGCAGTACTTCAAACTCGTAAAACTCGATTTTGGTTGAATTTTCACGGGAATAACTGCATCAGTTGCAAAAATAACCGTATTTTGCGAGACCTTTCTCATGAGAGAACTTTCCATGCGATAACTTTCATGCAAGAACTTTCACGAGAGAACTTTCCATGCGAGAACTTTCATGCAAGAACTTTCACGAGAGAATTTTCATGCGAGAACTTTCATGCGAGAACTTTCCATGCGAAAACATTTTATGCAAAATCTTCGCAACAGTAACCGTCATTTGCAAAAATTTTCTCATTCAAAAACTTTAACATGTGAAAACTTCATCATCCACGCAAAAACTGTGACCGATTTTAATTTTTGCAAGAACTTTGCAAAATGCGAGAACATGAACTAGATGCAAAAACTTGTTAGTATCTGAAGGTTTTCGAACAAGTGTTTTGCCTATATCTGGAAGATACTGGATGATTTGAGGTTTTGTACTTAAACAGGGGTTTTTGTGATGTTTGATCAAGTTCAAGATTCTATATCTACAACATTTGATTCAAGTCGTTCGTGAATTGAAACTTGACAATGTAGGCTTATCTTATCTTACCGATAGGGACACTGATCGAATGGTTTAATTAAGTGAAGAATCAAGATTGTTTGGTATTTTTGCTCTAAAAATATGGGCTTATTACATCTTACATAGGGGGAGGATACTTTAGATGATCTAGTTTGTCATCACAGAACCTTGTCCTTGGATTGAAGAATCATGTTATTCAAAAATCTAAAATGGAAGTTGGATCTCTCTGTCATATGCCTAATAAAACTTAAACAAACAAACAAACAAACCCAGTATATCCCACTCAAGAGCAGGGTCTGGGAGGGGTAGGTGGTGGCAAGTCTTTCCTCTATCTAGATAGGTAGAGAGACCGCTTCCAAAGAGACCCCTGGCTCGATAGCAAAAGCAGTAGCGCTAACGAATAAACATATAATCAAGCATACGATATG
Source organism: Flaveria linearis (assembly GCA_024085815.1). Classification (NCBI taxonomy): domain Eukaryota; kingdom Viridiplantae; phylum Streptophyta; class Magnoliopsida; order Asterales; family Asteraceae; genus Flaveria; species Flaveria linearis. Next base: position 96,992,440 of record CM044001.1, read on the forward strand.
CGATATATGGTATATGGTACAGCACACATCATACAACAAATGGTTTAATCTTGATTCGGACGTGATCTCCTTTATGAAGATATACATTAGGAGGAGATTAAATCTAAGGGGGAAAACTAAAGTGAAAGATACCCGAGGATCAAATCATTCTTGAAGATTAGTGACTGAAGTCAAACATAGCCTGATATCATTATCCATAGGGGGGGATTGTAAGGAAGTAACCTTTATGGATTACAATATCAAGTGAAAAGCAAACACTCAAATCATGCCAGAAATGCAAGAATGCGTGAACTCTATGTAGAAGACAAATCAAGGCTCGGCAAAACATCATATGCGAAAGACTGGATCCACGCGACAGGAAGAAGTCACACGAGAACAGCTTCCTCGCGAGAACAGCTTCCACGCGAGAACAGCTTCCACGCGAAAGCCAAGGCCGCGCGAAAGGCATCTCGCGCGAGAACCCTATGTTTAGTATAAATAGCTAGATTTCTTTTTGTAATTAAGCTTTTCATTCATTATCATACTTTTCTGTGCGAAATCGCACAAGACCTGTAATAGGTTGTTTGTTTTAATCGAAGAAGCATTTCTTGTTCAATCCAATCTTCTTTTCTATCCAATCACGTTTACATTCCGCATTCACGTGATTGAGATCGTGTGTTATTGATTTCTTGGGAGTTTTCAGAGGTTTTACAATTGGTATCAGAGCAATAGGCTCTTGAACCACGATTTGGAGAAGAATTAGATTGTGTTCTATTCGATTTTGAAGAATTCATCATTGATCACTTTAGATTCTGAGATGGCAATGTTATGCTGCTCGATTGTGAAGGATTTGGACTGATTTGGACCGAATTGAACTGAATTAGTGGACTTTAAGCTTAATTTTGATTAAAATTGACTTAAAATTCATTAAAATTGGATTAAAATGGGTTTAATCAAACTTAATCAGTGAATTGGAGGTGACATTCGCGTGAACAAACAGTTGGTAATCTGTTTCTGCACAAAATCGACGTTTTCGCTTGATCTGCAAGTTCTCGCATGCGAAAAATGGTGTTTTCGCTCAGTTAGGTATTTCACCTTTTTGTGCGATTCGCGTGAAAAGATACTTTTGGAAATTCGCACGAATTGCTTCCTCACGCGAAAACTCAATCCGCGCGAAATCACTTTTCGCACGAGTTCTTATCTCGCACGAAAACCAGATTTTTGACTTTCTGATCACTATGGCTTCAACAACACCGAATTTGAAGCATCTTACTGCTTCACTTCATCTAGACACAGAAATTGGTACTGGTAACAAGCCACCGAGGCTTCTCTGTGAAGATGATTATTCTGATTGGGCTTTCCGATTCGAGAGATATGTTATTTACACGGAACCGAAGATGTGGAGATCAATCCAGTATGGTCCTTACATTCCGTTGTACAAAAATGATAAGGGTGTAATGGTTCAGAAACCTGAACATTTGTAGGATGAAGACGACATCAAGAGATTGGAATTGGATGATAAAGCGTATGCTGCAATCACAATGGCTCTTACTATTGAAATCTCACAAAAGTTTCAAGAGTTCAGGGGTGCTAAAGTGCTTTGGGATGCTCTGGAGTCTCAGATTATGGGCAACAAAGACATGAGAGAGAGCAAAAAGGATATGTTGAATCAAGAGTTCAACATGTTCAATCATATTGTTGGTGAAGAGCTGGAAGTTCAGATGGCCAGGTTTGTTAGACTGGTCACAAAAATGAAGAGTGCGGGTATTACTCTGGAACCCATCACTGTGAACAAGAAGTTGTTAAACTCACTTCCTTACAGTTGGAATAACAACTGTACATTGATAAAGAGAACCAAAGACTTGTATACTCTACAGTTGACTGATCTCATATCAACAATCAATTCTTATGCTATGGACGATAAGCAGCGTGCTGCTAATCATCTTAGTTCTCTGGGTGCTGAAGGAACTGCTCTCTATGCAAAGATGGCTAGTAATCCGAATTACTATGTCAGTTATACACAAATGTGTCAGCAACAACAATCTGGAAGTGCAGCATCTTCTTTTATTCAACCAGCAGTAAACCACCAAGTTCATGTTCCAGCTGCTCAACATTATTCCCCCATCATCCATCAACAAGTCTCTCAATCTCAAGATTCTCAGATTGGTCAACATGCTTATGTTGCTACCACTAGTCCATCAAAACAAACTGTTCAGATTGCTGAGGAGCATCTTGCTCTTTTCACCACTTTCATGTCAAGTTATGAAGCTTTCATGGCCGGAAGACTTACTGCTCCAAATGTTCTGGTTGATGATCTTCAACAAGTTAATCCGGATGATGTTGAAGAGAATGACATCAAGTATCAAATGGCCATGGTAGTTTACAGGGCGAAGAACTTTGCTAGAAGAACTGGGAGGAAAATGTTTGGCGTTAACAATTCTAGCAAAATTGGTTTCGATAAATCTAACCTGAGGTGTTACAACTGTGACAAACCAGGTCATTTTGCCAGAGAGTGTACTGAACCAAAAACTGGTTAAAATGAAGGCCCAAAGAAGATGGTGACTGTGGAGATAGAGCCAAAGAAAGACAAAGCAAGTACTTCTGGTGGTACTAAAGCGTTAGTTTCTCAAACTAATGCTGAATATGATTGGTCTGATCAAATGGAGGCCCTTGATTTACATTTGTCTACTGCCTTTGTTGCTAAGATTGTTCCGGAACCAGAAGAGGAGGAACATTTGTTTGCTGAATTCGTGTCTGATGATTTGTTGGAGGGTTTGTTTGCTACGGTGGAAGAAGAGAAGGAGAAAGTTGAAATAGAGGATGAGAAAGTGGTAGAAGATAAGGAGACTGTTGTGAAGGAAGATCAGGTTGAAAAGGTTGCTGAAGAAGAAAGTGTGAATGATGAGTACACTGTCGAGCTCACAGTCAAAAGTCCATGCATTGATCCAAGACTGTTGCTAGTGCTCCAGTGGAAGAACCAGCTGATGAAATGAAAGCATTCATGGTCAAGAAGGTAGAGAAAACAGAAGGGGAAACTTCAGAACCAAAGGTATATGATAGTCTATGTAAAAATACATGTGTTGAGAAAGTTCAAAGATACAGAGTTCACAATGAGAGCCTGATAATGGAAGTTGAAAAACTTCAGTATCAAGCTAGCAAACACAAGTCAAATGAAAAGATTTTTAAAGAAAAACTTGAAGGTTTAAACAAAACAATATATAATTTGAAATTAAATCTTCATGATAAAGAATGTACTAATAATGACTTGACAAATAGAAACAATGAACTCGCTCTAGAAATTAATCGACTCAACAGTGAATTAGCCACGGTTAAATTGACTGTTGAGAAATTTGAACTTTCATCAACAATGGTTGAAGGAATAATCAAGTCACAAATGACTCAGAAGATCAAAGGAGGAAAGTGTGGTGTTGGATTTTCTAACATTGCTCCTCCAATTAATCATGATTACTCATGTTTACCATCATCTGATAACATTTGTGATTCTGATATGGTCTATGGAATTGGATTCTCTCCATCTCAAGACTTAAAACCTTCTGTCAAAATAAATTTATCTGTTGATCCTATCATAGTACCCAAACCTAAACAATCACCTGAAAATCTTTTTGCAGATAAAATGAAGGTGGATGGGTTGGTTGAAGATTGGGAAAGTGAGAGTGAGGAAGAGAATGAGAATGAATGTTTGAAAAATAAGAATGTAACAGTTTCACAATCTGTTTGTAAACAAAACTTATCAGGAAATGAAAAGAATGTTGTTTTGAATGAGATGAAATCAAATAGCAAATAATTTGAATGCAAATCTAAGGGTAAATCAGAAAGAAAGAATGGAAAAGGATTTTAAAAGTAGATTTGTTTCTAAAGGAGTAATTGAAAATGAAGAGCATATTTTTAAGGAAACGAATTCTCGATTCTTTAAAAATAAACTTCATTATAATGCTAACCTTGTGAATAAAGATATGTGTAGCCCAGATTTGCAAGTGAATGATTCTTCTGCATTCAATCTCAAAATTCAAAAGCCTGGTCCTTCTCCAGCACCAATCCGTATATCTAAGCCTGGTCCTCATCCAGCAAATTCAAAGTCTGGTCCTACTCCAGCAGAATCAAAGCCTGTTCCTATTTCAACACCACCAATTCCAAAAGTCAAAACTGCCAAATCAACAATCCAAAGTGGTCATAATTCATCAATTTCCTCGAGTCTGCAAAAGATGAATTTGCAATTGTCAAACGAGACAAAGATTCGAGAGACTGTGGAGAAAGTTAAACCTAGTCAATCTGACTTTGGTTTTTATGACAATTTTCATAATTGTCATCCACAGTTTGTTTTCCACACACAACAAAAGAGATGCTTTCAGTGTGGAAACACAAATCATTTGGCAAATAATTGTCCTTTTAGACAAAAATCATTAAGTAAACAAAGATTTCATAATTCTATTTCTCATAGTAGAAAACTATTTTTCGCTAGTGGAAAATTTTCAAATAATATGAAATCAAAGGTTGTTAATGATTTTAATGTCAGACGGGATAAGAATTTGACAATGATGTAATAGAAAATGTCAAGATTAAAAGCATAAATGAAAAGAATGATGTGCAAACCAAATATAAAAATATCAAATCATTTTGTCTTGCTGCAACTCAAATGTGCTCAAGTCTTGTTGACTTGGGTACCAAAATCTAAGTAATTTTGTTACGAATGCAGGGACAACCGCAAAAGACTACTGAAAGTCTATGGCATGTAGATAGCGGTTGTTCAAGACATATGACGGGTAACTTATCATTACTACAAGATGTGCAATCATACAACGGAGGGAGAGTGATATTTGCAGGAGACAGAGGAGGACGAATTACTTAACGTGGTACAGTTACAAACGGCGTCCTAAGTTTTGAGAATGTTAATTTTGTTGAGGAATTAAAACATAACCTGCTAAGTGTGTCTCAAATCTGTGACAAACAATATTCTACACACTTTACTAACAAAGAATGCTTAATTTTAAAACCAGGTTTTGTTGTTCCTGATGAATGGATTTTGATGAGGACTCCGAGAGACAATGATACATATCTTCTTGATATGCATTGTTCTAGTTCTTTGGTAACAGCTTCGTGCTTACTATCCAAAGCCTCGGAGAATGATTCCATGTTATGGCATCGTCGATTAGGACACGTCAATCTTAAAAACATGAATAAACTTGTACGTGGAAATCATGTTATTGGTTTACCCGAAAAAGAATTTCAATTAAATGAACATTGTTTGTCATGTTCAAAGGGTAAACAACATAAACTTCCTCACAAACCAGTTGCACACAACTCAGTCGAATCAATCTTACAACTCTTACACATGGATCTTTTTGGTCCAGTAAGTGTTTTAAGTTTGGGTCGAAGATCTTACTGTCTGGTTGTTACTGATGACTTTTCTAGATTTACTTGGGTGTTTTTCTTAGCATCTAAGGATGAAACTCCACACCTTTTGATCAAGTTCATTACTTTGGTGGAGAATCAGACAGAGAAAAAGGTAAAATGGATCAGAAGTGACAATGGAACAGAGTTTTGCAATCAAACTCTGAATGAGTTTTGTGAATCCAAGGGAATTGCCAGACAATTTAGTGCTGCTGGCACTCCACAACAGAATGGAGTTGCAGAAAGAAGAAATAGAACATTGATTGAAGCTGCTAGAATGATGATCTCTGCTGCCAAATTACCTTTGTTCTTTTGGGCTGAAGCAGTAAATACTGCATGTTATGTTCAAAATCGTGCTTTAATCAACAAAAGATTAAATAAGACTCCTTATGAAATATTTTATAAACACAAACCCAAAGTTAAATATTTTAAAGCCTTTGGTTGTTGTTGCACTTTGTTGCATACAACTGAATCATCTTCAAAATTTTCTGAAAAGGCGGATGAATGTTACTTTGTGGGATATGTTGCCAATAAAGTTGCATATCGTGTTTATAATAAAAGAACTAGACAAATAGTCGAGTCATATAACATTGATTGGCACGAGCTTAACATAACTGATGCAGGTTCAGCTCCTTCATGGGTTTATGATTATGAATCTTTGTTCATCAATTTTAAAATTTCTAAACCTTCATCTGCAGATTCTACTTCTCAAGCAATCTCCTTGGACAACAAAATCATTGAGGATATTTCATCTTTGCTATCTGATGATTCTGCTGTTGCTTCATCATCCAAAGATATTCCTACAAATTCTGTACCTGTATCTGCATATTCTGAGACATTAGATGTTTCTTCAGAACAAATTTCTACTCAGGATTTGGAAGAATCGTTGAGTTCTCTATTATCTTCATCTTCGTCAGAGACTATACATACACCAATAGAAATCATACAAGTTTCATTTGAAGAATCTCCAAATGTGTCTACTGCTTCTGAAACCCATGTTTCAGATGACACACTTGAAGAAACTATTGTGTATCAATCTCAACTCTCTGAAGAAGCTCATGATAATATTGAACATATTACAAATTTGGAAGATGGAATGATTACAGATGAGATTCCTCAATTGAGAATACATAAAACTCATCCCACTGAAGCAATCATTGGTCCGTTGCACGAAGGTGTAATTACCAGAAGTCAATCAGGGGCAATCAACACATGTCTATATGCTTGCTTTCTATCACAAATAGTGCCCAAGAATGTGGAAATGGCACTCAAAGAAAACAGCTGGATAGAAGCAATGCAAGATGAGTTGATTCAATTCAAGAAACTCAATGTTTGGCATCTTGTTGAACTTCCAAAGGATAAGCTTCCGATTGGAACAAAGTGGATTTTTAGAAACAAGACGGATGAAAAAGGTGTTATAGTTCGGAATAAAGCACGTCTTGTTGTGCAGGGATTTTATCAAGTTGAAGGATTGGACTATGAAGAAGTGTATGCTCCAGTTGCAAGACTAGAAGCAATACGCATATTCTTAGCCTTTGCTTCATACATGAACTTCAAGGTGTACCAGATGGATGTTAAAACTGCATTTTTATACGGAGAAATGAAGGAAGAAACCTATGTTTGTCAGCCTCCTGGATTTGAAGACCCAGATCATCCTGACTATGTATATAAGTTGGATAAGGCGCTATATGGATTACATCAAGCACCTCGTGCTTGGTATGCAACTCTGACTGAACATTTGCTTGCAAATGGTTATTCAAGAGGTGCAATTGATCAAACCTTATTCATACGAAAATCAGGGGATGATATCATTTTGGTTCAAATCTACGTCGATGATATCATTTTTGGTTCCACAAATGATAGTATGTGCACGGAGTTCGAAGAGGTGATGAAGAAGAAGTTTGAGATGAGTTCCCTTGGGGAAATTTCATTTTTCTTGGGTATTCAGGTTACTCAATCTGAGACGGGTATTCTCATTCATCAAGAAAAATATGTTCAGACAATTCTTGAGAAATACAAGTTTCAAGATTCCAAAGTAGCTCCAACTCCAATGGCTTCTCGTCCTACTCTTACTCTGGATCCATTAGGAGAATCAGTTGATCAACATTTACAGATCGATGATTGGTTCCCTCATGTATCTCACTGCAAGCAGGCCGGATGTCATGTTCCCTGTTTGTCAGTGTGCCCGCTATCAAAGTGATCCAAAGGAATCACACATGAAAGCCGTCAAGCGGATTTTCAAGTATCTCAAGGGTCAACCTAAACTTGGTCTTTGGTATCCTCGAAATTCCGATTTCAATTTATTTGCTTATACTGACAGTGATTATGGTGGTTGTAACTTAGACAGGAAATCGACCACAGGAGGATGTCAATTCTTGGGTAACCGACTCATTTCTTGGCAGTGTAAGAAGCAGAACACTGTATCCACATCCACTGCCGAAGCTGAATATGTGGCTGCTTCGAGTTGTTGTTCCCAGCTTGTCTGGATTCAGCAACAACTTCTCGATTATGGTCTCAACATTTATGACACACCAATTTGGTGTGATAACACGGCAGTTCTAAACATCGTAAAAATCCCATTCAACACTCAAAAACTAAACACATTGACATCCGCATCCATTTTATCCGCGATTGTTTTGATCGTAAACTTATTCATCTAAAACAAGTGCCGTCAACTGAAAATATCGCTGATTTATTTACCAAGGCGTTTGATCATTCTCGATTTGATTTCCTTGTGCAATCATTGGGAATGATTAACTTTGGATAAATTGGTTTAATGAATCTTCACAAAAGATTTTTCATTTTTTTAATAAAGAATAAAATTGCAATTGTTTCTTTTTCTTAAAAGGACAATCACAATTTTAGGGGGAGAAAATTAGAAAAACAAGTTCTGAAAAAATATTTTGGTCTTAGGGGGAGTTAAGATCAAAGGATTGCCAAAATCAAAAGAAAAATTTTCATACTTAAAATGAGAAATGATATTACAAAGTTCAAAACGAGTATAAGTACTTTCAAAGGCTTAAATACGAATACACTTGGATTATGTTTGATATGTTGATAGGCTTTGCTTTCAGAAATGAAAAGATCATAATTGAGTGATTACACTTGAATTAAAGAAATATGATTTAGTGGGGAACATATCAGGATTCTGTGCCAAAAATGTTCTAACACAGACTGAGAGATATAATCTTGTCATACTCAAGCCTGTATATGATTGATTCAGTGATTATCATAAATATATATATATATATATAAAAATAATAATACAAAAAGAAACAAAAAGAGAAAAATACAAAAAGAAAATAATTGAGCAAAAAGATGCCAAAAGGAAAGGCCATATAGGATATAAGATGCCAAGAAGCACAACAAATCAAAAGATATGTCTAAACGACATACATACTATATGGTATATATTTTCTGATTTGAGAATAGTTTTTAACTTTGGAAGGCAAAATCGAAAGATGGGGCATGTAAGTCCGAATGGCTTGTAAGTCCTAAACATCTTGAGAGGGCAGACGTAAGTCCGGATGGCTGTCAGTAAGTCCTTAAACTTGTTAATATTCCGGGTTAAGAAATATTTCTCAGGCTAGTTATGCTCAAATAGTTATATTTAGGATTACAATAAATGGTATCACTGATCATCAATGCATGGTTTAAGTCAAATTGGGGTGACTTGAAAATCTCAATAGTGTCTTGAAGGATAATAATTACTTTACAGAAGTTCTGATTGTGGGATCCACTGACTTATATTAAATCAACACAAAACATGATATATATCACTCATTATGTTCTGAGTAAAACATGAAGTATAAGTTTAAAGCAACAACAGATATTGACAATCAACTTAACCAGTTATTTTAAATAAAGCCGGACAGAGTCTTAACTTGACAAAAGAACTATATGATCTCATTATGAAAATTTATACAAAACAAGCAAATCCGATCTTGATTCTTTAATTGTTTTCATTCTTTTGTTATTTTGTTTGTAAGTGTTTGTTTTTATTTCACTTTTATAGTGTTTTATTTTTAGGACAAATAAATAACAAGAAAATTTTTGAAAATTGAAGATTCATTAAATTAATTGGTCACTTGGTAAATAACATTTTATGTTGACTTAATTCATTGAAAATAAAAGGATTTAAAGTTGTGTAAAGGTTTGAAAAGATTTAAAAAGTTGAAATTTGAAAGTAATTGTTCGCACGCGAAATGGAGAGTCACGCGAAACAGAAGGATTGCGAAATTGGTTTTCGCGTGACTTCTCAGGGTTTAAATATCACACTGTTCAAGACATAATCACTTTTCGCTCAAAACCACATCCGAAAACCCTTTTCGCTCACCATCCGAAATCTCTTCTCGCATACTCCAAACCATACACCATTTCACTCCTAATCTGTTAGTTTGATCCACATTCATTCTCAGTACGTGCATAGTGTGATTTTGAAGGTATAATCGGTTTGTTTTGGTTACTGTAGAGTACAATGTTAAGGGGAACCTAACACTTGAATTTAAATCTTAATAAATGGACTTAAAGTTGAAATTGAACGATAAATACACCTAATAGACTTAGGCGACAGCAATGATCTGGATTTCATGGATTAAAACAAGTTTGAACTGTTAATTTGAATGTGCTTTGTGCGAATCGCACAAGAACTGAACAGACGCGAAATGGGTTTTCGCGTGAACCTGTTCTCGCGTGAAATTTGGTTTCGCGTGAAATGCAAGTTTTGCTTAAACCCAGTTTTCGCAAAGTGCTTCGCATGAACAGAACTTTCGCACAAACAGTTTTGTCGCGTGAACAACTTTGTCGCTTGAAGTACAACTTTCGCACACTGATCAATTTCGCATGAGGTGTTTCGCTTGACAGAAAATTTTAAAATTTTTCTAAGTGTTGATTCTGCTGTTGTCATAAAGATTTATCATTACAACTTATGACTAAACATTGAGTGTTATACATGTATTAACTTGTGACTAAACTTTGAGATGATTAATTGTTTACAAGTGATAAAATTTTCTAAGTAAAAAGTTTTTGTTTACATGTTTTAAGTGTTGAAATTCTTTGGCATAATTAAGTTATATTCAAGAGTGTTCTAATCTTGATCTTTTTGACAATGCAGATGGCACAAATGATTTTAACAAGAATCATAATTGTGTTGCATACTTGGATGAGGTTCCGGAAGGGAAGGATTTTTTCTTCTATGATTGAGGGCTGAAGAACTCAAGGATTGTTTATGCTATTTCTGCTGATCCAGCCATCTATTTCGAATTGATAGATTCTTTCTGGAGCACTGCTGCTCTAGAAAAGGACGAAGCTGGAAACCAGATTATCACAGCCACTGTAAAGGATAAAAGGGTGATAGTTTCTCAAGCCATACTAAACAGAGTTCTTCTGTTTAATGACCAAGAGGGAGCACCAACAAGACTAGATGATGATGTAGTTATGGATTGTCTATCTCGGATGGGATATGAGTATAGATATCCAAGTTTGGAGAAGAAGTGGTTACCACCATACTGGAAATATTTATTTCATGTGGTAATTCACTGTTTGAAGCAATCTGAAGGCTGGGATGGACAGTCTTAGTGCTGTGTTTGGATCCTTATTGGTTTCTCTGGTGGATGATATTCCATTCAGTATCTCTGGAGTTATATTTCAAGAGATGGTGAAAAACGCTACGGCCAATCCAGGGAGAAAGTTTATCATGTATCCCAGATTCATTCAGCTGATCATCAACGATGCTTTTCCTGAGCTTGCCACTCAGAGATCTCCAAAATATGTTGTACAGACGATTAAGAAGGAGATTTTTACACACCTCACTGGAGCCAGAGGAAACAAATGCTCTGGTGAAAGTTTTGCGAAGATCGGAAAATTCTCTGAGATTGATGAACATGTTGATGAGTTTGATGAAGGTGCTCATGCTGATGAGGCACAGAATGGTGCTTCTACTTCTACTACTAGAGATAATATTGATGAAGAGATTGAGAAGCTATTTGAAGATGAGCCTGCGCGTGAAGGAGGAATGGAAGAAGTTGTTCACTCTGCTTCCAGTTCTGAGACTGCTAGTGATCAAATAGGGAATGTTCCCTATGTGATCCAAACTGATCCAACCCCTTCTACTCCAACATCTTCTCGACCAAATGAGGAAGACAGGGATACTGATTATGTCCCTGAAGAGTCGCCAAGTACCTCCTCACGAAGAAAACGTATGGCAAGAAGGAGAGATTTTCCGGCAGAAAGAGAGGTCGAGGTATTGTACCAAGGAGACCAAGAACACATGTGGTTGTCACCGAGACAGAGCAAGATCAGGCAGCCAATGTGACTTCTTCTGCTCCTGAAACAGAAACAGTTCCTGTTTCTGGAGCAGCTAATATTTCTGGCTCAGGTTTTTCTACACCACCTCATCAAGAAAATCTAGAGTTTGATGTAGATACACTCTTGAATACTCCTCCTGAGTTTCAGAGGAGAGAGGAATCAACAAGCACTCCGGTTCTATCACGTTGGAAGAAAGAATAAAGAACCTGGAGAAAGAAAACTTTGAGAATATGAAGTTGATTGCTGAGTTAAAGAAAGGCAATGATGAAAAGACAAATCTGATCAACATGATTCATCTCGACTCAGCTATCAAAGACACAAGATTGGCCTCTCTTGAACAACAAATGAAAAGCATGTTTGACTACACTTCTGGTTGGAGAGACAACTGAACGAGCTGAGAGAATTCATTTCACAGACTTATTTTCATCAGCCCCTATCATAAGGTCTACTACAGTAATTGGTGAATCAAGTAGACGCTCTCCAAGCCCACCTCCTACTGACACTGTTCCTGAGAAGGAAACGGTCAACGAAGCACAAGCATCTAATGTACAGCCAAGTGTTAGCACTACTGAAGATGTTCCTATTTCATCTGAAGTACCTATCACCGAAGCTTACACATCTACAGCTTTCGTTGAGCCGGAACACATGGTTTCTATGCCTATTGTTCATGAAAGGGAGGATGAAGCGTTAGTTGATTATGCTGATTCTGATGATGATGAGGATGATGATGTTGAGGATGACGATGAAAATGATGATGATAATGATGATGAAGATGGTGGAAATGATGGTGATGATGATGGGGAGATGATGGAAGTGATGATGGTAATAATGATGATGGAGATGATAATGATGGAGGCAATGCTACAGGTTCTTCTTCGAGTCCTACTGGAGATACTAACACTGACAATGTCGATAGACCAAGTGTTAGTGATCCAGAAGGATATGATCCACTGGACCCTGCCACGGAAAGTGTTTATGAAAAGGAACTGTATTCTTTTCAACAAACTTTATCTGGAGCTGTTGAAGAAGAACTTGATATTTTTGATGATCTGGAAGAGCAGAATGAGTATACAGACATTTTTGGGAATAACCTTCAAGAGCTATTTAAAGACATCAATCTTGAAGAAGGAGAAATTCCCAATGAGACTGTGAGTGGTGAAACTCCTACTGATTCTACAAAGATAAATACTACTGGTCAGATTGCCCTATACACTAGAGGAGGTTTACAATTCAAAGCACCACCACCACCTACTGAAGCTCACTTTCTGTTTATATCAAAGCCAAACAAAAGTATGGTGAAATGTCTCATGTTATTAGCTGGGGTTATGATAGCGAGAAAAGGATGTATGTCATAAAGAGAAGGAATGGGGAGATTGATTATCTAAAGAGCACTCAAGACTTCCATACTTTACGTGCTGCTGATTTATACTCCATGGGCAAAGCTCCATTCTTCAATGAGAGTAATTACAGTGAAGCTGAACTCATGAGATCCATGATAAGAAGGGAGATGCGCACAAATTTCAAAGACTTTAAGACTGCAAAATCAAAGTTGATTGATGACTCAATAAGAATTGATGAAAATACTAAAGCTCCTATGAAGATACGAGTCTATCAACATCCCAAATTTATCAGAAAAGTCCCTGTGCATGCTCCAGTTCCTCCCAACTCTTTGAGACAACTTATATCTTGGAGATGTGAAAAGGATTCCGGTCACGCTGTGATCAGATGTATAGACAGGTCTTATCGAATCATTGATCCAGCAGACTTGATGAAGTTTGGCAAAGACGACTTATTCAAGCTGTTACACTGCCCTATTTCAGCTGATAAGTCTGTTTATTTTCTATCTTGCCAGTACGTATAGATGATTGACCGGATCCTGAGAAACAAATGGTATGCCTATGCTGGCTCTTACAAGAAGGCGAATGTTGACTTTGATTGATTATGTTTCACCGAGCCTAGGGGGAGATTGTAGAAGACAAATCAAGGCTCGGCAAAACATCATATGCGAAAGACTGGATCCACGCGACAGGAAGAAGTCACGCGAGAACAGCTTCCTCGCGAGAACAGCTTCCACGCGAGAACAGCTTCCACGCGAAAGCCAAGGCCGCGCGAAAGGCATCTCGCGCGAGAACCCTATGTTTAGTATAAATAGCTAGATTTCGTTTTGTAATTAAGCTTTTCATTCATTATCATACTTTTCTGTGCGAAATCGCACAAGACCTGTAATAGGTTGTTTGTTTTAATCGAAGAAGCATTTCTTGTTCAATCCAATCTTCTTTTCTATCCAATCACGTTTACATTCCGCATTCACGTGATTGAGGTCGTGTGTTATTGATTTCTTGGGAGTTTTCAGAGGTTTTACACTCTAAGATGATTGATAAAGATCTTATCGCGCGAATACTTGGAGTTGCCGCACGAGAACATCTGAATGGTATATATAAATGTTTTTTCTTTGTATTTTATTATGTATATTTCATTTTGTAAAAGTTCTTTGAGGGTAAGAGAGTAGAGAATTGTGTGATAGGTCGCTTGAGGGGAGCTCATCTCGGGTGGATCGAGCTTCAACGATGTAACTCCTTTGGTATTGTAATCGTTGATTAATAATATAAGTTTGAGTTTATTTAAAGTTCGTTCATATCACACACGCACACATTAGTGTTAGTTTGATTATCAAATGAAATAAATTTGGAATTGATCGTTACGAGAACTTTACAATACTATATAATCATTCCAAAAAAAAATTCAAAATCTTCAAACTTATACATATATAGCCAAAATTTGAGCCTCACTTTTAAATTTTGGATCTGATCATATAATTCTAAAAGTATATTCTTTTCACTTTATTACTTCAAATTTAATTGCTTTAATACCATCTACTCTACTTTTCCTTCGATCGAGTTTGTAAAAACGGTTTAACTGTTAAATTTGGTATATCTTCTTGTAATATGTTCCTGCATAATATGATCAAATTCTATAATAATTTCAATAATACCTAAAAAAAATACCATTGTAATAACAGTTTAAGTGTTAAATTTGGTATACCATTGTTTTATTTTCCACCAACTGTTTCTACTTCAATCCATCGACTCATATTGATTATGTGTTCCTTACTTCAGGTTGTATTAAGTTAGCACTCATATTATTCCAGCAGTGCATATTGTGCCAAATTACTTTTACAAGATAAATTCACATAAAAAACTTGCAACAAAAACAAAAATACCTATATATCTTACTATAAAGTAAACCAGCCACTTACTTTTATAGTTTTCTCCATTTGCTGTATGTTGCATATAAATAGAAGAACTAAAGCTTCTACAATGCTCATCTACTGGAAAATCATAATTAAACCCTTTTCTCCAAGTAAAGATTTTAAGTTAGTATTCATATTATTCTGATGACTTGGGCCACATGTATTAGAAGCTTAGTCTACATTTAAAGGTTTATCACTAGATTCATTTACGTTTAAAGGCTCAATACTAGTTATGGGCTCATCAACATTCAAAGGTTTTTCACTATTCATCTACATTTAAAAGTTCATCATGAGGTTCATCTACATAATTTAAAGGTTCATAACGAGGTTAATCTACATTTAAAGGTACATCACTAGGTTCATCAACATTTAAAGTTTCGTCACTAGCTTCATCTACATTAATAGATTCGTTATCTGTAATTGTGGTTACAAGTTAAAACAAACACCTAAAGCAAAGACCTTCTGTAATTCCATATCAACTTCTCGTTTTTGCTTCTTTTTCCCTATTTTAACAAAACCTCATTCGTGAATAATCATGATTCCTAGTTGCCAATGTTGATGATAAATTCGGGTAAATGAAAACAATAAAGAATAAGTTATGTCTAGAAAAGTTTCAAACACTAAACAAGCACTAATTCAGTAAACAATAAAACAAAACAATAAACATCAAGCGTTAAATGGAACCTCCAGCTTAAGGTCTCGGATAAATTATTCCACTCTTGTTTGGAGAAGTAATATGAATTTATAACGAGTTACAAGTAGTAAAGAACATTATTATGAAATCACCATGCAAGGAGGCCTATTACGGGTACAACCTGACCGACCCGACCCAACCATAAAAGGTGCAAACCTATCCGTCACTTGGACTAGTGATTGAATGTGACTCTCAGTGATCTCCTTAGTTAAGGAGATACATATTTATAAATGAATAAATTACAAAGGTAGTATACAAGAATACATAAATGACACTAACACATAACAAGTATTACATAATGACAATATAGTTATCTAATAACTAGAAATTATTTCCATTATTTCTGCAACTTATTCTTACTTTTCATTTCTATATATTTATACTAGTATTTTGAAATTAAAGATCATTAGAAAACTAGAACAATTTCTAGTCGTCTTCTCTTAATATTTGGGAAGTGTCTGTCTGCTACACAATGTTAAATCACTTAAAAAATTGACCATATCGGACTAGTCGTATTATTTTGGACAACCTTATATAAACAAAATCACTATTGTCTGTTCCTCTTTCAATAGTAATAGAAATTTTAGTTTCTATTAGTTTGGAATAAAAAATAGGATTTTTAATTTAATGTAGGTGATGATAAGTAATTTTTAATTTGGATTTGATAGTGAGTTTAGGGATTAATTTGCAACAAGGACTGCAATATTTTTAAAACCGGACTGGACAGTGAATCAGACATCTTACCGGTCCGCTGTTCGAACCGGTTCAACCGGTCGGATCGTATATAAGAACCGGATAAAATTATAATTATTTTTTATAAATATATTTAAAAATTACAAAAAAATAAAAAATTATATAAAAATCCGGTTCAACCGGTACGGTTCCTGGTTCAACCGGTCCTACCGCCGGTTTGACCGGTTCAACCGGTCTGACCACTGATTCAACATTAAACCGGTTTTAAGCATCGAACCGGACCGGACTGGAGTCCGGTTCCTGGTCCAACCGGTTAGGACCGTCCGGTCCGGTCCGGTTTTCAAAACCATGACAAGGACGTTATTATTTTGATAAAAGCATGTCTATGTTTTCTATTAGTGTTTTGTGATTTTTCCTTAAAAAGTAATTTTAACCTGATTAAAATGATAATAATTTGGTTATTAATTATAATTGTAGGATGAACTACGGATAAGTCAAATTCGTGAAACTGGAACAATTAGTAAGTGTAAAGGACGGAACATATCAAACAGTTTTAATGTAAATCATAACCTTACAAACTTGTGAACTAAAATTATCATATGTACCATAAAAGATAGTTTAAGTATCAATGTTTACCCATTTAATTAAATATTATCTAGAAATATCATTTTGCACTTATTGTTTTAAACTTTAAAATTTCTTATTACTTATTTATAAACTCAAAATTTATGTTTATCAATCAATAATAATTTTTTAGAATATAAGATTTATATATATTTTTATAAAAAGCAAGTTATTTACTTGTACATTTTACTAATGTAGGTAGGCACTAAAGCCGCATACACAAACCGTTATATTTATATCTTCTTGGCAAATGAAAGTAAAAGAATGTTGGAGTGCTAATGCTCTTTGGTGTAAGGCAAATGACGTGGGTTCAAGTTCGACTATCTCTTTTCTTTCTTAATAATTCTATTATTTTTCTTTCCTTTTTTTTTCCTATTTTACATTTTTCTTTCTTCTTTTAACCCTTTTCTTTTCTTTTGTAATCCTATTTTTACATTTGTTTTTTTTCATTATTTGAATCAAGTTTGATTTACTGATCAATGACATCAAAGATTCTATCGTACGTGTCACAACATGTTATTAACCATGTTACTGTTATTATATGGCACCATCTCAACGCGTGAGTCTTTCATTTAAATTATTTTTTAAAATAATTATGTTGTAAAATGTGATGCATAATATTGTTTTAATATGTTTATTGTATGTACTTAATTAAGTGTGTTATTGTCCATTAGACGTATGTAACGTAGTGCGCACATGAGACGCACGATCTCGTCAGATCACGTGTATAATATTGATTAAATATGTTTTTTTGTACTTAGATGTGTTAGTGACGTTACATGCCGTCTCGCTGTAGCGAGCTGGCAATATTACTCGTTTATATAAACCTAAGTACAATCTACAATGCATTTTTGTTAAGAAGATTAAACGAAAATGGAGGAATTATTAATTCTTTTTAGTGGCCAAACTAAAACATGGGCCTGTCATTTTACTCTCATAAGTCTTTCAAATTCACCTATAGGTAAGACATCATTCCAACAAGAGTTATGATAATATGATTTAATCACAAAAATAAGGTTCAAGTTTATGAGCAATAAAAGAACTTTAGAAAAATGGAATAATGAAATAAGATCACAAATTACAAAGTGTAACAGATTGTATTTTATTTCACAAGTATATGAAACATATAGATACATAGGTAAGAGTAATTAAAGGGAGCAATCAACGACCTGATTTTGATCATGACCTGCATCTATAATAGTTATAATTATTAAATATAGAGGGTGGAGTTATAGGGAATGCAACATTTCAAAGAGTTTTGTTTGAGGGGTAGAAATCAAACCTAAGGGAGGAGGGGTGATCGATGTCGAAGGACCAATCAAATAAGATGTAAAATGTGTGTTTCTATTTACCTTAAACTAGTTAGGGTAAGTAGGGTTGTCGATTCTCGTGGAATTAGTGGTCGGTGTATTGTAATTGAATTTATAAGATAATGACTGAATTAGTAAATTACTAAACTATTGTCTCTTAGCTATGAAAAATGAAATTTGGAATGATTAATAAATTAACTAAGGTGTTGTTTGTTTTTTCTACAGGACCACATCTGCAGACATCTGCAGTAGAAGAGGTAGACCAAACGTCTGCAGTCTGCAAGAAAAAAACTGTTTGTTTTTTAACGTCTGAAAACCGTAAGAAAAAAACCCTAACCTAAATCAACCATAGCTGATTATCATCAATAAAGTGTATAGTCATCAACTTATTATCAAATTTATCTACACAACATCAAATTCACCACAAAATCTCAATTCAAGCAGCGAACAAACAGAATGGATAGAACAATAACTACAAACCCTATATCATATCTCATAACCACCACAATTCACCTTCATCATCACCTCTATCCAACAATTCAATCACCACCATCATCGTGCAGATCTGACACCTGAACCCGATTACCATGAGCCCCCACCATCACCGACGACTTACTCGCCACCGTATCAACCACCGCCGCCGACGACATCTCCACCTGACAGATCCTTACCGCCCCAAACAACCGCTACGGCAGCTCGTCCTCCTCCTCAAGTAATTTCCGCAGCTTCTTCGCTGGAGAAGACTCTAGGGTTTCGTCATTGTCCTTTTGGTCTCCTCCATATGAACATGCGATGATGGAGTTGTAGCGGTCTGAAAGCCGCGACCTCGATAGATTATGACATGCAAAAGTGTGCTTGTAGAGAATTGGAGTAATCGAGTTTCTAGAAGGTGTGAAACTGGTTGAATTTGAGGCTAACTTCTCCGGAGAGGACGGAAGAGAGTGGTGGTGGCATACGGAGGAGGAAAGATTCATAAGGCGGCGGGATGGAAGGTGGCAGTGGTGGAGCAAGGGGCTGCAGCGGCGGTGACGGTGGCGCGGTGGTGGTGGGGGAGGTGGGGCGGTGGTGAGAGGGTAGATGTGGAGAACTTCAAGTTGAGAAGTGGAGATGAGATAGTTCAAGTAAAGGGGAAAAGGGGGGAAAAGTGAGAAGAGTTTGAGAAGAGATTAGAAGTGATAGTTTCATGTCTTCTTCATGCAGACGTCAGGAAGATATTTTTTAATGAAACGTCTTCCGAAAAACAAACAATCCGCAGAGCCCAACGTCTGCGCGTGGTCTGCGCGACACAGACAAAAAAGGTTAGGAAGTACTTTTGAGAAAAAACAAACACCTCCAAAGAAAATAACTTGCAAGTAATGAAAATTGATTAAAAGAATTATAAAAAAGGCAATCCACCCCGAGATTCAGGTTTGGTTTTCAATAATTATTTAGTTCAACTGAGTGGAAAATCCTTAACGGGGATTCTATACGTGTAATGATTAGGTGATAGTGATAACCAAGACTTAACAGGTCTTAGTACACAATACCAATTGAATTAACAACCAAAATCTTGCAATCATACAACTCGCGCAACATTATATGGCATTAAAATCAAGATTCACTAAAACAATTGTTTAATCAATCAAGACACAAATTAAACTCGATAAAGAACTTAACAGGTTCTAAAGTTTAGTCCCAACACAAATTGAACACGATCCAAAACCTAATAACACAAAACCTATTACCCGAGGTAGATCACGCGGAGTTTAGCCTTGCATCTTTATGAATTCAGTAACAAAATCGAATTGAAACATGATTTGATGGATTGGAATGAGTTAGAGAAGTGGAAGAAACCTCAAGAATCACCAAAGTTCGTTCCTTTTTGTACCCAATGCGAATTAGGGTTTTGAAAATTAATTCCCCTCCTTAAATATGGTCAAAATCCAAAGATTTTGGTCAAACCCGGTTACACGATGTAAGCTACGTCCTCAAGGACGTAAGCTACGTCCTCAAGGACGTAAGCTACATCCTTTCCTCACATGTACGTCCTAGCCCACTATCTTACGTCCTTAATTCAGGGGAATTGGCAACCGGACGTAAGCTACGTCCCTTAGGACGCAAGCTACGTCCCTTAGGACGCAAGCTACGTCCTCATCATCATTTTGCCTTTGTTCTTCCTTTTGTTCTTATCTCCTGTTCCAAACCGCGGCCAACCTCCCTGTAATGCTCGATTTTCTTCTTTTTAGCTTCCTATACCCGCATTTCATAAACACAACAAAGTGATTGCATCCGAGAATAATAATTGAATAAGAATACATAATTGAACACTTAAAGCATATACGGAGCATGAACGCATCACGGGGCGCAGCCCTGAACTACCCTGGACTACCCTGTAATCCACCAATCACACACTGACACTTTAGAAGTACCCTGAAATATCCTGAAACATCTAAAAAGCTAGAAATACAACCCTGAACTACCCTAAAAATTTTATTTTAATATTAAAATAATTCAAAAGAAAATTAACTTTTATTAAAAAAATTTACAATAATTCAAATAATAAAAAATACAAATAAAATATAATAAAAAAAATCCTAAAAAATATAAAAACTAAAAATCACAAGGCCAATTATATTTCTAGGCTATTTTTCGTTTCCGGTCCAATATTATTTGCAACATTGGACCGGTGATGTGATCGTGCGGTTTCATAATCGTTTTTAGATCCCGTTCCATCCGCTGCTCTCTTATCGTCTCGCGTTGTTCTTCTAACAATACGATACCTTTTTGGCATTGTTTTTTTCTTGAACTCGACCAACTCTTTATAGTTTTCTTCTTTTATTAAAGCATAAGCCGGGAGTTGCTCGCTTAAATCTAAATTAACGATCGATGAGCCAGTGGACCTTTTTGCTTTACGGGTCGGCCTTGTAGGTCTCGTGTTTTTATTGAGATCGGGAATGTGAGCCAGTTGATTATCATCGGGTGTATTCGGGTAGTTTCCGGAATCCGACGGCTTTGTTTTTTGGCCGGAATGACTACCCGGTGACTCACCCATGACCGGCACTTGGGACCATTTTACATGATCCTTTGCAACTTCCCAAGCTCTAATGTGATTAAAACCGGAGGAGTGTTTCTTTTGATAATTTGTTAACGCCCTTCTCATCACGTCAAGATCGGAGCGTCCGCTACGGCGTAAATGTTCCTACAATTACAAAATAATAATTACAAAAAATATACTTTCATTTAAAAAATAAATAAATAAACAAAATACATACTTTAATTTAAAAAAAAAGTAAAATAATTAAATACATACTACTTGAATATAAAAACCGTTAAAGATATTTATTTTTGTAAGCAACGCGGTCCATTTATGTTGAGTTGGTGGACCGTTCGGGTGCTTCCACCCACGAGTTGATTATAATAATTAAGAACTGTGTTCCAAAAACTAGATCATTTTTGTTGATTTCCAACCGTTTTATTTTTGAAACAATGAACCCAAACTTTACACAAAGCTTCTTCTTGTAATTTGGTTCATTGTTGACGTTTGGCTCGTCCTTGAAATCTTTATTACGGTTGTTGCTTGATCGGGCCTTCGTCTTCGTCATCATCTCCACTTTCTTGTTGAGTGTCCGGAACAAATTCTTCTTCTTCTTCGTTTGGGTTTGGTATGCAAATGGATCATCGAACGAGAAGTCCAGTCGACCAAAATTTGGATTTTGGTATGCAAACGGATCAAAAATCGATTGAGGTTGCAGTGAATACCCTTGTGATAGGTATCCGTAATGTGGTGGTGAAGGTTGTGGTATATAAGGTTGCGGTGTATAACCTCTCGTACTCGAACCACCACCTCGGGACATTCAGGGATCCATGATAATATTTTGTGTGTGTGTTGTGTAAATATATGTGTGTTTGTGTAAATAATAGTCTGTATGTGTGTAAGTATTTATAAGGTTAAAAAAAATTTAAACCCCACGGTCACTTTTAACGGCTATAAAGCCGTTTTCTTCTCGGGCATGCATCGGCAATTACCACCCGAATCCAACTGACCGCCAGGTACCCGAATAGGGTGGCGGCGGTGTACCCAAGCGGGTACCCGCCTACGCGAATGGGTACCCAAGGGTGCCCCCTCCTCCCTAAGACCATCTCCGATTGATGGTTTTTATATTTCCAAAACCGTCATATAAACATTAATCAAGTCATTAAAGGTAGTTTTTTTAAGTAATAATTCTTCTCTATGAACTATCAAAAATAAGTTGATGTAGGTCTCATTGTACTATATACGTAGAATCTTAGAAAGAGAGAAGAAATAAGTGGTTAAAAATAAAATATGATGATGATGTGATAATGTTTTTAAGTTTTCTTATGGTAGTAATTTTAAAGTTATTAAAGATTGGGTGTTTTCTGATGTGTTAGCTGCCTAGACACGTTTTTATTATTTTTATGTGTTTCATTGGTGATGCTCTAAGGTAAGGTTTACATCGTTATCTAAATGCAGAATTGACCAAGAGTCTAGGATAATTATTTTATTATATTATCTTTTAAAGGTCAATAAGTACTAGATTAGTTGTTTTGAAACGATGCACATTACGGTTTTTCAAATTGTAGGTCATGGGTTCGAGTCTCACTTGATGCAATATGCTTCAAGTGGGTTAGAGGTTATATCACAGTAGGCCTTTAGGTTGTAGATTTCCTTTCAAATGGTAGGTGGGGTTGGTCGGGTCATCAGCATTGTCTGTGTTCGCGAACGTAGGTGACCTTTCGCTAATAGTTTTACAAGGCAGTTTTACAAGGGTGACTGGTCATTAAATATTTATTGTCCATTCAAAAATAAATCTCTTAGAACATAAATTGTAGAGTAAATTATAAATTATGTCATTTATTAATACACGAAATTACATAGTATGTTCTTTAGTTTTAATAATTACATCCAATATACTTTTTTAAAAATATCTGCACATTTATTGTTCTTTACACTAACTTTTCATTTTAATGTACATTTAACTCAGTTATGTCTCTTTCACATGATGCGCATTTTTGTCATTTTCTTTCCACATCTAATATATTAAAAAATAAAAAAAAAGTTAATAATTTTATATGAAAAATAAAATTAAAAGACATCGGACCGTTGAGTAAGTTGGTGAACCCCATTCTTTTTACGCTCAGCACCATTAATTCCAGCATCCCATTCTCTTTGATTCTCCAATAGCGATCGTCTTCACCATCACCTACAATATCTCATACACTATTGAAGCCCCTTGAAGTCGAACAAAAAACGACAATATGATTCAAATCTCTAATCACTTTTTGTAATTCGTTACTCTTTGAATTTTCGGCTTATTGTGCGGTTAACGAGCAACTTACATTTTATTTTTGGCTTTTGTAATTATATAAGCAATTTAAAAAATCACAAGTAATCTTTAAGTTTGTGTTTCTTATTGATTTTTTATTATTTATGGGTGTGAGTAGTTGATAAAGTATTTACAGGTATTTTTTTTATTATTTGTTTGTGCGAGTAGTTGATAAAGTATTTGCGGGTATTTCTTGGTGTTTATTGTTGAATTCTAGACCTTGCAGTTGTTTTATAACTTCGACTTCTTACTTTTGTAAATATTATTGGAAGTTGTCATAAATTTCTACGACTGGTTGAGTGAAAACACACTAATGATATTGGTTTCCCCGACTTACACAACAGTCCGATATCTTCTATTATTTTTTCATTTTATTTTTTTTAAATTTTAATATATTAGACGTGAAAAAAAGACAAAAATATCTCTCATGTGCTCACATAACTGAGTTAACTCTATATTTGGATGAGAGTTAGAATAAATGACAATATGTGTGCAAATTTTTTTAATAAAAATACATTGTATGTAATTATTAAAATTAAAGGACATACCATGCAATTTCATATATTAATAAAGGATATAATTTGTAATTTACTCTAAATTATAAAGTCAAGAAGCATAAAGTATTTGTTGCCCATTCAAAACAACATCTCTTTTAATCATAAAGTATTGCATATGTTAATCCTAAAGTATTAATAGTCTAAGGGAGGAGGGGCACTCATCTAAACTACTCTAGACTATCATGGACCATCCTGTACTATCCTGTAATCCACCAATCACACACTGTCACATCACAATACCCTGAACTACTCTGAAATACCCAAAAAGCTGGAAATGATATCCTGAACTACCCTGGAACTTTTATTTTAATATTAAAATAATTCAAAAGACAAATCACTTTTATTAAAAAATAATAATTACAATAATTAAAAATAAAACATTACATATTTAAAAATAAAAGGTTACATAATTAATAGTGTAAAAATAATTTGTTTTGTTTCTATGATTTTGTTTGAGTTTGTGTAGATAATATTGTGTTTGTATGATTTTGTTTGAGTTTGTGTAGATAATATTGTGTATGTGTATGAGTATTTGTAGTGCAAAAATATTTTTTTTACCTTAGCCTGCGTCCAACAGTCAACCCGAACATAATGACGAAGTTAAATCAAAATCAAAATAGACATAGAGACTAGCTTTATATTTGGGAAATTCTGCACACACCGCTCATTTTTTAGGGTATACCACCTCAAACGGTCACGGTTAGGTCTAACCGTGACCTTTAGGTCGGGTGTAGGACCTAACCGTGACGGTGAGGCCTAACCGTGACGTTAGGTTCTCGAGATCATTCCAATTATTGGGTGTGTAATTAATGGGTTGACAGTTAGGGTTTTGGAGGTGTATATGTCACGGTTTGGCCAAACCGTGACATTTTGTACATATTTTTTAAAATTTTTTAATCATACTAGTTTGTTTTTATTTTTATTTGAGCTAGTGAGTTTTCTCAGCAATGGGTTTCCTCCTGAGGAGGTTGGGAGTCCGGTCCCGGCTGGAAAATGGATAGATGGATCCGATTAAGATAACATCTATCCTCCGAGTAATTTTCTTTTCAAAAAAAAACAGGTGACATGACAACACAAAAATTAAAAGCTCCGAGTACTATGCTATCTATCCTGTGTACCCTAAGCAACCAACATAATTGATCCACCGTAATCTATTAAGGATCCATGAGGATTCTGCTTTATCCCGAGGCCTTATATTAACCACCCTAGTCCCGCATGTACCTAAACACACCTCCAAAAACCATCAGTTATTATCGTACGCTGGCGCCGGCGCCGGTGTCGTTTACCGGAAAAATACAAACCCTAAAATATTATTCTTCAGTTCTTCAATGGATTTCAATCTTCAACACTTTAAAACAAACCCTAACCGTGACCTTTTGCCTTATTTTTAGCATTATTATTGTTAGTATTATTATTGTTATTATTGTTATTATTATTATTATTATTATTATTATTTATTATTATCATTATTATTTATTTATTTATTTATTTATTATTTATTTATTATTATTATTATTATTATTATTATTATTATTATTATTATTATTATTATTATTATTATTATTATTATTATTTATCATTATTATTATTATATTTTTTAATATTAGAGTATATTATTATTATTATTATCATGAAAAAAATATTCGTTTCGATATACCGAATTGATAATAAACGGTTAAGATATAAGTTTGGGGAAACCTAAAAGGTCACGGTTAGGCCTCCCTGTGACCTTTCTCCCACGTAAACTGTCACGGCAAGGTCACGACGTGACCCCTTTGTCAACAAACTGTGACAGCTTCATTCAACAATGCCACAAGTGAACAAAGGGGTGACGGTTTGCTCAAACCGTCATCTTTTGGTTCAACTCTGTTTAAATCCTTTTTTTCCATACAGTGGCCTGGCCGCGCACGAGGTCACAAACCCGTCGGTCCAAATAGAGAGTTGTACGCCTCTTCAGCAAATGTGTTTGACGGGTTGGTTTCCTCCTCCCCCACGGGAGGTGACTCCCGTATACGTAATATTCCTAAAAGATAATGGTTAGATATTTCAAATAAGAAGTTAAAATAAAACAGATACTACTTCAACCTGTTTTAAATCTTCGATATGTGGCTCCTCATTCAAATCTGGAAGCTTCGGCTTTCGATAATGATCTCCCGAACCCGACATTGTTTTCGAATTAACGTGTTTTTTTAACAACGAAGGCTATTTATGTTGAAAATCAGAATGAATATTTTAGGACGGAAAAAAATGAAGATATATGTTAATGGTTGTCGAATGAAATGGTGAAGGCTTTTATTGTGAAAATCTGGGGTACAAACCGTCACGGTTTGGCCAAACCGTGACGGTTCGAAGCGCGAATCCCGAGCCTTTTGTCAACATCACAGAGTACCTCGTACCTTTAGGTACCCTAAAGGTCACGGTTAGGGCAAACCGTGACCTTTTGGTGACTGGTTTTCACTTTATGAGTGTTCTTTTGTCGTTTTATTGTCACGCGGTGTGAGTTGACTGACATAAAAACCGTGACCGCAAGCCCTTGCGGTCAAGGTTAGGTTGCCCAACATGACCTTTTGCCCTAACCGTGACCTTTTGTTCCGGCCTACTCCCAAAAACACCTGCGGTGTCTCCAGCATGACCCTTATATTTAGCCCTTACTTGAGAAAAGAGAAAATATTTTCTAATCTTTATATGGAAAGGTGGCCCACAAATGATTATCCTCCATTAAAAGTAAAAACACTTTTGGATAACACAAGGCGTAGTGCAATGACCCTTTACTAATTACTATAGAGAGACCGGGTATTTTCCATACCAATTTATTATTTAAAAATTTAAATTAGTTTACAGAAAAATTTTTTTGCGGCTGATTATTTATTATTTGTTAGTATAATCAATTTAATAATATTTACTCATATTAAGATTTAAACCTTATAACTTTAAAAAGACAAATTCTCTCACATTTTTCTTGACCACTAGACCAAGACAGAATATATAATATTACTATTAAAAAATTTTCAACGGCAAGCAATAGCGTATGAATACATAAACTAGCAAGGAACTAGAAATTTGATACAAGAATATTGTAATTTATCTAATGTTTAATCAATTGTATATGCAGTAAAATTAGTGCCCTTGATTCGAACACCAAAACATGCACTAAAATTTATTAAAGCCAAATGAAAAAACACCAAAATAATACTTAAAAAATTATTAAAAACACCGTAGAAAAAAAGGATGGCAAAAAAAGCCAAAACAAAACAAAAAAATAATTATGAAGAGCAGGATCAACCTAGGTAGATGTATGCTTAACACCTACAACCAGATCTCCTGTCACCACAACGAAAAACGTTTGTTTCTTATCGAGGACAACAATAATTATTTTTAAAGAATTTTAGACACATCGTAGGGATTGGAAGAAAAGCTGGATCTAACCATCACGGTTCGGTTTTAACGTGATGGTTAGGTTAGGTATAGAAATTAACCATCACGGTAAGGTCTAACCGTGACGGTTAAAAATTAGAGAATGTTCTTACTTCGGGATTGGGTTAACTACTGATTGTGTTCATTTTTTTTTTGTTTGGTTTTAGGGTTTGATGGTGGTGTATATGTAGGGTTTGATGGTGGTGTATATGTCACGATTTGGCCAAACCGTGACATATAAGGTATAATATTTATTTTTTTAAATGTACTAGTTTGTGTTTATTTTTATTTTATCACATGGTTGAACCTAATACTGATATACGAGTTTGTGTTTTGTGTTTATTTTTATTTTATTGTATTACAAGTATTTTTTCTGTTTGATCGTCATCGCTTAGCCTCGTTGAAAACCACAAATTGAAAGCTTATAAATTGAAAGCTTATAATTTAATCTCGCCACTTATAATTTAATCTATTATATATGGCTCGTTTGTGACTAAATCTAATTGGATGCATCGATGACTTGTAATTGAAAGCTTACAAATTTAATCAATTATAATAAAATGTTGTAAGTATGTGATCCACAACGGAAATAGATAAGAATTGGTAAAAATTGCTTGTTATTATAAATGTTACGGTTTGTGTTTAATTTTTTTAATCCTATTCCGAATTTTTAAAAAGCGGTTGTTATTATTAATGTGACAGTTTGTGTTTAGTTTAAGTTTATCAAATTATAAATTTGTAAAAATCAGTTGTTATTATACAATTACATAACATCGATATAACTACCATTACAAACAAACAAACAAACAGAACCAAACAAACTCAATCAAATATAGAAGCATCATATATACAACAAAAGAATTATAACTAAATCTGCATATATAAATACAACGACTCTGTACATACAAAAAAAACCAAATACAAACAATGTATCTATCTAGCCTGCCATGTTAGCAACTCTGCCCTGACCAGACCCGCCCGTGCCAGAAGTGCTAACACCATCATGGCCTAACCGTATGGGTGGCGGTGACAACAACGGCGTACCCGTGGTGGCATAGTCTGCGACCATGTGCTGGATGACCCAGTCCATCATGTCCTCCATCCGTGTAAGCCGGTCATCCATCCTCGTGACCCTGGCCTGCGTGTCCTGAATCATATCTACAATGTGAGAAGGCAACCGCACGACATGGTACACGCGCGGAGGATGTTGCGGCGAGTCCTGGTTGTGCGGCGGAGGAATGGGCTGATCCTCCCCGCCACCAACCGGCTGGTGAAGAGGCTGAACCTTGACCTCGACCCCCGCCAACTCGGGTGGGTCCACCAACGGCTCGGGCACCCATGCCACTAGGTCATGGAATCTCTACACCAGATGCCACGTGCCATCGTCGAACCTCCGGGCGGTCTCATCCCGATGGCGATGGCCTAGTAATCTGTAGTAGATTAATTGTAGAATCTTTGTTTGTCAGGTTAGTAGCATTTTGATAGCATTGGTCAGTAAACTACAGTGTTTAAGCTAAGATTTTGGCTTGGATACGTCTTCTTAAATTCAAGCTTCAATAGAAGGTAATGATTAGGCCTTATAAATATAAAAACGTTTTCAATCTTTATGTGTAACTTACTAAATTACAAGGATTTACGCATAATGGTTTATGTTATTGGTTATATCACTTACTAATTTGATATTAACTAGTTGTATTTCCTTTCACGCTTCACCGCGAAAAAAAATCATGATCAACGGCTATTTGCCAAGCCCCAAAATTTAGCATTTAAGGGCTCAGAAATCGTTATTCAGTGTGGTTGCAAAGACAACTGCCACACCGAACATTGAAAACGAATATTTATCATTATAGCCTACTATTCAGTCTATTTGAAAGCATGTTTAGCACAACAAGTGTAAATCGAAAGCAACAAAAGGAAGTGACATAGTTGTAAATTACAAGGCTCAGAAACGGTAGCAGTCCATTGTGCCTGCAGACACTTGTCTACCCGCGAGGACAATAAACAACATTGATTTGTTTTCTTATCATCGCCTATCACCATCATAACAATGAATATCAGAATCAATTAAAGCACAATAAAGGCAGTCTTGGTCTTTGGGGCTCAAGACCATGCATGGATACTATCGTCGCCCTCAAACACAACATCAAACAACAAAAAACATCCAAAAAGAATGCAACCGATAACAAAAATCTTAGATGTGCCTACACTCATTGTCATCGACTTGAACATGAAAACAATACATGCATTATCCAGTTGTACCAAACCATTGAGAGTTGCAAACTATAGTTCAATACACTATCAAACTAACATATAGGATGAACACCCATCACCTAAAAAAGGACAAAACCTTTAGAAAATATCAAAGACACCGGACCGATTAAGGGCATAACAGGCAGGTGTGCTAGTTCAACAGTAGCCACAACCAAGACAAACAAAAACCAAGCCCCAAAAGGTTTCAGCAGTAACATCAACACTAAAGAGATTACCGACCACAACAACAGTCAACTATACTGTCACATCCTGGCGGAAGCGTGAAAGATGCGGGTGGGATGTGACTTGCTTTATCAGAGTACATCAATTATAGCGAAGTAAACACAATAAACATACATACATACAATCATAACCTAGGGCATGTTTTTATTAATAATATTCAGAATTACATCTTTGTACATAGTTTTTCAAAATTAGATGTAATTTTCTACAACTTGACTACTGCATGCCTTTAGAACCGATGGAAGTGTGCGTCAACGTACACACTACCGTCAACGTTGTTGACCGTCAGTGTGACACACACTCTTCCAACCACTTCTCCCCAACCATTATGCACTTCGAAGCTAAAATCAAAGGAATTACTCATTGTTTCCTGAAAAAGCATACTTAAACCAGTCAACAAAAAGTTGGTGAGAACATAGGTTTATATCCAAACAAAATATTTTGTTGATGCACTAATTACAACCAAACCTGTTCACATACATAATCATACTGTCATGAAATAATTCACAAAATCAGATAATATTACATCTGTAACACCCGGAAAGTTGACTTTTTAGAGAGTCATGCGACTGGAGGCTCAGTCGCATGGAGTTCATGCGACTGGAGGTCCAATCGCATGGTGATCGGACGACTGAAGGTCCAGACGCCTGGGTTCGGGCGACTGGATTGTGACTTTAATGGAGGGGGCATCCATCTCCCCTCCCCATACTTGCAAAATACCGAAATAAAGAAAAGAAGAGAGAAAGAAAGGAGAAAGAAGAGAAAAAGAGAGAAAAGTGATGATTCGGGCTCGAAACTCGTCGAGTAACTAGTCCAAACGAAGCTCTTCATCTTCTCCTTGTTTGTGTGAGTTCTAGGACCCCTTATTTACTTGTTTTCAAATGATTTTGGGGCTGGAACACATATAAACCTGTTGGATCTGAAAGATAGTCTAATATTATCAACACAGTTAAAGTCAACAAAGTCAACGTCAACGGTCAAAGTCAACGGAAAAGTCAAACGTCACGTTCGGGACGAAGATTAGAGACAAGACGTTGAAGATATATTCGTCTAGGATGTTTATTGTTTATAAATATATTTTGTGTCAACAAAATATATTTAATCTTTTTTTAGACATTTTGAGTTTTTAATTGTAATTTCTTATTGTCATAGTTTAGGGTCCTAAGTGTCATTAGTAAATTGTTATTTACTATAAATAGTAAAGTATGACAATTAGGGTTTGAAGCTTGCAAGAGCTAGATTTGAGGGTTCCATGTAATTAAAATCTTATGCAAATCAATATGGATCAAATAGGGGTTTTTCATTGAAGTTCTTGTGTGTTCATCCAAGTTCTTGATATTTTATCATTTTGATCCAAATCTTCATGTTATTTGATTGATTCAAGTGCTCCTGGACTAACAATTTGGTATCAGAGCCAACTTGAATCAATTTCTACTTCTGATTTGAAGATTTTGTTGCTGATTTTGAAGTTTATTATCAGATTCGTAGAGAGAGAAAGTTAGGGTTTCTAGGGGTTTCTAGAGAGAGAAAGTAGATCTGAAAATTAAAAGTTTCAAATCTTCATCAAAATCATCAGATTTACAACGTTTTACAAGGAATTTGAAGATTTACAAGTTAGAAATCATATCTACTTCTAAATCTATACAAGATCTAACAAAAATTTTTCAGATCCGGAGATTTTCTCTCACACACAGTGTGTGTTCTTGGTGTTCTTCAGATCTTCAAATCTTCATTCAGAGAAGTTAGCCAGCGAATTTGCACCATTTTGAACGAAAGTTCACATTTCCGTGCGAACTTACGCATTCCGGCGAAGTTACCGGCGAACTTACTGTTCCGGCGAACTTACCGGCGAACCTACCAGCGAAATTAACAACAACCACAACCAACGAAAACCTATTTTTCCCAACCTTTACCATCACAGATCTACCATCAGCGCTGCCCAAGTAAAAACAACCCTTACAACCTGCACCGAACCACAACCCCCACAACCACCCCATCTCCGCCGACACCAACCATCTGCACCCGAGCCAACACCCGCAACCAACACCTTCGCCCCAATCCCTACACACCCGAACCCTAACCACCTTCCCACCGCCATAACAACCGGACCCCTCCCGCTGCACCACCCAACCAAGACCACCATACCCACCACCGCTGCGACCACAGCCAACAACAACGTCCCGACCCCTATCGAACCAAAAAGAAACAGAAAGGAAGAACTCACCATCAATTGAAATCCCCATTCACCCCAATACGAAAACATCATCACCTTCTTTCAACCGTCGACCCCCATTGTTCATCATCGCCATTCGACCTTCGATTCAAACACCAAACACATCATCCTCTGTTGACACCAATCGAACACCAATCGAACATCAACCTTAATTTCGGTCTTTGAACAACCACCTTCGAACAAAAACAAGAACAGAACAATCGACCTTCGGTCATCTGTCGACCCACACCAACACCGAGAACCATCCCCTGTCAAATTCGAACTCGTGTTCCCACAAATCAACCTGTAACCAGCAATCAACAACCACCGCAACTGCAACTTCGATTTGAACAACTATAGAGAATCGAACGTTGAGAGATTGAGAGTGAGAGAGAGCTTCGAAAGGGATAAGGAAGAGCAGAGATCGAGAGTTAGAACAGAGAAGTGTGTTGAGAGATTGAGAAGTGTGTCTTTATATATGGCGGCTGAGTTTGGATTTTAGAAACCCTAAATTTCAGTTGTTAATAAAAAAACGATTTTTGTTTTAAAAAAAATTAATTAGGGTTTGTTTATATGTGTGTTAATAAGTTTTAAAAACAAAAGGTGGGCTAACAATTTAGTATTAAATTGGATTTGGATAAAATTTTAGGCTAGTTAAAAGATAATATCTGGGCTAACAATTTATCAAATAACAAGTTGATATATGGACTAATCTTAATTGGGCTTATAAAAAAAATCAAAGAAAATTGACTAGTTGGGATTAATTGAGTTCAAATCGATAAAGAAATTTTCACCGATTTTGAAAGGTTTATAAAAAAAATAAACTGACCTGGCAGCTTGACCCCAGTTGCTAAGATTTTCTAGCGTGACATTTAAAAAAAATTATTTTTCCCGGGGAAGAATTATTTTATAATTTTTTGGAAAAATATTTTTGGGGCGTTTAATTGTTCAAAATTGTTAAAAGATTAAAAAATGGCTTTTGCAGAACTGTATAAATCCTTCGAATCTGATGATCTCACAATTGCACAATGTCGGTTTGATAATTTTGCAGCTTTAAAGAATGAAAAGATGTCTGATTTTGTTGATCGTTTTCTGTTGGTGGCAAGTAATCTGAAGAAGTTTGATGCTCAATTGGGAAATCATGAACAAGTTCTGAGATTGCTTGATTCCCTCCCACCAGAATGGAGTTCACATGGCAAGTCGATTAAACGAGAAAGAAATTTTCAGGATTACAAACTGATGGAGGTGGTCAACAAACTGAAACAAATTGAGTTGGATATCAAACGTTGTGAGTACTATGAAGTGACATATCCAACTCCAACGATCACTTCAAACTCCAAAGAGAAACCAGAAGAGAGATCATATTCTGGCACCAATTCTGACGGTTTACCAAAACCTGGAACTGAAGAGGTACAAGAGGAGCTTAAGCAGACATCAATGGGTAAACGTGGAGCTGAGTTGAATGCTGAAGTTTGTGATGCTGAGAAGGAAGAGGAATGGAAGCGAAATACCAGAGTTTGCAACTGTGAGAAGGCTCTTACTGCTGAAAGAGTCATCCTGGATCTTCCATACGAGACAGTTCAGGATATGTGTTTTTCTGCTTGTAAAATTCGTTTATTTGGTGTGTATAAAGCTAATAGGTTACTTTTAGATAACCAAAAGGAGTTAACCACCATAAACGCAGAACTTAAAAAGAATGAAGCCGAGTATTTCATAAAATTTAATGAAGCTTTAAAAGAAAATGATCATTTAAAACGAACTCTTCTTGAAAGAAATGTTGAAATCAATCTTTTAAACGAAAGAGTCACCTTGGCTGAATTTGAAACAAGTAAGCTTAAAACAAAGCTTGATAGATGGACCATATCTAGAATGAAACAGGAAGAGCTACTGTGTAAACAGAGGGGAGCTAGGATTAAAACGGGAGTGGGTTGTGGTGAAAAACCATACGTCTATCCTCCTCCTAGCACCCATTGCTACTCTCCTATGCCTCAACCTCATCCATCTAATGATTTGATTGAAGCTGCAAAAACTAATAGTTTAAATGCAGGTTTAAGCAACGTTAATCTTAAAGAGGTTAGAGATGTGCAGGATTCTCCTGGAGGTTTAGGATCTCTCAGGCAGGGGTCTGATAAGAAGATTAATGACGATTCTATCTCTGATGAACCAAAATCAATATCAGTTGCTTCTCCAACCTTCTTCAACAAATTCAAAACAGGTAACATTCCTTCGTTTGTTCCTGTCATGTTTGTAAAAGAAGGAACAATTGTTGAATCATCAGCCAATCAGAATCCTATAAGCGAAGCCAACACAATAGGAGATGTCAATCAAGATCCATTGGAAGCAGATTTGTGTATACGAGACTGGACAAGCTCAGATGATGAATCAAACACAGAGGATGGTGTTGGTTCCTCATAGATCAAGATATCCCCTGATATTGTCAAGTCTCAAAGCTTCCAAAAGTTGAATTAAGACCAATACGGATCTCGTCTCCAATTGCAAAGCATCCCACTCAATCAGTGAAGATCTCATTTCCTGTTCAACATAGCAAATGCCAAAACAAGCAAGAATCTGCTATAAGCTCAAAGCAATCCTCATTCCCACCTGTATCACTCGGTTCAGTCAAGCATCAAATGCCATTCAAGGCTTGTTTTGAGTGTGGAAAAGAAGGTCATGTGGTAAAGAATTGTCCTCAAAGGCTTGCTACGAATGGTGAAGGCAAACAAATTGCTTCTCCGAATGTAAGTCTAAAAAGAATGTTCCAGACGGTAAAGGCAACACGGGTTGCTTCTCTAGATCAAGAGGTAAACAACACATATATTTGAATGGTTGGATGAAAAACCCTCCATCCAAACCTTTTCATATGAAGCCGGTTTCACATGATTCAAAGATGAAAATGACCAAAGGTTCAAAACCAAATTCTTTTCCTTCCGATCTTAAACAGAAAATGATTTCCAATTTAATTCATTCAAATCCAAGTTAATTGAAACGAAACAAATTTGGCAAATTAAATGGAATGATACAGCAATCCCCGATTGTTTAAACGGTTGTGTGCAGAAGTTTGTTACTTATCTTGATGAAAAAGGAACGTCCAGGACTATGAAGGCCTGGGTTCCCCTTTCAAACTAATCTGTTTATGAGTGCAGGAACATTTCAGGAGGATTGTTAGTAATCCGGTTTACTGACAGAGATTGTTCCTAATTCAAATTTGAGGCGGAACAAACATGTTAAGGTCATGGTACTTTATCCACAATCTGGATTTTTATCTACATAATCACCGTTCTCACTTCACCATCTCTGCACATTTCTTGAGAATTCATTTCTTATCTTGATAATCGGTGTAGTTTGGAAGACCTTCTTTGATAAATTTTTATTTTGCACAATTTTATAAAAAAAATAAAAAAAATAAAAAATAAAAAAAAATATAAATAAACAATAAGTTTGCAAAAATAAAATTTAGGGGGAGAGTATAAGTAAATAAAAATGAAAAGAGAACTAAGAACTTGATTTGAGATGATTGAGAAATGATTGTATATCTTCTTGAAATGCTTGTTTTTGCATGACTTGCATTTTTAAAATGAGAAATGATAGTAACTGATACTGTTATCTGATTTACATCTTATTTTTAAGTACAAATAATAGAAAAACAAACAGATTCTTTAGTGATATGCTTGGTAGGCTCAGCCTGAAGAATAAAGTAGACAGCAGCATGATGATTTAAATTAAATATACGCTTAAGGATGTTTGGATTTACGCAATCATTTTGGCCTGCACGAAAATTGAGTCCCAACAAAAATTGGATTGAGAATTGATCTTTCACCCACCATGATGCAAATCATATAAGCTATATCTTTATCTCTTTGCCATGTTTGGTGTATTTATATCTCTTGTGTTTGTGCTAATCTCCTCTGCTGTACGGAAGTACTGACATGGAGTGATGATCTCTTTTACTGTACGATAGTACTGACCTGGAGCTCTCATCGGCACATGATTAAATGGTCATCTCCTTTGTTATACGTGAGTATAGACCTGGAGCTCTCACCATTTTGATCTAAGTTGTGTCAAATCATCTAAATGATGAATTCATCACAAAATGCAATATTCTGTTGATAATCACTTGCACACTCATGCACAAGCCTTATTCTATAAAGATCATAACAAAATTCAATAAATCCTGAGGTTGGGTGAGGGTTTTTGCCAAATGATTGTGGGGTCCTAGCATTCTAAAGCGCTTAATCGAACCTTAACGAATCATCTGCTGCTTGTTAAAAAGGATAGGGCATGGGTTTAAGTGCACAAACATATCAGCAATAGTTATTGATCTGTTTGAGAATTTCAAAATCATTCAAAGACTGTGATTAGATTCAGTTATTGGTGTGATCTCATTGCTTGTCGATGATTAATTTCATCTTTGTGCTAAAGTATATCATAAGGATGTGATCTAATGATCGATTCAGTTCTTGGTAATTAAAAAAAAAATATTAAAAATAATAATAATATAAAATACAAATATATATATACATAATATAAAATTAAAAAAAACTATAATAAATTTTCATTTCAAAATTCTTTTAGGTCTTCCATATTATGCTATTGAAATGATCTCATATTTTCATGCATTTCACGGGAAATTGCACACACAAACAAACACGGTTTCGCTTGTTTACATTCACAGATAAACACGGGTTTATTTGTTTGTTGAAGTGATCTGATGAGGAAGTGTAGAATGTGTTTGTGATTGTCTTGCAGATTTTGCTACAAATGATGGTCGATCATCACATGAGCAATGAACCAGACAAGAGAACCTGTTCCTCAAATTTACAGAAGATACCGAGCTAGGAATCCTCCTCCTACATCTTCTGAAGCACTCAGAGATTCTAGAAAGCGGTCTTCATTATAACTGAGAGGATGCACACGACAAGGGGGAACATAGAAAAAAAGGGAACTTGTGAGATAAAGATTTTCAGCAACAAAATTTGAGAAGCATCAGTCTAGGGGGAATATTGTTGGACCTCAACATTGAGACCGAAGCTTACCAAATTAAAGATAAAGTTCAGTTGACTTATCGGTGCTGATCACGATGAAAGACGTTGATAATACTAGACTAAGGGGGAATATTGTTGGGTTTGAAAGATAGTCTAATATTATCAACACAGTTAAAGTTAACAAAGTCAACGTCAACAGTCAAAGTCAACAGAAAAGTCAAACGTCGTGTTCGGGACGAAGATTAGAGACAAGACGTTGAAGATATATTCGTCTAGGATGTTTATTGTTTATAAATATATTTTGTGTCAACAAAATATATTTAATCTTGTTTTTTAGACATTTTGGGTTTTTAATTGTAATTTCTTATTGTCATAGTTTAGGGTCCTAAGTGTCATTAGTAAATTGTTATTTACTATAAATAGTAAAGTATGACAATTAGGGTTTGAAGCTTGCAAGAGCTAGATTTGAGGGTTTCCATGTAATTAAAATCTTATGCAAATCAATATGGATCAAATAGGGTTTTTCATTGAAGTTCTTGTGTGTTCATCCAAGTTCTTGATATTTTATCATTTTGATCCAAATCTTCATGTTATTTGATTGATTCAAGTGCTCCTGGACTAACAAAACCCGTTTTTGAAGTGTGTGAGTTTGACCCATTTGGGTGTAATCGTGTGTAGTGTGTTTAAAGTGTGATTTTGGACTTGTATGTGCTTGTATGATGTTATGGTATGATTCCCTAAGGTTTAGCAGGGCTAATTTGGGCTTGAAATGAGTTTAGAAGAGTTTGAAGGCCGTATGTCGCGGCTGCAGTTCGGGATGAACTCCAGTCGCTGCCCAGTTAGGGCTAGGCGACTGAAGGGCCAATCGGCCGACTGAGGGACGACTGAGACTCAGTCGCACGACTAAGGTTCAATCGCACGATTGGAAGCCCAGTCGTACAAGTGCTCAGTCGCCTAGTGCCTTATCACACGATTGAGAGTCCAGTCGCATAGGTGCTCATTTGCATTAGTCCCATTCGCATGATGTCCAATCGCCTAGTATTCATTCGCACGATAGGAAGCCATTCGCATGATTGGATGTCCATCCCCATGGATGCCCATCCGCATTGGCCCAACCGTATTGTGTTCAGTCGCATGGAGCCCATGCGACTGAATGGTGCCCAAGCGCCCAAGTAGGGTTGTTGTGCACGAGGAGAAATATAGTTCAATTACTGGCCTTCAGGAAAAGGGTAAGGGTAAGTAATGGTGTGATAACTCTCGTAGGTGCATGTGCGATAATTGTCGAGGTTAGAAGTTACGTTGGGCACGAAGGTGGTAGCATTGCATGTATGTGTATGATATGTGTATGTCAAGTATGATGTAGCCTTATATGATGGTAATGACTGATGACTTGTAAATGTCGATATTCCTTGTTTCGATACGTGTTTACCTTTTCGTGACTTTACGTGTTATGATTAATGATTAATGAATGAAACGACTGAAGGATGCACATTCGGGGTCAGTCTTTGTGATGGACCATATGTATGGGATCCTTGCCGCTTACTGTAAGGCCCCGATCCCGGGCACCTCACAGTTGGTCGTCATTACCCATAAAACATACATTTAATATAACTTAATAAAAACCATGCAGCGGAAACTTTAAATTTTACTATAAATGCTTTTGCAAAGTAATACAACAACTGTTACAAAATATCATTTGTTTGCATTACAATACAAAAACATTAACAAAAGAATGCCATCCCAAAAGAGCTGAGTAGCCGCCTCGTGCCATCCTCAGCAACACTACCTGCCAACTGGAAAACACATAAAAGTCAGCGTTGCTGAGTGAGTTCTAGTTTTGTAATAAAACATACTTTTACTTATTTAAAAGTATCCTTTCGTTCATGCGTTCATACATCATACGTACACATAGATAATAATTATTATTATCTTCATCATTCGTTATTCATCATTGTCTTTAACTTCTCGTATGGATTCTGTCAAGCTTTACCCACTTCATAGCACTCGGCTATGATTGCTGTGGTCGAATGACAAGAATCCCGTTCATACTTACTTGCACGCATTGAAAGGTTAATTGTACCAATACCATATGCTATACCCCAATCAGTCTTAGCTACCGGGCTGTAGTCAACATATGACGGGAGCGTATGCCCGGTACTAGAGGTAAGCAATCAGTCTTAGCTACCGGGCCGTAGTCAACATATGACGGGAGCGTATGCCCGGTACTAGAGGTAAGCGGTAGAGGTACCATGACCATGGTCAATCACATAGAAGGACCAATCGCGTTATTCAATGCTTGCAAGACATAATTCGTTCGTTCATTAATGCATGTATTCATCATCATTCTTCATTTCGTTCATTCGTTAATACATGCATTCGTCATCATGTTCCTCTTTCATTATCTTTCACTTTACGATACATAATACTTCATTAATTCATTTCTCGATATTCGTAAAGTTTCAGAAAGATAAGCATACAAAATTATCAGGAACACACATCATACATACTCATCATACGTTCATCATCATGCATTCATCATCATACATTCATCATCATGCATTCATCATCATACATAGCATCATACCTTACTTAACAATATTTTAACAATATTGTTAACAGTAATATACTAATAATAATATTAGTAACAATTAGGGTTAATCATACTCATCATTATATGCATGAGACATCATCATTTATTAACCCTAGTCAACCCTGGTCAAACCTCGAACTTCGGGCTTACTGGAAATTTCCTGAAAATTTCTAAGTGTCTAGGCGTTTTAGCACTATTGGGCGTATAAGCCCTCTGGGCGTATGAGCACTATTAGCCGTATGAGTACTGCTGGACTTTTCTTTCTACACTTAGATTTATCAACTGGTCATACGACCACACTGTTGGTCGTATGACCACTGCTGGTCGTACCACCCCTGGACTTGGGAACATATTTGGATCATACGACCACTGTTGGTCGTATGAGTCCACACTTAGAACTTTTCATCATGATCATACGACCACTGTTGGTCGTATGAGTCCTGTGGGCCTCAGACTTAGAAATTTCACATATTCATACGACCACTGTTGGTCGTATGAGTCCTATTAGACTCATCAACACTTAGAAAAAATCCTGATCATACGACCACTGTTGGTCGTATGAGCACTGGTGGACACATCAACTTTTCTTATTTATTCCAAGTCCCCATTTCAGACATATTAACAACATATTCATGTGTCTAATTTATAATCCAAGTCCCAAACATCATAATGCCTCATCCTAAACATACACACATGATTCTAAGCATAAATCTAACATAAACATAAACATACATACAATTGTTCATACGGGTTTCAACCCAAACTTTATA
This sequence comes from Flaveria linearis, assembly GCA_024085815.1. Lineage (NCBI taxonomy): Eukaryota > Viridiplantae > Streptophyta > Magnoliopsida > Asterales > Asteraceae > Flaveria > Flaveria linearis. The sequence continues at coordinate 97,033,047 of CM044001.1, forward strand.
AAAATATATTTACATGCATTTTCCAGCCCCAAACATTTAAAAACCAGTAAAAAGGGGTCTAGAACTCACCTTAATTTGTCTTCGGGTTTTGGATGCCCTTTCCTTGAACTTCTCAGTCGTTTATACACCTAAAACACACACAGAGCAACCCGAACACACTAGTCACATTTATATGCTCATGTATGGTTCTAGAATCGTCCTAACATCATGAATTCGGGATTTCTTACCAAAACTTCGAATTTCTCAGATCCTTCTTCAAAATTCCGATGGTTTTCTGCTCCTGCTACTTTCTCTCTCTAAAAAGTTCGAATGAAGTGAAATGCAGACAACATGGGTGGCCATACCACCTTTTGTACAAAGAATTAATAGAAAGTTTGTCAAATTGACACTTTTGGCCCTTAAACAAAAGTAACTTTTGTTTTTCTTTCCTTTCTCTTTCTATTTTATTCTTTTAGATTCTTTACTAAAAATTTACGGGTGTTACAAGTCCACCCCTCTTATATAGGTTTCGTCCCCGAAACCTGTTATTCCTCAAACAGATGTGGGTAGTGTTGTCTCATCTCTTCTTCAGTCTCCCACGTAGACTCGGATCCCTTCCTGTGCTTCCACTGTACACGCACAAGAGGAACCACTTTATTCCTCAATCTCTTTTCTTTACGATCAATGATTGCCACTGGTTGCTCCACGTAGTTGAGCCGTTCATCTACTTCAATATCCTCCAGTGGTACAACCATGTCTTCATCAGCTAAGCACTTCCTCAGATGAGATACATGGAATGTGAGATGAATTCCACTTAACTCATCTGGCAGTTCAAGTCGATAGGCCACTCTCCTACTCGTGCGATAATTCGGAAAGGTCCTATGTATCTCGGGCTTAGCTTACCTCGTTTCCTGAATCTAATGATTCCTTTCCAAGGTGAGACCTTCAACATAACTCGGTCACCAACCTTGAACTCTATCGGCCTTCGCCTCTTGTCAGCATACGACTTTTGCCTATCTTTCGCCGCCTTCATGAAGGCTTTGATCTTTTCTAATTTCTCAGTCGTTGCTTCAATCACCTCAACACCTCCCAGTTCTTTCTGCCCAATGTCTCCCCAACATACGGGCGTCCTACACCTCCTCCCATAAAGCATCTCGTAAGGTGGCATGCCAATGCTGGCGTGATAACTATTGTTGTACGAGAATTCTGCTAACGGCAGGTGATTGTCCCAACTTCCTCCAAAGTCAATCACGCACGCCCGAGCATGTCTTCGAGTGTTTGGATCGTCCTCTCAGACTGACCATCTGTCTGAGGATGATATGCCGTGCTAATATGTAGCCTCGTCCCCATTGCATCATGAAATCTCTTCCAAAACTTGGAGGTAAACCGGGTGTCACGGTCAGACACAATAGTCACTGGCACACCATGACGAGCTACAATTTCTTTGATGAACAGATCCGCCAATCTTTCAGATGAATACGTCTCACGGATCGATAGGAAGTGGGCACTCTTTGTCAAGCGGTCAACTATCACCCATATAGCATCATACCCTTTAGGGGTACGTGGTAACTTTGTGATGAAATCCATGGTGACATGCTCCCACTTCCACTCGGGTATATCCAACGGTTGGATCTTCCCGTAGGGCTTCTGGTGTTCTGCCTTCACCTGTAAGCAAGTCAAGCACTTACTTACGTACTCCACTACGTCGCGTTTCATGCCCGGCCACCAATAGTCTTTCTTCATATCGTGGTACATTTGGTAGCACCGGGGTGAATGGAGTATCGGGTCTTATGGGCCTCGTCCATAATTTTACCACGTAGATCCCCGTATCGAGGAATCCACATTCACCCAAATCGGGTCTTAACACCTAGAGTGTTCTCACCCAATTCTGTAACTAGACCTCTCATCCTTTCAGAGTTAAGACGATCTTCTTTCAAAGCCTCGTCTTGAAACTCTCTAACCTGTGTCATCACATCGGGGTCATGATCAGCTGATAAGCCTTCACCCGAATCGGTTCAGGTCGTTCTTTTCGACTAAGGGCATCGGCCACCACGTTGGCTTTGCCCGGGTGGTAATGGATCTCACAATCATAATCTTTTATCAGTTCCAACCACCGTCTCTGCCTCATGTTTAGATCCTTCTGCTCGAAGAAGTACTTCAAGCTTTTGTGGTCAGTGAAGATCGTGCACTTCGTCCCGTATAGATAGTGCCGCCAAATCTTCAACGCAAAAACCACCGCGGCTAATTCTAGATCGTGTGTGGGATAGTTGACTTCGTCGGTTTTCAGTTGTCGAGATGCATAGGCTATTACCCTTCCACGTTGCATCAACACGCAACCTAACCTAGAATAGGATGCATCTGAATAAACCATTAAGTCTTCATTTCCCTCGGGCAATGTCAAGACAGGAGCTTGTGTCAGTCTCGTCTTCAATTCCCCAAAAGCATCCTCCTGTTCTCGACCCCACATGAACTTTACATCCTTGCGAGTTAATTTCGTCAAAGGTGAGGCTATCTTGGAGAAGTCTTGAATAAATCTCCTATAGTAGCCCGCCAATCCCAAGAAGCTACGAATCTCGGATGGCGTCTTTGGTGATTTCCATTGCATCACAGCCTCAACCTTTGCTGGGTCCACCATTATTCCTTCTGCATTCACTACGTGACCCAGAAATTGCACCTCGCGTAACCAAAAGGCGCACTTGGAGAACTTGGCGTACAATTTCTCCCTTCTCAACGTTTCCAACACTTCCCGAATATGCCCGGCATGCTCTTTTTCACTTCTTGAATAAATCAGAATATCATCGATGAATACAATTACTGATTTATCCACACATTGGTCGGCACACTCGGTTCATCAAATCCATAAAAGCAGCCGGCGCATTGGTCAACCCAAAAGACATGACAAGAAATTCGTAGTGACCATAGCGCGTACGAAAGGCTGTTTTAGGGATATCTTGTTCCTTCACCTTTAGTTGATGGTAACCCGATCGAAGATCTATCCTTGAAAACCAACTGGCACCCTGAAGTTGATCAAACAAGTCATCGATCCTTGGTAAGGGGTATCTGTTCTTCACCGTTAGCTTATTCAGCTCGCGGTAGTCGATGCACATCCTCATACTACCATCCTTCTTCTTTACGAACAGAACCGGAGCACCCCAAGGTGAGATACTCGGTCGGATAAACCCCTTATCCAGCAGCTCCTGCAACTGCTCCATCAACTCTTTCATCTCCGTCGGAGCCAAGCGATACGGTGCTTTTGCGACAGGTTGGGCACCCGGTATCAGGTCGATCTGGAATTCGATCTCTCGGTCAGGTGGCAATCCCGATAAGTCTTCAGGAAACACGTCTGGAAAGTCACACACCACTGGCACATCGCATAGCTGTGGTGTTGGCGTCTCTACATTCTTTACATAACATAAGTAGGCGCTACATCCGCGCCTCATACACTTTCCCGCCACTGCCATCGATATCACCTTCGGAATCGTCGTAACTCGATCGCCATAAATTGTCACCGGACTTCCGTCGGTCGCCGTCAGTCTAATCATCTTCGCCGTCAGTCTAATCGTCGTAGGTTGCTTACCCTCGGTGACTGGATCAGCATGTGTGCACAACGTTCGTGATTGATCATCACAGGTCTAGCACCAGCAGTAATGCATGATGTTCAGGGTATAGTGCATGGCATTGATCCAGAATGTATGAAGGAAGATAAATGGTGCATGTACCTACCCTAGGTGACTGGATCAGCATGTGTGCACAACGTTCGTGATTAATCATCACAGGTCCAACACCAGCAGTAATGCATGATGTTCAGGGTATTGTACATGTCACCGAAAGTAATGAACGTACGAATGGATGTAATGAACGTATGAATGAAGGAAATGAATGTATGTATGTAATGAATGCATGAATGGAAGGAATACCTGGATGAATGTAATGAATGAAGTAAAATAAGTATGAATGAAAGAACGTGAATGTTAACGATGAATGGTATACAAACGAAAGCAAATGAATGAATGATGAAGATAATAATAATATTATCTATGTGTATGTATGTTGTATGATCGCATGTATGTAAAGAACGGTTTTAACAAAAGAAAATTATGTTATTTATAAAACTAGAACTCACTCAGCAACGCTGACTTTTTATGTGTTTCCAGTTGACAGGTAGTGTTGCTGAGGATGGCACGAGGCGGCTACTCAGTTCTTTTGGGATGGCATTCCTTTGTACATAATGTGTTAACATATTATGTTGCATGCAAGTGTTTGTTGAGGATTCAGATAAACGGGATTACTTAAGGAATCCTCTTGGTTTCATATGCTTATGCAGCAAACATTGCATCGTTACGTAATGCGAAAATGTGTATTTTGTAGTTAATCAACGATGTATTATTTTGCAAAAGCTTTTATGATGAAATGAGAATGTCCATTCTATCAATTCCGTTGCATAATTTTACTTAGTAAATATAAACTATATGCTTGATGTGCAATGAATGACCAATTGTAAGCGTTCTGCGAACGGGGCCTTACAAGTTGGTATCAAAGCCAAAGTTTAAGTGAATCGCGTAAATTTCAAAATAAACCTTAACTTAAACTGAGAATGGGACGGAAAGGGAAGGAATGCCAATCTGAGTAGCTGCGTGCCATCAGGTATTTTCTTAAAGTTAACCAGCATTATATGCGCATGTTATGTGGTGTATGTGTTACTGTTAGATTTAAATACAAATGTAGTCAGGACAGGTAATGCTCGGGGTACGAAGAGTAAAGTAAGTGGCTAATCACAACTGGCCACTGTAATTAGGGACTTACTATACTTGACATAAACTGAGCTATTCCCTTGAATGACCGTGTTGGTGTTTGAATCTTTCAGTGTGATAGAGGATGGCTGGGGGTAGATCTTCCAAAGCGTCACGGGGTGGAGGTGGTGGCAGACGTGGTACTGAACCACGGGCCAAAAGAGGAAGACCTAGAGTGGAGAAAGTGGATCATGAAGAACCCGAGACTCATCATCAGGAGGGAGCAGACGAAAGTGCCAATTTGAGAGCCTCGGTAAAGGAGGCAGTGGTGGAGGAAGTACATCAGGTTATGCAGACGATCTTACCGTCTGTGGTGACCGAGGTGATAAAGGCGGTCCTGGAAGGAGAAAGGAAAGAGAGGAATAGGTCCTCAAGAAGACAGGAGCAATCAGAGCCGGAAACGGTTCTTTCTAATGATGAAGAGGAAGAGGAGGAGGAGCCTGTGCATGAGTCGGCACGAGGCTGTAATTACGGGGCATTTATGAGGTGCAAGCCCCCTACTTTTGACGGTAATAGCACCGCTGCTGCTGCTCACCAGTGGGTGAGAGAAATGGAGGCTGTTCTTGATATCAGCGAGTGCCAGGAGGACAAAAAGGTGAAGTTTGCTACCCACTCTTTCACGGGTTCGGCTCGATGCTGGTGGGACACATAGTCCAAGCCGAGGGTAGTAGGGCCATTGGAAGAATGAAGTGGTCCGAGCTGAAAAGATTGGTGATCGAGGAGTTCAGTCCTCGTCGAGAAATGGATAAAGTTGAGAGAGAGTTCCTGCAGTTGGAGGCGGGGACGATGACCCACCACCAGTACACCACTAAATTTAACGAGATAGCGAGACTGGTGCCGGATCAGGTGACGCCGGTGTCTCGGAAGATTAACCGGTACATTCAGGGGCTGCCAGCTAACATCTGTTGGCACCTGATTTCTGCTCGACCGAGCACCTTTAGGTCGGCAGTTGATTTGGCAGGGAGATTATATGATGAAAAGACTATCGTGAGGGCGACAGAGGGTGGTAAGAAGAGTGGTGGTGATCGAGACTGGAAGGGGAAGAGGTTTGGTCGAGGTGATGCCTCGACGAGAAACAAGAAGGCCCGGGTGGATGGCCGTCGTGTAGCCACACCGGGTACGGGTCTGAAGAGGTGTGGTAAGTGTGGGAAGGAGCATAGCGGGGAGTGCAGACTGGGGTTGAACATCTGCTTCAAGTGTGGGAAGCCTGGTCATATGTCTAGAGAGTGTAGGAGCATGAGGTGCTTTAACTGTGGGGAGAGTGGCCATATGAGTAAAGACTACAAGAAGCCGAGGGCTGAGGGTTCCGGTGTGAAGAAGACGGGAATGAAGGACAGAGGGCAAACGCCAGGGCATTCACGATGACGCAGGAGGAGGCTAGGACGGACCCTGATGTTGTGTCCGGTACGTTTCTGGTGAACCAAACTTTAGCCTCGGTATTATTTGATTCGGGTGCCAGTAGGAGTTTTATTTTTGCTGCTTTCTGTGCCAAACTGCCTGTTAGTAGTAGACGCGTTGACGTACCGTTTGATGTAGAAACTGCGATAGGTAAGTCTACCAGGATTTCCGAGGTAATAGAGGTTGTGATGTGGAATTAGAGGGCTACAAATTTTCGGTTAGACCATTCGCGATGACCTTTGGCGGTTTTGATTGGTGCTTGGGATGGATTGGTTGGCGGACTTCGAGGCTAACATAGTGTGTCGAAAGAAGATGATTCGTCTGATAGCGCCTGATGGGAGTCCGGTAACTGTTCATGGGGATCGGTTCACTGCGATTCCGAAGGTGATCTCAATGGCGGTGGTGGGAAAATGTATGAGGTGTGGAGGTAGCGCCTACTTATGTTATGTAAGGGATGTGGAAGTGCCAACACCGTAACTATCCGATGTCCCTGTTGTGCGTGACTTTCCGGATGTGTTTCCCGAAGACTTATCGGGAGTGCCGCCTGACCGAGAGATTGAGTTTCAGATTGATCTGATACCAGGTGCTCAACCTGTCGCCAAAGCACCGTATCGATTGGCTCCGACGGAAATGAAAGAGTTGATGGAGCAGTTGCAAGAGCTGCTAGATAAGGGGTTCATTAGACCGAGTATCTCACCTTGGGTGCTCCGGTCCTATTTGTAAAGAAGAAAGACAGTAGTATGAGGATGTGCATCGACTACCGTGAGCTGAACAAATTGACGGTGAAGAACGATACCCCTTGTCGAGAATCGATGATTTGTTTGATCAACTTCAGGGTGCCAGTTGGCTTTCAAGGATAGATCTTCGATCGGGCTACCATCAACTAAAGGTGAGAGAGCAGGATATCCCTAAAACAGCTTTTCGCTCGCGCTACGGTCACTACGAGTTTCTTGTCATGTCTTTCGGTTTGACCAATACACCAGCTGCTTTTATGGACTTGATGAACCAGGTGTGTCGGCCGATGTTGGATAAATCAGTGATTGTGTTTATTGATGATATCCTGATTTATTCGAGGAGCGAGATAGAGCATGCCGGTCACATTCGGGAAGTGTTAAAGACGTTGAGAAGGGAGAAACTGTACGCCAAATTCTCCAAGTGCGCGTTCTGGTTGCAGGAAGTTTAGTTCCTGGGTCACGTGGTGAATCCGGAGGGAATTATGGTTGATCCGGCAAAGGTGGAAGCGGTGATGCAATGGAAGTCTCTAAAGACGCCATTCGAAATCCGAAGTTTCTTAGGTTTGGCGGGCTACTACTGAAGGTTTATCCAAGACTTTTCCAAAATCGCTTCTCCACTAACCATGTTGACCCGAAGGATGTGAAGTTTGTATGGGGTCAAGCTCGGGAAAATGCGTTCGAAGAATTGAAGGTGTGGTTGACCCAAGCTCCTCTTCTGTCATTGCCCGAGGGAAGTGAAGATCTGGTGGTTTATTCTGATGCTTCCTACTCGGGGTTGGGGTGCGTGTTAATGCAGAGGGGAAAGGTTATAGCCTATGCATCCCGACAGTTGAAAGTTTATGAGGTTAACTATCCTACTCATGACTTGGAGCTAGCAGCCATGGTCTTTGCATTGAAGATTTGGAGGCACTATCTCTACGGGACGAAGTGCACTATCTTTACCGACCATAAGAGCTTGAAGTACTTCTTCGAGCAAAAAGATTTAAATATGAGGCAGAGGCGATGGTTGGAGCTCATAAAGGATTATGATTGTGAGATCCATTATCATCCGGGCAAAGCCAACGTGGTGGCAGATGCCCTTAGCCGAAAGGAGAGGCCCGAGCCGATTCGGGTGAAGGCGTACCAGCTGATTATGACCTCGGATGTGATGAAGCAAATCAAAGAGTTTCAAGATGAGGCACTGAAAGAAGACCATCTTAACCCCAAAAGAATGAGAGGTCTGGTCACGGAATTGAGGGAAAACACATTTGGTGTTAGAACCCGGTTTGGGCGGATGTGGATTCCTCGTCTTGGGGATCTACAAATGAAGATTATGGATGAAGCTCACAAGACTCGATACTCTATTCATCCCAGTGCCACGAAGATGTATCAAGACATGAAGAAAAGACTATTGGTGGCCGGGTATGAAGCGTGATGTGGTGGAGTATGTGAGTAAGTGCCTTACTTGTCTGCAAGTGAAGGCCGAGCACCAAAGCCGTATGGGAAGATCCAATCTTTGGATATACCGGAATGGAAGTGGGAGCACGTCACCATGGATTTCATTACGAAGCTGCCACGTACTCCGAAGGGTACGATGCTATATGGGTGATAGTTGATCGTTTGACGAAGAGTGCTCACTTTCTACCGATGCGCGAGACGTATTCATCCGAGAGGTTGCCGATATTTTCATCAAAAAGATTGTGACTCGTCATGGTGTACCGGTGTCAATTGTTTCTGATCGTGACACTCGGTTTACATCAAAATTCTAGAGGAAATTCCACGACGCCATGGGGACGAGATTACATATTAGCACGGCCTATCATCCTCAAACTGATGGTCAGTCGGAAAGGACCATTTAGACTTTAGAGGACGTGCTCCGGGCATGTGTTATTGACTTTGGGGAAATTGGGATGACCACTTACCGTTAGCTGAATTCTCCTACAACAACAGCTATCATGCCAGCATTGGCATGCCACCTTACGAGATGCTATACGGTAGGAGATGCAGGACACCCGTTTGTTAGGGTGATATTGGTCAGAAGGAATCGGGGAGCGTCAAAGTGATCGAGGCTACAACTGAAAAGCTCGAAAGGATCAAGGCCTACATGAAGGCAGCCAAAGACAGACAGAAGTCGTATGCTGATAAACGACACAGACCGATTGAGTTCCAGGTGGGTGACCGGGTTATGTTGAAGGTCTCACCTGGAAGGGTATCATTTGGTTCAGAAAGCGGGGCAAGTTAAGCCCGAGGTACATAGGCCCTTTCCGAATTATTGCTCGAGTAGGAGAGGTAGCCTATAGACTGGAGTTACCCGATGAGTTAAGTGGAATTCACCTGACATTCCATGTATCTCATCTAAGGAAGTGCTTAGCTGATGAAGATATGATTGTTCCACTGGAGGATATCGAAGTAGATGAACGACTCAATTATGTGGAGCAACCAGTGGCAATCATCGATAGAAAAGAGAAGTGACTGAGAAATAAAGTGGTTCCTCTTGTGCATGTACAGTGGAGGCACAGGAAGGGATCTGAGTCAACATGGGAAACCGAAGAAGAGATGAGACAGCATTACCCACGTTTATTCTAGGAATGACAGGTTCGGGGATGAAACCTAAATAAGGGGGGTGGACTTGTAACACCCGGAAAGTTGACTTTTTGGAGAGTCATGCGACTGGAGGCTCAGTCGCATGGAGTTCATGCGACTGGAGGTCCAATCGCATGGTGATCGGACGACTGAAGGTCTAGACCTGGGTTCGGGCGACTGGACTGTGACTTTAAGGGAGGGGGCAACCATCTCCACTCCCCATACTTGCAAAATACCGACAGAAAGAAAAGAAGAGAGAAAGAAAGGAGAAAGAAGAGAAAAAGAGAGAAAAGTGGTGATTCGGGCTTGAAACTCATCGAGTAACTAGTCCAAACGAAGCTCTTCATCTTCTCCTTATTTCTGTGAGTTCTAGGACCCCTCATTTACTTGTTTTCAAATAATTTTGGGGCTATTTTGGGGCTGGAACACATATAAACCCGTTTTTGAAGTGTGTGAGTTTGACCCATTTGGGTGTACTCGTGTGTAGTGTGTTTAAATTGTGATTTTGGACTTGTATGTGCTTGTATGATGTTATGGTATGATTCCCTAAGGTTTAGGAGGGCTAATTTGTGCTTGAAATGAGTTTAGAAAAGTTGAAGGCCGTATGTCGCGGCTGCAGTTCGGGATGAACTCCAGTCGCTGCCCAGTTAGGGCTAGGCGACTGAAGGGCCAATCGGCCGACTGAGGGACGACTGAGACTCAGTCGCATGACTAAGGTTTAATCGCACGATTGGAAGCCCAGTCGATATGTGTTTATCTTTCCGTGACTTTACGTGTTATGATTAATGAATGAAACAAAAGTAACAAGTAACGTAAAGTGAAAGATAATGAAAGAGGAATAAAATGAATGAATGCATGCATTAATGAACGAATGAACATAAGAAAGGCTTGCAAGCAAATGTATGGAGGTGCACACCCCTAGCAGGTGTTAGCTCAACGGTGTGCGGGTTGCTACCCTGAAGGATGCACATTCGGGGTCAGTCTTTGTGATGGACCATGTATGGGATCCTTGTCGCTTACCCTCGGTGACTGGATCAGCATGTGTGCACAACGTTCGTGATTGATCATCACAGGTCCAGCACCAGCAGTAATGCATGATGTTCAGGGTTATAGCGCATGGCATTGATCCAGAATGTATGAAGGAAGATAAATGGTGCATGTACCTACCCTAGGTGACTGGATCAGCATGTGTGCACAACGTTCGTGATTAATCATCACAGGTCCACACTAGCAGTAATGCATGATGTTCAAGGTATTGTACATGTCATCGAAAGTAATGAACGTACGAATGGATGTAATGAACGTATGAATGAAGGAAATGAATGTATGTATGTAATGAATGCATGAATGGAAGGAACCCTGGACGAATGTAATGAATGAAGTAAATACGTATGAATGAAAGAACGTGAATGTTAACGATGAACGGTACACAAACGAAAGCAAATGAATGAATGATGAAGATAATAATAATATTATCTATGTGTACGTATGTTGTATGATCGCATGTATGTAAAGAACGGTTTTAACAAAAGAAAAGTATGTTATTTATAAAACTAGAACTCACTCAGCAACGCTGACTTTTTATGTGTTTCCAGTGGCAGGTAGTGTTGCTGAGGATGGCACGAGGCGGTTACTCAGTTCTTTTGGGATGGCATTCCTTTGTACATAATGTGGTAACACATTATGTTGCATGCAAGTGTTTGTTGAGGATTCAGATAAACGGGATTACTTAAGGAATCCTCTTGGTTTCATATGCTTCCGCAGCAAACATTGCATCGTTAAGTAATGCGAAAATATGTATTTTGTAGTTAATCAACGATGTATTATTTTGCAAAAGCTTTTATGATGAAATGAGAATGTCCTTTCTATCAATTCCGCTGCATAATTTTACTTAGTAAATATAAACTATATGCTTGATGTGCAATGAATGACCAACTGTAAGCGTTCCGGGAAAGGGCCTTACAACATCTCAACCCTCATTCGGTTAAGTGCAGGAAAATAGCATCACAACACTCATCCTGTTGGTGCAAATATTCTCCTAAGTAGCGCTACTAATATTATCAAACGGTTCTCATTCGAATTAATGGTCGTATCACAAATGACAGTAAGTATCAAAATGTGACAACTCGTATCTTTTAGGTTAAACCGCTTTCATTGCTTAATCTCATTCTGTTTATTAGATGGAAGTAATTATTATTATTATTACTTAACCATAATCTAACATTTAACTAACTAAAACCATAGGTTAACTATATGAAACTTATACATAATGGAGGGACTTAGGTGTAAATTAATAAAAGTTATTATTATTATTATATTGTACAACCGTAACCATCGTGCATCTTCATCCATAATCACTTCGAAACCCTATCATCTCTTCAAAAGAAAACGGCTGCCGTCGACCCAAGGAAACTCTTTTCGTAACCTCAAGTCTCGGCCATTCACCGTCTCCGATCGCAAGCGAGTTGACGCTCTCTCTCGCGACACCGCTTTTAACCGACGGTCCTTCCCCTCGCAAACCCCTTGCCAACCCTTGCTCTTCGCCGAGTTTCTGGTACGATCTATCCCTGATTTGTTAGTCGTGTACGGTTGGGACGGTGGTTCGGGTTGGTTAGTCGTGTTGGTTGCGTTCCGTATCGGTTTTGGGCGGTTACGTGTACTTGTATGTGGCTGCGTTATAAGTGATTCGTGACGAATGTGCATGCGGTTCATATGTGAATGCGATTCATATGAATATGTGCATGTGATGTGTGTATTATACGTATATATGTAAGTATATGTATATGTGTGCGTGAGTTCAAAACATAGCAGCCCTCGTGGGCGCATGAAGGCAGGTAGCATGCATGTGGGTGCATGGGGACTTCATGCATCCATGTGTCTTCATGGAAGGAGAACCGAGAAGATGAGGTTTGTGTGTATGTGTATGTATGCGATTATATGTATGTATGTGTGTGTAAATTCATGTATTAAGCATGTGGCTGCATGTGCATGATGTATGTGGTACATGGTGTTTTGCATGTGTGTATGTATGCCTTGAATTGTATGGATACATGTTAAGTTGGTAGTGGGCGTTTGAGGGATGGTAGGCGCATGGGGGTTTGTTTATTTTGTATTTGGTATGGTTTGTGTGTTTAGGCGTACGGGTGGGGGCAGAATGTGTGTGCTTGGTGTGTGTGTTTTGAGAATTTCTAAGTTATATGTATGTATTATGTATGTGTATATGAATGTAACCGTATGTGTGTTATCTTGAGTGTGTAAACATGTGGGTTTCTAAGAATAAATTATGGTTGCTTATGCATGCATGTGTGGGTTAGTTTTTAAACAATTAAATTGCGTTGTATAATTTTGTGTATTTTGACAGAGTGTGTCAAAATATTTATAGTTGGTATTAACTAGTATGAATTATTTTCACTAGTGTGCAAATATATATATGCATATAAATATATATAAGGTACATTGTGTATGCAACGGAGCAAACGTGGGTAATCGAGTTATATAATTATATGATTTTGTATGTGATGGCGTTTGCTTGTACGTGAAAAATATGTCGATAACCGACACCGTAACCGAGACGCGAACGCGAAACCGTACGACTCTTATATTTGTAAATTAATGATTAATATTAATTATATATATACGAATGAAACACAGGTTAATTGGAAACCCGATCTTTTGTGTTTACATTTACTTGTTGCTCTACACTCGAGGTGAGTTTTCACGGCCCCATTTTATATTCTTTCCTTTTCGGGGGAGAAAACATGCAAACACTATTTTTGTTATGGTTGCCAGTATTATTGATATCGCCTGTTATGTTAGTGGAAGCGCATTTGAAAGTCCTTACAATATCAAACTGTTAGTAATGGGATTAGCGAGGTAACTCTGAGGAGTACTACTGGGTTTGACAAACCCCGTCCGGCTAGTCGCGCTAGCTTGATCGGAGGTCGAACGGGTGCTAAATTGATCTAACGATTGCCACAGTCTGTGATAGACGTGATGGAAAGGCACTAAACATACACAGTCAGCTTCGGTTTGAAACACTAAGTAACTTGTGTATAGGCTAGCTGCCTATCGATATGCTTTCTATACTAGACCATATGAAATGCTTTCTGACACATTTCTTGTTGATTAAACCTTCACCAACTTTATGTTGACACTGTTTAGCATGTTTTCTCAGGTCACAGGAACGCACAAGGTTAAGAACTCAGCTAGGATGCATTCATGGCATACATCACAACTCAGTCGTTTATTTTGTTAAACGTTATTGACATTTATGGTTTAAACGCATGTTGACACAATTTACTATTGATTTCTGTTTTCGAAACGCTTCCGCATGTTTGAAACACTTATGATTGATTTAAAAGTCTAATTACTTAATATGATGTTTTGTAATTACTGTGTCTGGTGTAACTGGTGCTATCTGAGATCCTGGTGTGTCACACGCCTGACGGTAAAACCCCGTTAGCGGATTTTGAGGCTGTGACAGATTGGTATTAGAGCCCCAGTTATAGCGAACTAAAATGAGCATTCATATGCATTGCATTTTAGACTATATCTAGATTGCATTAGTTACACACACGTAGATTACTGAGTTTTACTTGCTTGATGTATTACCTGCTTGGACTCATTTTTGTGACGTGGACTACAGACATGGTATCTTCTTCGCAAGCCTTAGGTAAAAGACCAGTACGTTCTGAGCCTTCCATTCCTCCTGTACCTGATAGAGGACCTGACTGGCCTCGATTACCATACTCTCACGAGGAGATGGACTGTGATCAGATATTTGCGATACCTGAGCTCGATCCTCCACGTGACTGGGAGTACTACCCTACTTACATAGACCTTATGATCTATAGGGAGCGCGTCCCAGCCCTAGCTACTACTAGACCTAGGACTAGGTCATCGACAGCCTCTACGACAGCTACTCTCCCTTCTCTTGATGTTCCCCTCGAGCGAGCTGTTGCAGCCTTAGCAGCTACACTAGACACTGATCGACGACGCATTAGAGCACTCACTGATGAGAACTCTACCCTACGAAACGACATGAAGCAGCTACGCTTGCAGGTAGAGACACTTCAGGTTAGACTGTCGATGTCGATTACTGGGCATTATAATTTCACTGGTAACGTGATGGCACTTTCTGATCGCATGGACGAGCAGAATCATCGCAACTTTGCGACGGATGTGAGACTAACAGGTTTGGAAGCACAGTTAGCTGCACTCCAGATTGAGGATGACCCGGCTCCAGAGGAAGAACCAGAAGATGCACCAGCAAACGTATCCGATGATGATGACGGCTCTGTCATGTCCTGCTGATGTCTGATGTTCTTCCTACCTTGGATTTTATTCTGTTTTGATTTCAGTTCTTGCGTTATTTCATATTACACCTAGATGGGTAGGGGTGTTTCCATCCAACTGATATATTTCGAATTTTAATGGTTTGATTTGAATATATTGTACTCTTTACAATTTATTTTAATCAATGACTATTATTTGAATATTGACTGTTGTGGTTATATGAAATGCATGATTATTTACTTTGTACATTATGATGATCATATGTATTATGTTATCTCATGTATGTGTATTGTGAATATGTAGAATCATGTCTGGACGAAGAGTTGGACGTCCAAGTGGACGAGGAAACATTAACCTGACACAAGCTGAACTCGATGCCATCATAAATGAGCGTGTTGCTGAAGCGATCGCGGCATACAAACAGGCCAGGAACCAAAATCAAAACAACAATACCAACCAGAACCAATATCAAGGAGGTAAACCTCTATCAAATAGATCTTTTGGATCAAACGTTGTGATACTCTACTTAACATCCTTAAATCATTAATATGTATCCTCTCATTCCAAGTCAAGCAGTCTGCACTTTCAAGATGTTCATGGACTGCAAACCTCATTCCTTCAAGGGCTCTGAAGGTGTTGTTACTCTCCTTCGTTGGATGGAGAAGCTGGAATCCACCTTTGCAATGTGTAACTGTCCAGCAGAGAATCGTGTCAAGTATGCTTCTGGCACTTTGGAAGGGCCTGCTCTAACCTGGTGGAATTCCCAAGTTCAGACTCTAGGATTGGAAGCTGCTAACAACTTACCTTGGGAAGACTTCAAGACACTGTTGAAGGAAGAATACTGTCCCAGAAATGAAATCCAGAAACTAGAAACGGAGTTTTGGAACCTAAATATGGTTGGATCTGAAATAGAGGATTATACAACTCATTCACACGAGTTGGCTGCCTTATGTCCACAGATGGTGACCCCGGCCTACAAAAGGATAGAAAGGTATATTGAAGGATTAGCTCCTCAAATTCAAGTCAGTGTCATAGCTGCAGATCCAATCACTATTCAGCAAGCGATTCGTCTGGCTCACAAACTTACTGATCAGGCAGTGGCCCAAGGTACTATGCCTAAACCTGGAACTGCAACTAGTTCATCTGATAAAAAGCGGAAGTGGGATGGTGCGTCTGGCAAGTCTTCTAACTCCAATCAGCCTCAACAACAAGCCAGGAAATTTGATTCACCCCGACACTTCACCAATGCCAACCAGAACAACAATAACGGTGGACAAGGATCAAGTGGCTATGTTGGCAAGAACCCAAAGTGTAACAAGTGCAACTTCCATCATTATGGTCAGTGTGGTCGTTTTCGTTGTCAAAGATGTGGCAAGACGGGTCATATTGCCAGGGATTGCAGGGGTGATATGATGACAAAGCAATAACCTTAACAGCAACGACCAGGAGAAACACCTAGGGGTTGTTATGAATGTGGCAAGGAGGGCCACTACAGGAAGGATTGCCCACAGCTGAAGTATGGTAACAAGAGTAACAATGGAAACAATGCTAAGGGTCGTGCTTTTGTGATTGGTTCGGGTGAGGCAAGGAATGATCAGAATGTGGTTACTGGTACGTTTCCTCTGAATGGCTATTTTGCTTCTATACTTTTTGATACCGGTGCTGACAAGAGTTTTATTTCCAACAAGTTCATTAAACTTCTAAATGTAACCCTAGTTGATATGGAACCTAGTTACACTGTAGAATTAGCTGATGGAAAACTAATTGAGGCAACTCACATCATTAAGGGATGTAAACTAGGATTATCTGGACATGAGTTAGATATAGATCTGATGCCTGTCACACTTGGTATCTTCGATGTAGTTGTTGGTATGGACTGGTTATCCAAGAATCAAGCTGAGATCATCTGTGGTGAGAAAATCATTCGTTTACCACTTTCTAGTGGTGAAGTTTTATCAGTTCAGGGCGAAAAGAGTGGTACAGTCTCTGGAATCATCTCCTACATGAAAGTCCAAAAATGCCTACGTAAGGGTCATACAGATTTCCTTGCTATGGTCACTGAAAAAGAACTGAGGAAAAGAAGATTGAAGATATCCCTGTTGTACGTGATTATCCTGAGGTTTTCCCTGAAGACCTACATGGTCTCCCACCGCATCGCCAAGTCGAGTTCCAGATTGATTTGGTACCTGGAGCCGCACCTATCGCGAGAGCACCATACAGATTAGCTCCAAATGAACTGCAAGAGTTGTCTACGCAATTGCAGGAACTATTGGATAAAGGGTTTATCAGACCTAGCTCATCACCGTGGGGAGCCCCAGTCCTGTTTGTCAAGAAGAAGGATGGAACTTTTCGTATGTGTATTGATTATAGGGAATTGAACAAAGCAACGGTTAAAAATCGTTATCCTCTTCCGCTCATCGATGATTTGTTCGATCAGCTTCAAGGGTCGAGTTTCTATTCCAAGATAGATCTGAGATCGGGATATCATCAACTAAGGGTTCGAGATGTAGACATTTCAAAGACTTCGTTCAGAACTACGTATGGCCATTACGAGTTTTTGGTTATGCCATTCGGGTTGACTAACGCGCCAACAGTTTTCATGGACCTCATGAACCGAGTGTGCAAACCCAATTTGGACAAGTTCGTCATTGTCTTCATCGATGACATCCTTATTTATTCAAAGAATAAAGAAGAACACGAGGAACACCTTAGACTGATTCTGGAGCTACTGAAACGAGAACAATTGTATGCTAAATTTTCAAAGTGTGACTTCTGGATACAAGAGGTCCAATTCTTGGGTCATGTGGTCAATGAGAATGGAATACATGTTCACCGGCAAAAATAGAAGCCATCAAGAACTGGGCTACACCTAAGACTCCGACTGAGGTACGACAGTTTCTTGGATTGGCTGGCTATTATCGACGATTCATCGAAGGGTTTTCAAAGATTGCTCAACCTCTCACCGCGTTAACTCATAAAGGCACTACGTACAATTGGGGTGACAAACAAGAATCTGCATTTCAGGTTCTAAAACAGAAACTCTGTACGGCACCGATTCTATCCCTCCTGAGGGAACAGACGATTTTGTAGTTTACTGTGATGCTTCTATTCAAGGTCTCGGTTGTTTGCTAATGCGACGCGAGAAGGTGATTGCTTATGCTTCCCGTCAATTGAAAGTTCACGAGAAAAACTACACGACACATGACTTAGAGTTGGGAGTCGTTGTGTTTGCACTCAATATATGAAGACACTACTTGTACGGTACCAAGTGCACCATTTACACCGATCACAAGAGTCTCCAGCACATCTTTGAACAGAAGGAGCTGAACATGAGACAACGTCGTTGGGTCGAGTTGTTGAACGACTACGATTGTGCGATCAAGTATCATCCGGGCAAGGCTAATATAGTAGCAGATGCCTTAAGTCGAAAGGAGACACCTAAGCCGAAGCGAGTTCGAGCATTGCAACTCACCATTCACACTGGATTACCCGATCAAATACGTAATACTCAACTTGAAGCTTTGAAAGACGAGAACCTGAAAGCCGAATCACTACGAGGCATGGAGAAACAATTAGAGGTCAAACCTGACGGAATTCGTTACTTCATGGAACGAATATGGGTTCCTTTCTATGGAGACCTACGAGAGCTGGTAATGGATGAAGCTCACAAGTCACGTTATTCTATTCATCCTGGTTCGGATAAGATGTATCAGGATTTAAAGACCCTATACTGGTGGCCAAACATGAAAGCTGGTATTGCTACTTATGTAAGTAGATGTTTAACCTGTTCTAAGGTTAAGGTGGAATATCAAAGGCCATCCGGTTTGCTCCAACAATCGGAAATTCCAGTATGGAAGTGGGAACAAATATCAATGGACTTTATCACGAAACTTCCTCGGACGCCCAGCGGATGCGATACCATTTGGGTGATTGTAGATCGTTTGATGAAATCCGCACATTTCCTGGCAATCCGGGAGACTGACCGAATGGAGAAGTTGAATCGTATCTACCTAAGGGAAATAGTCTCTCGGCACGGTGTGCCAATTTCTATTATCTCTGATCGCGACGCTCGATTCACTTCACACTTCTGGCAATCATTACAACGAGCATTAGGTACACGGCTAGACATGAGTACGGCATATCATCCTTAGACTGACGGCCAGAGTGAGCGTACGATCCAGACTTTGGAAGACATGTTATGCGCTTGCGTGATTGATTTCGGCAGTAGTTGGGAAACTCACTTACCGTTAGTTGAGTTTTCTTACAATAATAGCTATCACACATCGATCAAAGCTGCTCCGTTTGAGGCACTATATGGGCGTAAGTGCCGATCACCTATTTGTTGGACGGAAGTTGGAGAAAGTCAACTTACCGGTCCTGAACTCGTGCACGAGATGACTGAGAAGATCGTGCAGATCCGTAACCGTATGGCAGCAGCACGTGACCGACAAAAGAGTTACGACAAGCGTCGTAAGCCATTGGAGTTTCAGATTGGTGACAAAGTGCTTTTGAAAGTGTCACCTTAGAAGAGCGTGATTCGTTTCGGGAAACGTGGAAAACTAAACCCTAGATACGTGAGACCGTTTGAGATTGTCAAACGGGTTGGCCCCGTAGCCTATCAACTGAACCTACCCGAAGAACTCAGTGGAGTACATAATGTGTTTCATGTTTCGAACCTGAGGAAATGCCTTACAGATGAGACTCTCGTCGTTCCGTTAGAAGAGATACACATGGATAAACAACTGCGATTCGTTGAAGAACCAGTGGAGATCATGGATCGAGAAGTCAAAACCCTAAAGCGCAGCAAGATCCCCATTGTGCGCGTTAGATGGAACTCAAAGCGTGGACCAGAGTTTACCTGGGAACGCGAGGATCAGATGAAGAAGAGGTATCCATAATTGTTCCAGGACCAGGCAGCTACTTCTTAAGGTATCATTCTTAAGATTTCCTTTAAATTTCGGGACGAAATTCCCTTCAACAAGAGGATGATGTCACAACTCTCGCAAAACCTTAAAACTCTACATTTCTTTATTCTGGATTTGTTTTAAAAATTCCAGAAAACCCATCCTAATAAAACTTTTGAATGCTCTTCTGTGTTACTATTGAAACCTGATGTTCTGCGCTAACCTTACGTTCTAATTTTCGGGACGAAAATTCCTTTAAGAGGGGGATGATGTGACAACTCGTATCTTTCAGGTTAACACCTCTTTCATTGCCTAATCTCATTCTGTTTATTAGATGGAAGTAATTATTATTATTATTACTTAACCATAATCTAACATTTAACTAACTAAAACCAATAGGTTAACTAATATGAAACTTAAACATAATGGAGGGACTTAGGTGTAAATTAATAAAAGTTATTATTATTATTATATTATACAACCGTAACCATCGTGCATCTTCATCCATAATCACTTCGAAACCCTATCATCTCTTCAAAAGAAAACGGCTGTCGTCGTCGACCCAAGGAAACTCTTTTCGTAACCTCAAGTCTCGGCCATTCACCGTCTCCGATCGCAAGCGAGTTGACGCTCTCTCTCGTGACACCGCTTTTAACCGACGCTCCTTCCCCTCGCAAACCCCTTTCAAACCCTCGCTCTTCGCCGAGTTTCCGGTACGATCTATCCCTGATTTGTTAGTCGTGTACGGTTGGGACGGTGGTTCGGGTTGGTTAAGTCGTGTTCGGTTGCGTTCCATATCGGTTTTGGGCGGTTACGTGTACTTGTATGTGGCTGCGTTTATAAGTGATTCATGACGAATGTGCCTGCGGTTCATATGTGAATGCGATTCATATGAATATGTGCATGTGATGTGTGTGTATTATACGTATATATGTAAGTATATGTATATGTGTGCGTGAGTTCAAAACATAGCAGCCCTCGTGGGCGCATGAAGGCAGGTAGCATGCATGTTGGCGCATGGGGACATCATGCGTCCATGTGTCTTCATGGAAGGAGAACCGAGAAGATGAGGTTTGTGTGTATGTGTATGTATGCGATTATATGTATGTATGTGTGTGTAAATTCATGTATTAAGCATGTGGCTGCATGTGCATGATGTATGTGGTACATGGTGTTTTGCATGTGTGTATGTATGCCTTGAATTGTATGGATACATGTTAAGTTGGTAGTGGGCGTTTGAGGGATGGTAGGCGCATGGGGTTTGTTTATTTTGTATTTGGTATGTGTTTGTGTGTTTAGGCGTACGGGTGGGGGCAGAATGTGTGTGCTTGGTGTGTGTGTTTTGAGAATTTCTAAGTTATATGTATGTATTAATGTATGTGTATATGAATGTAACCGTATGTGTGTTATCTTGAGTGTGTAAACATGTGGGTTTCTAAGAATAAATTATGGTTGCTTATGCATGCATGTGTGGGTTAGTTTTTAAACAATTAAATTGCGTTGTATAATTTTGTGTATTTTGACAGAGTGTGTCAAAATATTTTATAGTTGGTATTAACTAGTATGAATTATTTTCACTAGTGTGCAAATATATATATGCATATAAATATATATAAGGTACATTTGTGTATGCAACGGAGCAAACGTGGGTAATCGAGTTATATAATTATATGATTTTGTATGTGATGGCGTTTGCTTGTACGTGAAAAATATGTCGATAACCGACACCGTAACCGAGACGCGAACGCGAAACCGTACGACTCTTATATTTGTAAATTAATGATTAATATTAATTATATATATACCGAATGAAACACAGGTTAATTGGAAACCCGATCTTTTGTGTTTACATTTACTTGTTGCTCTACACTCGAGGTGAGTTTTCACGGCCCCATTTTATATTCTTTCCTTTTCGGGGGAGAAAACATGCAAACACTATTTTGTTATGGTTGCCAGTATTATTGATATCGCCTGTTATGTTAGTGGAAGCGCATTTGAAAGTCCTTACAATATCAAACTGTTAGTAATGGGATTAGCGAGGTAACTCTGAGGAGTACTACTGGGTTTGACAAACCCCGTCCGGGCTAGTCGCGCTAGCTTGATCGGAGGTCGAACGGGTGCTAAATTGATCTAACGATTGCCACAGTCTGTGATAGACGTGATGGAAAGGCACTAAACATACACAGTCAGCTTCGGTTTGAAACACTAAGTAACTTGTGTATAGGCTAGCTGCCTATCGATATGCTTTCTATACTAGACCATATGAAATGCTTTCTGACACATTTCTTGTTGATTAAACCTTCACCAACTTTATGTTGACACTGTTTAGCATGTTTTCTCAGGTCACAGGAACGCACAAGGTTAAGAACTCAGCTAGGATGCATTCATGGCATACATCACAACTCAGTCGTTTTATTTTGTTAAACGTTATTGACATTTATGGTTTAAACGCATGTTGACACAATTTACTATTGATTTCTGTTTTCGAAACGCTTCCGCATGTTTGAAACACTTATGATTGATTTAAAAGTCTAATTACTTAATATGATGTTTTGTAATTACTGTGTCTGGTGTAACTGGTGCTATCTGAGATCCTGGTGTGTCACACGCCTGACGGTAAAACCCCGTTAGCGGATTTTGAGGCTGTGACAGATTGGTATTAGAGCCCCAGTTATAGCGAACTAAAATGAGCATTCATATGCATTGCATTTTAGACTATATCTAGATTGCATTAGTTACACACACGTAGATTACTGAGTTTTACTTGCTTGATGTATTACCTGCTTGGACTCATTTTTGTGACGTGGACTACAGACATGGTATCTTCTTCGCAAGCCTTAGGTAAAAGACCAGTACGTTCTGAGCCTTCCATTCCTCCTGTACCTGATAGAGGACCTGACTGGCCTCGATTACCATACTCTCACGAGGAGATGGACTGTGATCAGATATTTGCGATACCTGAGCTCGATCCTCCACGTGACTGGGAGTACTACCCTACTTACATAGACCTTATGATCTATAGGGAGCGCGTCCCAGCCCTAGCTACTACTAGACCTAGGACTAGGTCATCGACAGCCTCTACGACAGCTACTCTCCCTTCTCTTGATGTTCCCCTCGAGCGAGCTATTGCAGCCTTAGCAGCTACACTAGACACTAATCGACGACGCATTAGAGCACTCACTGATGAGAACTCTACCCTACGAAACGACATGAAGCAGCTACGCTTGCAGGTAGAGACACTTCAGGTTAGACTGTCGATGTCGATTACTGGGCATTATAATTTCACTGGTAACGTGATGGCACTTTCTGATCGCATGGACGAGCAGAATCATCGCAACTTTGCGACGGATGTGAGACTAACAGGTTTGGAAGCACAGTTAGCTGCACTCCAGATTGAGGATGACCCGGCTCCAGAGGAAGAACCAGAAGATGCACCAGCAAACGTATCCGATGATGATGACGGCTCTGTCATGTCCTGCTGATGTCTGATGTTCTTCCTACCTTGGATTTTATTCTGTTTTGATTTAGTTCTTGCGTTATTTCATATTACACCTAGATGGGTAGGGGTGTTTCCATCCAACTGATATATTTCAAATTTTAATGGTTTGATTTGAATATATTGTACTCTTTACAATTTATTTTAATCAATGACTATTATTTGAATATTGACTGTTGTGGTTATATGAAATGCATGATTATTTACTTTGTACATTATGATGATCATATGTATTATGTTATCTCATGTATGTGTATTGTGAATATGTAGAATCATGTCTGGACGAAGAGTTGGACGTCCAAGTGGACGAGGAAACATTAACCTGACACAAGCTGAACTCGATGCCATCATAAATGAGCGTGTTGCTGAAGCGATCGCGGCATACAAACAGGCCAGGAACCAAAATCAAAACAACAATACCAACCAGAACCAATATCAAGGAGGTAAACCTCTATCAAATAGATCTTTTGGATCAAACGTTGTGATACTCTACTTAACAATCCTTAAATCATTAATATGTATCCTCTCATTCCAAGTCAAGCAGTCTGCACTTTCAAGATGTTCATGGACTGCAAACCTCATTCCTTCAAGGGCTCTGAAGGTGTTGTTACTCTCCTTCGTTGGATGGAGAAGCTGGAATCCGCCTTTGCAATGTGTAACTGTCCAGCAGAGAATCGTGTCAAGTATGCTTCTGGCACTTTGGAAGGGCCTGCTCTAACCTGGTGGAATTCCCAAGTTCAGACTCTAGGATTGGAAGCTGCTAACAACTTACCTTGGGAAGACTTCAAGACACTGTTGAAGGAAGAATACTGTCCCAGAAATGAAATCCAGAAACTAGAAACGGAGTTTTGGAACCTAAATATGGTTGGATCTGAAATAGAGGATTATACAACTCATTCACACGAGTTGGCTGCCTTATGTCCACAGATGGTGACCCCGGCCTACAAAAGGATAGAAAGGTATATTGAAGGATTAGCTCCTCAAATTCAAGTCAGTGTCATAGCTGCAGATCCAATCACTATTCAGCAAGCGATTCGTCTGGCTCACAAACTTACTGATCAGGCAGTGGCCCAAGGTACTATGCCTAAACCTGGAACTGCAACTAGTTCATCTGATAAAAAGCGGAAGTGGGATGGTGCGTCTGGCAAGTCTTCTAACTCCAATCAGCCTCAACAACAAGCCAGGAAATTTGATTCACCCCGACACTTCACCAATGCCAACCAGAACAACAATAACGGTGGACAAGGATCAAGTGGCTATGTTGGCAAGAACCCAAAGTGTAACAAGTGCAACTTCCATCATTATGGTCAGTGTGGTCGTTTTCGTTGTCAAAGATGTGGCAAGACGGGTCATATTGCCAGGGATTGCAGGGGTGATATGATGACAAAGCAATAACCTTAACAGCAACGACCAGGAGAAACACCTAGGGGTTGTTATGAATGTGGCAAGGAGGGCCACTACAGGAAGGATTGCCCACAGCTGAAGTATGGTAACAAGAGTAACAATGGAAACAATGCTAAGGGTCGTGCTTTTGTGATTGGTTCGGGTGAGGCAAGGAATGATCAGAATGTGGTTACTGGTACGTTTCCTCTGAATGGCTATTTTGCTTCTATACTTTTTGATACCGGTGCTGACAAGAGTTTTATTTCCAACAAGTTCATTAAACTTCTAAATGTAACCCTAGTTGATATGGAACCTAGTTACACTGTAGAATTAGCTGATGGAAAACTAATTGAGGCAACTCACATCATTAAGGGATGTAAACTAGGATTATCTGGACATGAGTTAGATATAGATCTGATGCCTGTCACACTTGGTATCTTCGATGTAGTTGTTGGTATGGACTGGTTATCCAAGAATCAAGCTGAGATCATCTGTGGTGAGAAAATCATTCGTTTACCACTTTCTAGTGGTGAAGTTTTATCAGTTCAGGGCGAAAAGAGTGGTACAGTCTCTGGAATCATCTCCTACATGAAAGTCCAAAAATGCCTACGTAAGGGTCATACAGATTTCCTTGCTATGGTCACTGAAAAAGAAACTGAGGAAAAGAAGATTGAAGATATCCCTGTTGTACGTGATTATCCTGAGGTTTTCCCTGAAGACCTACATGGTCTCCCACCGCATCGCCAAGTCGAGTTCCAGATTGATTTGGTACCTGGAGCCGCACCTATCGCGAGAGCACCATACAGATTAGCTCCAAATGAACTGCAAGAGTTGTCTACGCAATTGCAGGAACTATTGGATAAAGGGTTTATCAGACCTAGCTCATCACCGTGGGGAGCCCCAGTCCTGTTTGTCAAGAAGAAGGATGGAACTTTTCGTATGTGTATTGATTATAGGGAATTGAACAAAGCAACGGTTAAAAATCGTTATCCTCTTCCGCTCATCGATGATTTGTTCGATCAGCTTCAAGGGTCGAGTTTCTATTCCAAGATAGATCTGAGATCGGGATATCATCAACTAAGGGTTCGAGATGTAGACATTTCAAAGACTTCGTTCAGAACTACGTATGGCCATTACGAGTTTTTGGTTATGCCATTCGGGTTGACTAACGCGCCAACAGTTTTCATGGACCTCATGAACCGAGTGTGCAAACCCAATTTGGACAAGTTCGTCATTGTCTTCATCGATGACATCCTTATTTATTCAAAGAATAAAGAAGAACACGAGGAACACCTTAGACTGATTCTGGAGCTACTGAAACGAGAACAATTGTATGCTAAATTTTCAAAGTGTGACTTCTGGATACAAGAGGTCCAATTCTTGGGTCATGTGGTCAATGAGAATGGAATACATGTTCACCCGGCAAAAATAGAAGCCATCAAGAACTGGGCTACACCTAAGACTCCGACTGAGGTACGACAGTTTCTTGGATTGGCTGGCTATTATCGACGATTCATCGAAGGGTTTTCAAAGATTGCTCAACCTCTCACCGCGTTAACTCATAAAGGCACTACGTACAATTGGGGTGACAAACAAGAATCTGCATTTCAGGTTCTAAAACAGAAACTCTGTACGGCACCGATTCTATCCCTTCCTGAGGGAACAGACGATTTTGTAGTTTACTGTGATGCTTCTATTCAAGGTCTCGGTTGTTTGCTAATGCGACGCGAGAAGGTGATTGCTTATGCTTCCCGTCAATTGAAAGTTCACGAGAAAAACTACACGACACATGACTTAGAGTTGGGAGCCGTTGTGTTTGCACTCAATATATGAAGACACTACTTGTACGGTACCAAGTGCACCATTTACACCGATCACAAGAGTCTCCAGCACATCTTTGAACAGAAGGAGCTGAACATGAGACAACGTCGTTGGGTCGAGTTGTTGAACGACTACGATTGTGCGATCAAGTATCATCCGGGCAAGGCTAATATAGTAGCAGATGCCTTAAGTCGAAAGGAGACACCTAAGCCGAAGCGAGTTCGAGCATTGCAACTCACCATTCACACTGGATTACCCGATCAAATACGTAATACTCAACTTGAAGCTTTGAAAGACGAGAACCTGAAAGCCGAATCACTACGAGGCATGGAGAAACAATTAGAGGTCAAACCTGACGGAATTCGTTACTTCATGGAACGAATATGGGTTCCTTTCTATGGAGACCTACGAGAGCTGGTAATGGATGAAGCTCACAAGTCACGTTATTCTATTCATCCTGGTTCGGATAAGATGTATCAGGATTTGAAGACCCTATACTGGTGGCCAGACATGAAAGCTGGTATTGCTACTTATGTAAGTAGATGTTTAACCTGTTCTAAGGTTAAGGTGGAATATCAAAGGCCATCCGGTTTGCTCCAACAATCGGAAATTCCAGTATGGAAGTGGGAACAAATATCAATGGACTTTATCACGAAACTTCCTCGGACGCCCAGCGGATGCGATACCATTTGGGTGATTGTAGATCGTTTGATGAAATCCGCACATTTCCTGGCAATCCGGGAGACTGACCGAATAGAGAAGTTGAATCGTATCTACCTAAGGGAAATAGTCTCTCGGCACGGTGTGCCAATTTCTATTATCTCTGATCGCGACGCTCGATTCACTTCACACTTCTGGCAATCATTACAACGAGCATTAGGTACACGGCTAGACATGAGTACGGCATATCATCCTTAGACTGACGGCCAGAGTGAGCGTACGATCCAGACTTTGGAAGACATGTTATGCGCTTGCGTGATTGATTTCGGCAGTAGTTGGGAAACTCACTTACCGTTAGTTGAGTTTTCTTACAATAATAGCTATCACACATCGATCAAAGCTGCTCCGTTTGAGGCACTATATGGGCGTAAGTGCCGATCACCTATTTGTTGGACGGAAGTTGGAGAAAGTCAACTTACCGGTCCTGAACTCGTGCACGAGACGACTGAGAAGATCGTACAGATCCGTAACCATATGGCAGCAGCACGTGACCGACAAAAGAGTTACGACAAGCGTCGTAAGCCATTGGAGTTTCAGATTGGTGACAAAGTGCTTTTGAAAGTGTCACCTTAGAAGAGCGTGATTCGTTTCGGGAAACGTGGAAAACTAAACCCTAGATACGTGAGACCGTTTGAGATTGTCAAACGGGTTGGCCCCGTAGCCTATCAACTGAACCTACCCGAAGAACTCAGTGGAGTACATAATGTGTTTCATGTTTCGAACCTGAGGAAATGCCTTACAGATGAGACTCTCGTCGTTCCGTTAGAAGAGATACACGTGGATGAACAACTGCGATTCGTTGAAGAACCAGTGGAGATCATGGATCGAGAAGTCAAAACCCTAAAGCGCAGCAAGATCCCATTGTGCGCGTTAGATGGAACTCAAAGCGTGGACCAGAGTTTACCTGGGAACGCGAGGATCAGATGAAGAAGAAGTATCCATAATTGTTCCAGGACCAGGCAGCTACTTCTTAAGGTATCATTCTTAAGATTTCCTTTAAATTTCGGGACGAAATTCCCTTCAACAAGAGGATGATGTCACAACTCTCGCGAAACCTTAAAACTCTACATTTCTTTATTCTGGATTTGTTTTAAAAATTCCAGAAAACCCATCCTAATAAAACTTTTGAATGCTCTTCTGTGTTACTATTGAAACCTGATGTTCTGCGCTAACCTTACGTTCTAATTTTCGGGATGAAAATTCCTTTAAGAGGGGATGATGTGACAACTCGTATCTTTCAGGTTAACACCGCTTTCATTGCCTAATCTCATTCTGTTTATTAGATGGAAGTAATTATTATTATTATTACTTAACCATAATCTAACATTTAACTAACTAAAACCAATAGGTTAACTAATATGAAACTTATACATAATGGAGGGACTTAGGTGTAAATTAATAAAAGTTATTATTATTATTATTATACAACCGTAACCATCGTGCATCTTCATCCATAATCACTTCGAAACCCTATCATCTCTTCAAAAGAAAACGGCTGTCGTCGACCCAAGGAAACTCTTTTCGTAACCTCAAGTCTCGGCCATTCACCGTCTCCGATCGCAAGCGAGTTGACGCTCTCTCTCGCGACACCGCTTTTAACCGACGATCCTTCCCCTCGCAAACCCCTTTCAAACCCTCGCTCTTCGCCGAGTTTCCGGTACGATCTATCCCTGATTTGTTAGTCGTGTACGGTTGGGACGGTGGTTCGGGTTGGTTAAGTCGTGTTCGGTTGCGTTCCATATCGGTTTTGGGCGGTTACGTGTACTTGTATGTGGCTGCGTTTATAAGTGATTCATGACGAATGTGCCTGCGGTTCATATGTGAATGCGATTCATATGAATATGTGCATGTGATGTGTGTGTATTATACGTATATATGTAAGTATATGTATATGTGTACGTGAGTTCAAAACATAGCAGCCCTCGTGGGCGCATGAAGGCAGGTAGCATGCATGTTGGCGCATGGGGACATCATGCGTCCATGTGTCTTCATGGAAGGAGAACCGAGAAGATGAGGTTTGTGTGTATGTGTATGTATGCGATTATATGTATGTATGTGTGTGTAAATTCATGTATTAAGCATGTGGCTGCATGTGCATGATGTATGTGGTACATGGTGTTTTGCATGTGTGTATGTATGCCTTGAATTGTATGGATACATGTTAAGCTGGTAGTGGGTGTTTGAGGGATGGTAGGCGCATGGGGTTGTTTATTTTGTATTTGGTATGTGTTTGTGTGTGTTTAGGCGTACGGTGGGGGCAGAAGATGCATGATATATATTAGGCGCATGGTGTGCTTGGTGTGTGTGTTTTGAGATTTTAAGTTATATGTATGTATTAATGTATGTGTATATGAATGTAACCATATGTGTGTTATCTTGAGTGTGTAAACATGTGGGTTTCTAAGAATAAATTATGGGTGCTTATGCATGCATGTGTGGGTTAGTTTTTAAACAATTAATTGGGTTGTATAATTTTGTGTATTTTGACATAGTGTGTCAAAATATTTATACTTGGTATAAACTAGTATGAATTATTTTCACTAGTGTGCAAATATATATATGCATATACATATATATAAGATACATTTGTGTATGCAACGGAGCAAACGTGGGTAATCGAGTTATATAATTATATGATTTTGTATGTGATGGTGTTTGCTTGTACGTGAAAAATATGTCGATAACCTACACCGTAACCGAGACGCGAACGCGAAACCGTACAACTCTTATATTTGTAAATTAATGATTAATATTAATTATATATATACTGAACGAAACACCGGTTAATTGGAAACCCGATCTTTTGTGTTTACATTTACTTGTTGCTCTACACTCGAGGTGAGTTTTCACGGCCCCATTTATATTCTTTCCTTTTCGGGGGAGAAAACATGCAAACACTATTTTTGTTATGGTTGCCAGTATTATTGATATGGTCTGTTATGTTAGTGGAAACGCATTTGAAAGTCCTTACGGTATCAAACCGTTAGTAATGGGATTAGCGAGGTAATTCTGAGTAGTACTACTGGGTTTGACAAACCCCGCCCGGGCTAGTCGCGCTAGCTTGATTGGAGGTCGAACGGGTGCTAAATTGACCTAACGATTGCCACGGTCTGTGATAGACGTGGTGGAAAGGCACTAAACACACACAGTCAGCTTCGGTTTGAAACACTAAGTAACTTGTTTATAGGCTAGCTACCTATCGATATGCTTTATATACTAGACCATATGAAACGCTTTCTTACACATTTCTTGTTGATTAAACCTGTGGACTCACCAACTTTATGTTGACACATTTTAGCATGTTTTCTCAGGTCACAGGAACGCACAAGGTTAAGAACTCAGCTAGGATGCATTCATGGCATACATCACAACTCAGTCGTTTTATTTTGTTAAACGTTATGACATTTATGGTTTAAACGCATGTTGATACAATTTACTGTTGATTTCTGTTTTCGAAACGCTTTTGCAAGTTTGAAACACTTATGATTGATTTAAAAGTCTAATTACTTAATGTGATGTTTTGTAATTACTGTGTCTGGTGTAACTGGTGCTATCTGAGATCCTGGTGTGTCACACGCCTGACGGTAAAACCCGTTAGCGGATTTTGAGGGTGTGACACAAAATATTTTCAAAAATAGTACATCAACCCAATCGGTATGCTTTTTCCCTCAAAAACTTTACGAATACCAAATGGTCAAAAATGGGGCTATGAATCTCACTGTGTCTCCAAACTTGAATCTATAAAATAATTCACAATATCAGACATAATTTCTTTAAAATTTTTAGAACCTCAGATTTATTAACCTTTGAGAGTTTAGCTGTAAGTAGTTAAATGATGTTATCACAAAATTCTCAACAATTATTTTATTATACATAATTACTTAAAATTAGTCCAAAGTCTCCATAAATCACCAAAATTACCTATGCTTATCCAAAAATCACCAAAAATTTACAGAATATTATTTCAAGAGTTAAAATATCCCATAAATTTAATAATATCTAACTCCTAACAGACTATTTTCTGAAATTTTAAAATATTCCCAAAATTTATCAAAAATAGCTTCTGTAATCGATAAATTCTTAAACTTTTATAGACAGTTTCATTTATAAAATGGAACATCATAAATATATCAAGGTCTAACTCGTAGCATATTAGTTTCTCTAAATTTTATAATAATCTCAATATTTAGAAAATAGTTATGTTGCTTCAAAAATTATGAAATTTATATATTCTTTACACTCGGAATTAATATTATACCATGATTTTTTCAGAATTTATTATATAAATTAAGTATTTATTTTGATTTTTCTACTGCAGAATATATAAAAATTCATATCTAAATTATATTAAGGAAATAAATTCTGAAATAATTTCTGAGACTTTTATACTTCAAAAGGATTATTCTTTGAATTTATCAGAATTTTCTCAAATTTATTTATATTTTCGATATTTTCTTTATTTTCATTATTTAAAATAATTTGTAATAATTGTTTCATTTATCATTATTCTGTCAAAATTTCCAGAATAATATTTCAGTATAAGGATTTTTCAATGTTTATTCCCACAATCTCATTTGTTTAATATTTTTACTAGATTTTTCTTAATAATTTCAAGATTTAATCTTTATAAATCAAAATATCCCTTTTATCACAAGTTTTCTGAATTTTAGTAACTTATTACTTGTGATTAAAGAACTTAAAAATACTTCCAAGGTTGGTTTTGGTGTATTACTACCAAAACTAACTATATATGTGTTTATAACACACATATGTAATATTTGAATTTTCAAGAAATACTAAGAGATAATGAACTAAACCTTTTGTTGCTTAAAAACTGAGAGAAAGAACCGTGAAGGTGGTGATGATCATGGTTATGTGCGAGAGATGGACAAGGTGGTGGTTGTGGAAGGTGATAGTAATGATGGTTATGGATGTTAATGGGTGCGGTTGTTGATGGTGGTTGTAGGTGGGTGATGGTTGTTTGTTTGTTTGTGTGGGAACCGAGAGAGAGTGAGGAACAAAGGTGCGGTTGTTAATGGTGGTTGTGGACGGGTGATGCTTTCTTTGTGTATAATTCGAGGGACAAGGGGATGTGGTTGTCGAGAGCCCCTCTTATGAACTCAAGAGGGTGGTTTATAGGCTTAGTGAGTCACTAAGTAGCCTAGGTGAGTCAAGTGGGGAGGTGGCGGTTCTATGATGACTTTAGCTGAGAGATTGCACCTTGCTTCCTTGTAATAACTATGCTGGTGTGGTGGCGGATGGCGGAAGTACTAGGGTGGTGTGGTGGCGATTTGTAGCATGATTAGGGTGGTGTGGTGGCGGTTCGAGGGAAGCCATGTTGTGAAAGCAAAGTTACTTAGTCAAATGAGGACTTAGGTGGCGGGTGGTGGTGCTAGTTGGGTGGTGTGGTGGTTTCGGGTGGTGGTCTTGATCATACATAATCGACCGAGGGGTTGGGAGGGCGGTTTGGGTGTTTTAGTTTAGTGTTAATCTTAGGTTTCGAGGGTTTGATTCAATTGTATTTGTTTTGGTTTTGATCTACTCGATTGTCACGTATATATGGATGTATATTCATGCATGTATACGTAGATCTTTAGTAAACATGCAACCATAATTATCTATAATACAAATAATCATAAGTCTAAAGTATGTGCATGTATATATGTATATACATGTGAAGTCCTAAATACAAAAAGCATGCATGTTCCATCTTTATATACTTGCATGCATACGTAAATTTTTCATATACATATATGTATGTAAGCATGCATACGTAAAGTTTTGTATATATACATGTATGTGTGAATTTTTGATATATATACATACATTCATACGTAAGTTTTCTAACATATATGCATGCATGCAAACATGCATACGTACACTCCAGATATATATATATACTGGACATAATATTAATATAATTGTAACATAAATATAATTGTCTATATATATTTGTATGCATGCAATATGTATATGGCATAATGTAAAATTTTTGACGTAATATTATAATAAAAATTTTTAGGGTTGTCACATTCTTTCCCCGTTAAAAGAATTTCGTCCCGAAATTCCTTTTAGTGTGATTTAGAAAACTTAAATAATATTACCTCTGAACAGGTGGGGGTATTTCTTCTTGATTTCATCTTCTCTTTCCCATGTATATTCCGGTCCTTTCTTTGCATTCTACTTAATTTTCACTATGGGGATTCTATTTCTTCTTAACTTTTTTATTTCTTTCCCTACAAAGGCTATTGGTTTTCTACAAAATGAAGTTTCTTATCTACCTTGATTTCTTGAATTGGTACTTCCAATGTTTCATTGGTTAGACATTTCTTGAGGTTTGACACATGAAAGGTATATGTATTTCACTTAATTCTTGAGGTAATTCCAACTTATATGCTACAGGACCAATTCTATCATGATCTTGAATAGACCAATGTATCTAGGGTTTAGCTTAATAGATTTTCCAAACCGAGAGATTCCTTTAGAGGGAGATATCTTCAGATAGACTCTGTCTCCAATTTGAAATTCTAATGGTTTCCTTCGCTTATCTGCATAACTTTTCTGTCGATCACGAGCTGCTTTCAATCTATTTTTAATTTCAGTGATCTTGTCCGTGGTTTCTTGGATTAGTTCGGGACCTGTGAGTTGTCTATCACCTATTTCATTCCACATAGAGGTGATCTACATTTTCTTCCATACAGAGCTTCAAATGGAACTAACCCAATACTAGAATGATAACTGTTATTGTATGAAAATTCTATTAAGGGTAAGTGATTGTCCTAAATTCCACCAAAATCTATAGCACAAGCCCTTAACATATCTTCTAGGGTTTGTATTGTTCTTTCACTCTGCCCATCAGTTTGTGGATGATAGGCTGTACTTAAATTTACTTGGGTTCCTAAGGCTTTTTGTAAAGTTTGCCAGAACCTAGAAGTAAATCTACTATCTCTATCTGATATAATGGATACAGGTATTCCATGTCTGGACACAATTTCTTTTATGTAGATTCTTGCTAATTTCTCAATCTTATAATCTTCTCGTATAGGTAAGAATGCTGACTTAGTTAGTCTGTCCACTATAACCCAAATTGTGTCATATCCATTTCTAGTTCTGGGTAGCTTGGTTATGAAGTCTATTGTAATTTGATCCATTTCCATTCTGGAATCTCTGGTTGTTGCAGGTACCCTGAAGGTTTTTGATATTCAGCCTTTATTCTTGAGCAGACATCATATTGTTCCACAAATTCTCCGACTGATCTTTTCATACCCAGCCACCAGTATTGGTTTTTCAGGTCCTTGTACATTTATTATTTTTCCTGGATGCACAGAATATCTTGATTTATGATCTTCTTGCAGAACAGTTGTTCTAATCATGTTGTCTTCGGGTATCCAGATTCTTCCTTTGAACCTCAGAATTCCATCTGCTTCCTCTTTCATGTCCTTTAATTGCCCTTTTAGTTTTAACATATCTTTTTGTTGAGCCTCCCGGATTTGACTTAACAGATCTGAACGTAGTTCCATTTTCATAGCACGTACCCGTAAAGCCTTGGTTTTTTCTTTCCTACTTAAAGCATCAGCAACTACATTTTCCTTACCGGATGATACTAATTTCACATCATAATCACTTAGTAATCTACCCATCTTCTTTGCCTCATATTTAACATCTTCTGATCAAAGATGTTTGCAAACTTTTGTGATCCGTATATATATACCCTAGTTCCATACAGATAATGTCTCCAAATTTTCAGTGCAAATACTACCTCCTAATTCTAGATCATGGGTGGTATAATTCTTTTCACTACCTCTAAGTTGTCTGGATGCATATGCAATCACTCTTTGTCTTTTTGCATAGAACACATCCAAAACCTTGACGAGATGCATCACATATACTATGTAATTATCTGTTCTTCTGGTAAAGCTAATATGGGCGCACTACATAACTTACTTTTGAGGAGTTCAAATGCTTCATTTTGTTTTTCTCCCTATACATACTTTCTATCTTTTGGGTCAATTCTGTCAACGGTTGAGCTATCCTTGAGAAATTTCTATAAATCTTCTGTAATATCGCTAAACCTAAGAATTGTCGTATTTCAGTTGGGTTGTTTGGAATTTCCTATTTCTTAACTGCCTCGATCTTTGCTGGATCACCTGAATCCCATTTTGGTTAACTATATGTCCTAGAATTGTACTTTCTTTTCCAAAATTCATATTTTGAGAATTTTGCATATAACTTTTCTTTTTGTAACAATTCCAAAGTTACCTCGGGTGTGTTTTTGTGGTCTTTCCTTATTCTTAGAATAAATTAAAATATCTCTATGAAGACTATAACGAATTTATCTAAATAAGGTTTACACACTCTATTCATTAGATCCATAAACACTGCTGGATCTTGGTTAACCCAATGGCATTACAAGGAATTCATAATGTTCATACCTAGTTCTAAATGCAGTCTTAGAAATATCGTCTTCCTGTACTCTTAATTGTGATATACAGATCTTAAATCTATTTTCGAGAATAACTAGATCCCTATAATTGGTCAAACAAATCATCATTCTAGGGAGAGGATACCTATTCTTTATGGTAACCCTATTGAGTTCCTATAGTCGATACACATTCTAAAAGTTCCATCTTTCTTTTTAACAAACAGAAATGGTGCTCCCCAAGGTGATACACTAGGACGTATAAATCCTTTATCTAATAATTTCTGTAACTGGGTCTGAGTTCTTCCATTTCAGTTGTGCTAACGATAGGGTGCTTTGGCAATAGGGTTGTTCCTGGTATTAATTATATTTTAATTCTACCTGACGAGGGGGTGGTATCCAGGCAATTCATCTGGAAAACATCAAAATATTCATTTATAAGGAACACTTTCCAAATTTCCCTTATCAAGTTTTGTATAAACTTGTGAGCCAAGAAAGCTAACATTTCTTAGTGAGGCATTTTTGGCTTTTTCACAAGAAATCAATTTCACAATATTATTTGGTCTATTACCATTATGCAGAGAGTTTTGTTTTCTTTAATCAAAGGAATCTTTATCATTTTCTTATCACAAATGATTTCAGCATGATTTTACTCAACCAATCCATTCCTACTATACGATATCAAATCCTCCTATTTAATAGGTATCAGATTTATATCAAAACAATATTCATCTAAATTCAAAA
Source organism: Flaveria linearis (assembly GCA_024085815.1). Classification (NCBI taxonomy): domain Eukaryota; kingdom Viridiplantae; phylum Streptophyta; class Magnoliopsida; order Asterales; family Asteraceae; genus Flaveria; species Flaveria linearis. The sequence goes on from CM044001.1 coordinate 97,069,292, forward strand.
TGCAATTAGGAATGATTTCATCAGCTTCTATTATTTTACCGTCAGCTAATTCTATCATATAGCTGTCACTTAATTCTCAGGTGTTAAACTAAGTAAGGGTCTAAAATATGTGAAATAAAACTACGAGTTGCTCCTATATCAAATAATACTTATAGCGTACTGGTTATTGATAAAGAACGTACCGTTACCACTTCCGGTTCATGACGACTTCATCAGCTTGTATCACGAAAAGCCCTTCATGGGGGTTGTTCGGTTAGCTGGAGCCTTGCCTTTTCATTGTGGACACTCATTACGAAAATGATTTTCACTTCCACACTAAACGCAGACTGTTTTAGGGTTGGTAGGATTTTTGCAGTCTCGAAAATGTGTCCCTTCTTTGCAGTTGTAACAAACCACTATCATACAGTTCCCTGTATGATATCTTTGGCAGATATTACACTGTGGTTGTTTATCCACTTTCTTCCTGAGTGTTCCCAAGAAATTTCTTGGTGGAGGTCGGGTTCCTTTTTTCTGGAGCTTTCTCAAATCTCTTCAGAGTGGTTTTCAGTCCACTTCCTTTTCTCTCCTACCTGTGGGTGACTTAATGATCCATTTCTGATCATCTCATCTGTCAGACTTCCTGACAGATCACTGCTTCTTGAAAGGTTTTGGTTCTTGCAGACTTCACTAATCCTCTTATTTGCGGTACTAGTCCCCAAATATACCTTCCTATTCTTTTTTATTCCGGGGTTATCAGATGTGGTACTGACAAGATCTCAGCCTCTCTTGTTGATCACTAGATTTTGTTTGCAGCGGATTTAGCAGCACTTTAATTAGCAATTTAGAGCAAGAACATAAAAGATATTTCAAATTAAGCATGACATAGAGAGAAGAGTCTCTGCAAACAATAAATGTTCTATTGATTGCACGTTTCGGCATTTAAAACTGTATGGTTCACCATCCTTTTTATAGGCGGCAAAGGATGGTGTTGATGTCCTTTCTCTGACATCACTGAATATTTAAATTACAACTGTCAAAACATAAACTACTGAAGATGTCAACAACTGACTTCCTTACAAAAGTTCCTAAGTGCTGACAAAAGTAAACTACTGAATTCCTACAACGACTGAAAACAAACTCTTCAGTCGTTTATAACTACTGATACTATAACAACTGAAGAACATGCTCTTCATTTTGTACAACTACTGAAAGTAAATAACTACTGAAGGGAAAAACCACCACAACAACTGAAGAAGACTTCTTCAGTTGTTGTGACAAACTCTGAGTCTTCAGTACTTGGTCTTCAGACTTTGCTTCAGATGATATAACACTGATGACTTCAGTAGATATCATCAGTTGTTGTCTTCAGTCTTTGTCTTCAGACTTTGTGCTTCATAGAAGGTCTTCATTTCTTTAGTTCTTCAGCTTTTGATTCTTCAGCACTTGTCCTTCAGTACTTGAAGTCTTCAGTACTTGTATGATCAGTACTTCAGACTTCAGTACTTGTCTTCAGTACTTTAGAGTCTTCAGCTGTTGTGTTCTTCAGTTCTTTGATCTTCATACTTTGATCTTCAGACTTTGTCAGAACAGCTGATGGAAGTCTTCAGCAGTTGTAGCAGTGGCATGTGGGACTTAGAGGTTTTCTGATCTTGGCTCATTGGTTTCTTGGTCCAACAACTCCCCTGACCAATGCAGCCAAAACCTCTAATTATTGAATGTCCCACTTATTGATGGCATAAGATTGGTCTATTCCTTCTAGATCAGATTAGAAGTTGACCCAGATAAGCACTGGCCAGAGAGGTAGTCTCAAATGTTTGTTTGGCTAAGTATGGATGGGAGCTCTGTCTTGGGGAATTGGACACAGAGCTGTTGCCCCTCCATGAGATCTACCTCCCACGTACAAGCCGGTAGGATTCTCTACAGTAAGCCTGAAGAAAGATCATTGTTTTTTCTTTGGACAAGTCTTCAAGCTCACCTTCGAACAACCCCTCTCGACCGTACAGCTCAGAGAGGAACTTGACCTGTCTTCCATTTTGAGCTCAAGTGTTGTGATTTGCCTATGCAAACTCATCAGTGTTTACCTTCTAACAACAAAGTGAGCTCATCCCTATGAAAATTCTCAAGCTTCTTATAGACCAACCCTTCCTAACTACCTATTATCTAGCATTGAAAAGGGTGTTTGGCCGCTCTATAAGCTTTCTCGAATTCATCTACTATTTCCCAGGGTGTATTACAATAGCCACAGAGATCTCTCATCTACGATTCTCTTTAGTTGGCTTTTGTATCTCACAGGCATGTCCTTTTTGACTATCCTGTGAGCCACCCTTGGGTCAGGCCAAGCTCTCCCCACCCTCTCCTTTTTCATATTGAAAGGTTTGTTTGAGGGTGAATAACCTCAGAGCTTCTCTCTGCATGTTTATTATAGAGTGGTAGCAGCATAACATTTGTCAGCTTTTCAGCATTTCCTCATCATGTCTTTCTGCTGCTGCCTCCTCTCTCTAACTTAACCTTCCCAGTGTCCTGCTGTGAGGTGGATTGATGTTTTGGTTTGGCTTTGGGTAGAGGTATAACCACTGAGAGTGGCAGGCTATCCTCCTCATCATCCTCTTCTTCATCTTGCAGCTCTCAGCACCCTTCTCTTCTTCTTCAGGGTGGATCATTGGCTGCGGTTTTGGTGGTAAGGGAGTTGGTTTTGTGGTTGTGGTTGGGTTGTTGGTGTGGGAGTGTTGGCAGGCACTGCTAGCAGCCTAGAGATAAGGGCTTTTGGTTAGCTTAACTAGCAGTGTCCTGTTCCCACCACCGGCTTCAGACAAGGCCTCTGCGACCTGTCCCTTTGTAAAATCACCAGCCGAACAATCTTGGTGGTTATTGCCAAGAGTTTGTCCCTGGTCCATGCCTTAACATCAAGGACTGGTCTGCCCAGGTACTTCGAAGTGAACCTACTCATAGCCTCAAGTTTCTGTCTTTCCCTCTTTGGCTATGAGTAGTCCATCGGTACTCCATCTCTCTCTTTCCATATTCCTGATCTCTTGATCTAGCAAGCAGTGTCCTTGTCAAAGCCTTGCCTGAACAGCTGTTCATGACTTTGTGTCATTGAACGGTTATGCTCAGCATCAGCCTCCTTGACAAGGGCTGCTAGATCAGGATCAGCCACCTTCTTTCCCTCTCCCTTATTCTTATCAGTGATACTGAAATCCTTTTGGATTTCAGCCACTTCTATCTGCTCTACCTCCCTCACTTTCCTCTTCCCTTCTCCCTCACCTTACTACTCTCCTCAGCCACTCCCTCTCTACCACCACCCCTTTCTCTGCTTCTTTCTCCTCCTCTCCCCTCTTCCTCTTGTCTTGCACTGATGTCTCCCCTTTTTGGTTGCATTGGTTGGGGTTTGACTATCACAAGAGCCTTAGAAATAGCAACCTCCACCATGGGTTGTATATATGTAGAAGCCTCTCATCAAGGGTTGAATAACAATATCTTAAGGATTGGTGTGATGAGAGGCAGGATTTCTGGAGGATAGCATCCAGCTGCTCAGGGGGTTCTGTCCCTGAGAGCTAGTGCCAGAAGCAGGGTCTGGTGGCTGAGTTTTGTGGGAGTGGCTCATTCTGTGAGACCTTCAGGTGAAGGTGCCATCTGTGGGTAGTGGTGGCAGATGGACTTCTATCCTGAGTCATCTGAGCTAGCAGCTCTTTGAGTCTGCTTATCTCATCCTCAAGGATAGTGGTTTTGAGCTACGACATCAAAGAAGAAGCTCAGGTCATCATCAGCATAAGCTGAATCACCTGACCTCCTGACATTGTCAGGATGAACATGTCCTGAGTGTGGCTCAGTAATGACATGTGCCCCTTGTTCATGGTACTGGGACTTCTGCTGCCTCCGGATTGGATCCATCATCGGCCATTGCCTCTGGTGAGGTCTTAGAGATGTTACCAGCTTCACCCTGCTCAATGTTGATGCAGGGGAAGTGCAGCCTCACCAGATTGTTCTCTCTCCCCTAGCCACACTGGGAGAGTGAACTGATTCTCTGTGCTGTGGGCTCTGATCAGCACTTGTGCCCACCCCCTCTTCGGTTGGGGTTTCCCCAGTTGTAATGGTTGCGGGGGAGAGGGTGGAGTGCTCAGATCAGTCACACTTGGCTATTACCAATGTTGGGCTTAGTGGGGCATCTCTCATTATATGGGCTAGAAGCAGTATGCACATGGGGGGACTGTGCTCTTCAATGGCAGTCTCCTCAAGTGAGAGAGACCCCCAGTAATGTGGTTCCCCCAAAATTGGTTTGCATCAGGCTCCTGTTGAGAGGAGCCTGTGCGGTTGTGGTGGTGGAGTCGTGGTACCTGCTGGGAGAATCGAGCCAGCAGGCACATCCTGCTCCTTTGTGTGGCAGGGGCATCCTCAGGGGACTCATCTCCCTGAGTAGCCTTTGTGGGCTTCTTTTTGGCTTTTGGCTTGGTGGGGACTTTTGATTTGGAGGTGGAGGCTGTGGGTTCCAGCTGCGTGGGTTTTCGCAGCCCCAGCCTGTTTCAGTGTTTGGTCAGTGTTGTGCCTGGAGTATACCTCAGCTTGAACAACACGCCAGGGCAGGACCCCAGTGCCAACTAGTCCCTCAGCCTGAAGCTGGTATTCGATCATGGCCATTATGAACCGTGATATACAGTTCCAACGGTTAGAAAAGGTTTTGTGGTCATGTCCTTGAGTTCCAAAAATAAAAGTTCAGAAAATTTAGGCTTTTTCTCAAGGATAGAATACATACCTGCTGCCACCTTGTGGACATCTGGTCCCACGAAGAGGTCTTGGGAGCCAGACACACATTCACCATGTGGAAGATCAATCGTTGAGGGTCAGGGAATTGTTTTCTTCGCAGAGTGAGGCGGAGAGGTTACCCTGATAGTCATAAGATGTGAATGAGAGATCCAGGGTACCTTTGGGTGTAGGAGGATGGGTGAGTGGCATCCTCCAGCTCTAGGGTTTGTCGTATGGTAGCTGGAGTGATAACCACGGGTTTGCCGTTGACGGAGGACCGGAGGGAGACCTCGGCATTCTGCGCTCCGGTTTGGACGGTGACATTGATCCAAAACTCCGTCAAGGAGTCGGTGTAAAGAGTAGGGTTCAAAGAAAAGCCGTTTTGTATGGTGAGTCGTGCATTAGATCGACGGCTTGGTGAAATTTTGGCCATAATGGTGACTTGGTGAGATGGGCGACACAGTTTGTCGAGGTTTCAGTTGCATGTTCGCCATTAATGGTGTATGGGAATTTCAGAGTTTTTAAGGATTAGGTCAAGTAAGGAGTAAATGCTCTGAAGATGGGGTATTTATAGGGTAGGGCAAGATTAAAAGAAAACTACTGAAGGTTTTGGTGTTAGTTATCAGTTGTTTGTAACAACTGATGACGTGGTTTTACCTTCAGTGGTTGTAACATCTGAGGACTTGGTATTAGTCTTCAGTAGTTGAAACTACTGAGACCTTGGTTTTGTCCTTCAGATGTTGTGAACGTCTGAAGAGTTAGTCAGTCGTCAGTAGTTATGAACTACTGATGACCTAGTATTCTTCTTCAGACGTTGTAACAGCTGAAGACTTGGTGTTAGCCTTCAGTAGTTGTAAACTACTGAGATCAGTAGTTTTGAACTACTGAAGACATGGTATTGCTTCAGTTGTTGTAAACAACTGAGGACTTGGTTTAGCCTTCAGCAGTTGTGAACTACTGATGTCAGTAGTTATGAACTACTGAAGACATGCTCTTGTCCTTCAGTTGTTTGTGTATGAAACATCAGCTGTTGTTATCAGCTGATGAGAAATGACTCATCAGCTGTTTCCGTCATCAGTTGTTTCATACTAGCCTCCACACTTACTCATCAGCTCTTTGGCTGATTTTCAGTTGTTTTCATTGACCCTTCAGCTCTTGTGAATATTTATGCCTTCAGCTCTTGTGATCATATGTTCACAAGTGCTGATGAGATATTCCTCAGAGCTGGTGAACAAATTTGGTCTTCAGTATTTGTGTAAGATTACACATCAGTACTTATGACCAAAATTTGTTCTTCAGTACTTATTTAATTGAAATCATACATCAGTAGTTGTAATCCACTTCACTACATCAGTTGTTTTCAATAAATAATGTACATCAGTACTTTGAGTCAGTTTAGTCTTCAGTAGTTGTGAAAGAGCTGAAGACTAAATTACTCATCAGTACTTGTATTTGACCTTTGCTCTTCAGTAGTTGTGAACTAAGAGTACCAGCATAGGTCAAATCATTCAAGCTGCAGCATACCAAGCCTTAGTACCAAATTTTGGAATGTGGCACTATCTAAAGCTTAGTAAAAATTTCTGCAAGCTCATCAGCACTAGGCACAACTTAGGATCAATCAGACCTTTCTCATAGCAATCCCTGATAAAATGATGTCTGATCTCAATATGCTTGGTCCTAGAGTGCTGGACTGGATTCTTAACAATACAGAGAGCTGAAGCACTATCCATTAATAATGGAGTCTTAGTCTCAGTAATGCCATAATCCAGAAGTTGGTTCTGAAGCCAGAGTATCTGAGAAGTACAGCTTGCAGCAGCAATATACTCAGCTTCAGCAGTGGATGTAGCAATGGATGTTTGTTTCTTACTCTGCCAAGAAACTAAACAATTGCCTAGGAATTGGCAACCACCAGAAGTGGATTTTCTGGTGACTTTGCATCCTGCATAGTCACTATCAGAGAAAGCAACTAATTTGCAAGAATGCCCAGCTGAATACCAAAGACCTAGTGATTGGGTACCATGCAGATATCTAAAGATCCTTTGACTGCAATCAATGGGATTCTTTAGGTGCAGCCTGAAATCTAGCACAAGCACATGTTGAAAACATGATGTCTGGTCTAGAAGCTGTAAGGTACATCAAGGACCCAATCATACATCTGTAAAGGGTTTCATCAACCGCTTTACCTTTCTGATCTACATCTAGTTGTGTGATGCTGCTCATGGGAGTAGAACAGGGCTTACAGGATTGTAAATCAAACTTATTCAACAACTCTTTGAATACTTGGACTGATGGATGAAGATTCCATCATCCAGTTGTTTGATTTGCAAACCCAGAAAGTACTGTAATTCTCCCATAGCACTCATTTCAAATCTCAGCTTCATAAGCTTTGTAAATTCATCACACAACTTTGGATCAGAGGATGCAAAGATGATATCATTAACATAAATCTGAACAAGGAGTTTATGTTGTCCCACAGTCTTGATGAATAGGGTTTTATCAATGGTGCCTCTAGTGAATTTATTCTCTAAAAGAAAGGTTGAGAGTGTCTTATACCAGGCTCTAGGAGCTTGCTTCAGCCCATAGAGAGCCTTATCAAGCTTTACACCCAATCAGGATGTTTATTGTCCTCAAAGCCTGGTGGTTGACACACATAGACCTCTTCTTTTATTTTTCCATAAAGGAAGGCACTTTTGACATCCATTTGATAAACCTTGAGACTGTGAAAGGCAGCATAAGCTAAGAACAGTCTGATTGCTTCCAGTCTGGCCACAGGTGCAAAGGTCTCATCATAATCGATCCTTCCTCCTGTGCAAACCCTTGGACAACCAGTCTGGCCTTGTTCTTGACAATTTAGCCCTTCTCATCTGTTTTGTTCCTAAATACCCACTTGGTGCCTATAGCACACTTATCTTTGGGTAATGGAACAAGCTCCCACACTTGCTGTTTCTTAAATTGAAGAAGCTCAAGCTGCATAGCTCCACCCATCCATTGTCTCTTAAAGCAATATGATAGTTCTTTGGCTCTTGCTGACTGATGAAGAGAGCATAGAAGCAGAAGTTAGACAATTGATTCCTGGTTGAAACTCCAGCTTGGATATCACCAATGATTTGTGAAGTGGGTGATTCTTGAGCTCTTGATAAACTATAATATGTGTAAGTGTTTGTAGACCCATCAGCAGCAACAGATGGTGATGGAGATTCCTGAAACCATGTAGAGGATGGCAGCTCAAATGAAGTAGAGCAAGCAGAAATCTCATCAGCATTTGTAGTGGATGGAGCTGCTGAGGCTACAGGAGCATCAGGTTCAGTAAACTTAGGCAGATTGTCACTGATCCTGAAGAGGTGAGTACTGACTTCATCATCATCAGTACCACCAGGTGGAGATCTGTTGACAGGCTCAACAGATGGAGGTTGATAAGGAACATATTGCAGTATGTCCAGATCAAATAACTCCACAGGGTTTTGTGGAATCTTGTCCTTTGGAGATTCATTGAACTTAACATGCAAGTTTCTTCAACTCCTTTGGTTCTACAGTTGAAGACTCTGTATGCTTTGCAAGTTGATGAATAACCAACAAAGTACCCTGCATCCACCTTACTAGCAAACTTATGGAGTGGGTTGCTAGTGTTGAGAATAAAGCAAGGACACCCAAAGGCTCTAAAGAATGAAATAAGAGGAGCCAAATGATGAAGAACTTCATAAGGAGTCTTCATCAACCTCTTATTCACTAAAGCTCTATTTTGTACATAGCAAGCTGTATTGACAGCTTCAGCCCAAAAGGTCAGTGGCAATCCAGAGTCAGCCAACATTGACCTGCTGCTTCAATGAGGGTCCTGTTCTTCTCTCCACCACTCCATTTTGCTCAGGAGTTCTAGGAATGCTAAACTGCCTTCTAATTCCCTTGGACAGGTAGAAGTCATCAAGTGTGTGATTTCTAAATTCTGTTCCATTGTCACTCCTCACACACTGACCTGTAGGGAATGCTGCTTTTCTACTTGTAACACAAAGTTCATTATTGTCTTTGCTGCTTCATCCTTGGAGTGTAAGAAGAAAGTCCATACAAACCTGGAGTAATCATCCACAATTACCAGGCAGTATTTCTTCTTTGCCATGCTCATTACTCTGACAGGACCAAAGAGATCCATGTGCAGAAGTTGTAAGCAGGCAGTGGACTTTGGTTCTTCTATTGAAGGGAATGAAACTTGTGTTGTTTTCCTTCAAGCAAGCAGTGCAGTCATCTTCACACTTGAACTCCTTCAGAGGCAATCCTCTTACTAAACCATGGCTTATAAGCTGATTCATGTTCTTGAAATTTACATGACTCAGCCTTCTATGCCATAGTATAGATTCTTGAGGAGATGCCTTGGAGAATAGGCAAGGATGGCCTTTTAGATCCATCTTTTTGGAAAGATCTAAGGCATACACTCTTCCTGTCCTGTTGGCCTTCAGGAGAGTGTGTTCATCCAATGCCTTGTCAATCAAACTCAGAACTTTGGATGACAGAATCCGACAGTTCTGGCTTGTGAAAAGGGCAACATGGCCTTTGTCACACATTTGACTGACACTCAAGAGGTTGTACTTGAGATTCTCCACATGGTTAACATCATCAAACCTTATTTCCCCATTGGAAACAAAGCCTTTTCCGATGATGTAACCCTTTGCATCATTGCCAAAAGAAACAAATCCCTTCTTTCCTTGAGAGTAGTCATTAAGAAGGGAACTGCTTCCTGTCATGTGCATGGATCCTCCACTGTCTACATACCAGATGCTTTTAAGGCATGTTGAAGAACCCTGCAAACACAACCATGTGTTAGTTTGTCTTGGAGACCCAAACCTGCTTGGTTTGGGTCTGGTCTCAGCTACAGGAGCAGCACTAACAGTTGTGTTTGTGTGTGACAGCTTGAGGTGAAGAAGATGGTACAGAAGAGGAGCCCTTTGGCTTGGACTTCCTTTTCTGTGGTTTCAACACAGGAGCATCTAAGTGGTTGACTCTTCCACTAGCTGCTGAACCATCATCACCAATTGTGTCTGATTCTGTGATAGGGCTTTCAGCTCTTCAGACACATTGGAATTTGCTGATGATGAGTTCCTATGTTGTACCATCTTTTTCTGAGCAACCTCAGCTGTTGCCTGAGTTATCCCTACCTTCTTAGATTTAGCTTTGGGCTTAGGGATTTCAGGCTTGGATGTTGCTAATACAAACTTGGTTTCAAACTCATTCTTCATTTTATTGATGCTCTCAGTAATTTCTCCTTCTGTTTGAGTTTGGAACCCCTTTTGTACCAGCAATCATCAGCAAGATGATTGAATAAGCCACATATCTCACATGGCTTTTTCTTCATCTTGTGCTGATCATCAGCTGGAGAGGATTTAACTGCTGAAGACTTGTTCTTCAGCTGTTTGTCATCAGTACTAGCAGTTTTCTTCCTAGTGCCTGCTTTCCTGGTATCCTCTCTAGCTGTCTTCAAACCTTTCCTACTGTTAGTTTTCTTCTCTTTAGTGCTAACAGTATTTGAGGTTTGAACTTCAGATGTTGTCACTTTCTCTCCAGTACCTTCAGTACTTCTAGTGACAACTCCTGAGTTGACCAGCCTTTTGGTCATGTGATAGTCTATCTCTGATGATGCTGATTCAGAGGATAGTAAGTCACATGATGAGAAGGATTGGTTATTGCTCTCCCCATCAGATTCAACTTCTGCTCTTGAAATGAAGTCTGTGGGAGGAGCAGTGTGATTATAACCAATGCCAAACTTCACATGGAAGCGGTTTGCTTGCTAAGAAGCATTTCAAAACCCTTGCATGATTGCACCCATCGATCACACTCAACTTGGGTGGTTGCAAGAGTTTCCTTGAGATCTTTGTACTTCTCAAGAAGTACATCTTCCCTAGCTTTAGCATCTTTGATTTGGCAGTTAAGCTTGTAAATCTCATCATTTTTATCTTTTAGAGCAACCTCAAAATCAGCTTTTCTTTTGGAAATAGTGTGCTCAAGCTCAAGATTTTTATCTATTAAAGCTACATTTGCTTCTCTAATAGAAGCAAATGCTGCTATGCATGACTCTGAACAAAGCTTGGCTTTTGCCTCAGTGGATACCTAAGATGAGGCATTAGATGATGACCCTTCAGCAGAATCAAGGGCCATCAGAGCGAGATTTCCAAAAGGTTGGTCACCACCATGTTGACCAGCACCTTGGAGTAGTGGTTCCTGACCAGATAGCTCTTCTGGTAGACTACTCCAGTCAACAGCAGTTGGGGTGAAAAAGCTTTGTTGTTGAGGTTGTGTGTGGTGATGAGATTGGGAAGAATGAGGCTCTGGAAGAGCATGAGGTGGTTGAGCCGGGGGTGCTTGAGTTTGACCAGGCTGAGGCATGTAGTAACAGGGGGTAAGGATAAGGCATATGACCCTGTGACACAAAATAAGCAGGTGGTGCTTGTGCCTGAGATGGATGGGTAGAACTGTAGGATGGTTGCCCTTTGTGCTGTGAGCTATTGCTGGGAAAAGTCACAAAGGGTGCAGATGAGTTAGATCCAGATGATCTACACTCTCTTGCAAAGTGTCCAAGCCTTTGGCACTTGTGACACCTCAACTTGCTCTTGTCAAAACCAACTTTGGTTTTGCCAGAGAGTCCTGGGAATTTCCTACCAGTTCTTTTGTAGAACTTCTGAGATCGAATATTTATCATTGCCATTTGGTTCAAAATATCCATCTCTTCCAGATCATCATCTGGAATGCCCTTCAAATCCTCCATCAGAAAACATAAGTTGTCACCACCTCCACCTGAACTACTGACACCAACAAAAGCTTGTTCTGAGCTTGTAGAGAAATCAATATGCTCATCATAAGAACTTTCTGATGAAGCATATTCTGACTCATGACTTATCAGGCAGCATTACCTTGGACAAAGTCATCAGCAAGTTTGCCAGAAGATGACACTTCCTCTTTTGCTCTACCTCTCTCTCAAAAGTGAGTAGATTCCCATGAAGTTGGGTGAGAGATAGAGTGTCAAGGTCAGCACTAGAGCGTAGGACAATGGTATATGTGTCCCATTTCTCAGGCAATGACCTGAGGAACCTGTTGTTCATCTGGCTTTTGGAGTACTCTTGTTTAACCATCTTCAGCTCAGAGATTAAACAAGAGAACCGCTCAAACTGCTGGGTCAGAGACTCACCCTTTCTATATGAGAAAGTCTCATATTGTTGGGCAAGGATTTCCCTATTGTTGCTAAGACCGAATCAGTTCCTCCAAATTGTTCCTTTTAGAGCAACCCATAGGTCATGAGCAGACTCATGATGCAAGAGCCCTGAATATATCTCGTTTGGAATGGCCATGGCTAAAATTCCATGGGCTCTGGCATCAATTTCGAACAGCTTTAAATCCTCGTCCGAATATTGTTCAGGTTTCTTGGGAACCTGTTCATTAGACTCCGGGACGTTCACCATAGGCTTGTATGGCCCATGCACCACTGACTTCCAACAACCAGCACTGTTGACAGCCAAGTGGTGTAGCATACGTCTTTGCCATATGTTATACTCGTTCCTAACCAGCATCGGAGGCTTGGTTGCGGAACCAGTATTGTGAGGATCACTGGTTGGTGTTGTCATCTCAGGTTTTGGTCAAAAACAAGTTTAAACACAACAAACGTAACTCAAAACCACCTAAAGACCTCAAGATTTTGGCCGGAAACAGCAGAAACGTACTCTCTATGGCTAGCTCTTGCAAATTGCTAATTCGATCAAACAGAGAGATCAAAAGAGCAGTTTCAAATGATCAATGTTGAAATCGATCAATGATTAACCTGCTCTGATACCATTTGACAAGATCTCAGCCTCTCTTGTTGATCAACTAGATTTTGTTTGCAGCGGATTTAGCACTTTAATTAGCAATTAGAGCAAGAACATAAAAGATATTTCAAATTAAAGCATGAACATAGAGAGAAGAGTTTCTGCAAAACAATAAATGTTCTATTGATTGCACGTTTCGGCATTTAAAACTGTATGGTTCACCATCCTTTTATAGGCGGCAAAAGGATGGTGGTGATGTCCTTTCTCTGACATCACTGAATATTTAAATTACAACTGTCAAAACATAAAACTACTGAAGATGTCAACAACTGACTTCTTACAAAAGTTCCTAAGTGCTGACAAAAGTAAACTACTGAATTCCTACAACGACTGAAGAACAAACTCTTCAGTCGTTTATAACTACTGATACTATAACAACTGAAGAACATGCTCTTCAGTTGTTGTACAACTACTGAAAGTAAATAAACTACTGAAAGGGAAAAACCACCACAACAACTGAAGAAGACTTCTTCAGTTGTTGTGACAAACTCTGAGTCTTCAGTACTTGGTCTTCAGACTTTGCTTCAGATGATATAACAACTGATGACTTCAGTAGATATCATCAGTTGTTGTCTTCAGTCTTTGTCTTCAGACTTTGTGCTTCAGTAGAAGGTCTTCAGTTCTTTAGTTCTTCAGCTTTGATTCTTCAGCACTTGTCTTCAGTACTTGAAGTCTTCAGTACTTGTATGATCAGTACTTCAGACTTCAGTACTTGTCTTCAGTACTTTAGAGTCTTCAGCTGTTGTTCTTCAGTTCTTTGATCTTCATACTTTGATCTTCAGACTTTGTCAGAACAGCTGATGGAAGTCTTCAGCAGTTGTAGCAGTGGCATGTGGGACTTAGAGTTTTCCTGATCTTGGCTCATTGGTTCTTTTGGTCCAACAGGTACTAACCTGGATAGTTCGTTATACCTATCATATATTCCCGGTGTGCAGCTCCTCTCATTTCTAGTGCTAAGAATTTAGCCTCTAGTTTCTCTATCTCATTATAAGGGCAGTATTTTCTATCACTAGATTTCTAAATTCCTCCAACTCATCCTATTCATAACATTCTACCCCTAGTGTGTATCTCCATTTTCCACCAGGATTGTGCCTCTCCTTTTAGGGAATGGGAAGTAAACAGTATTTTAAAGTTTTCAGCACAGTTACTGATTTCCAAAACTCCTTCCATTCATCTAGCCATCTTAAAGCTTGTACAGCTCTACCTTTTCCATCAAATTCCCGGGGTCTGCAGGACATAAAGGTTATGTAAGAACATCCCTTTGCGGCTCGATTTAGAATTTCCTCTTCCTGTCGTTCTTCCATATTCATATTTCAGGCCCTGCTGGTGGCTGTGAGGTAGTTCCAAAATTTAGATTTTGTTGGAGTTGGGTTATTAAGGTAGGTAGGGTAGCTTCTATTTGTTGGGCTACTATCTGAGAAATCCTATCATTCTCATTGGTATCAGTGTTTATGGGCGTTCTTTCCAAGTCTGGTTCTAGTTTTTCCCACTCGAGCTGTTCTTTTTGGCGGCATGATTCACTATAGGAATTTCAACATTAGTATCATAGATAAATATTTTAACACATAATCATTTAACACATATCAAATAAATATTTTAACACAAAAGTACATATATCAATTATGCTCTTATTTCTTTTATTCTAGTAAGTTAGCCTATAATCTTTCAGTTCCTACGAATCCATTTCCATATCCTTGTGAAGATACTTTTCTTGGGCGTCTTGAGCTTTTTGATGTCCTTCTGGATTTTCCAGATTCCTAGCTGTATTTCTTAAGTTTTCTAAAAGTTTGTCGAGCCGTCTTCACCTGATCCAACTCTTGTCTTTTAGTAACCTTATCTTTACCTTCGGGGGAATCAGAAGGTTGTATTTCTAGATCCTCAGTTTGCTTAGCTCTAAACTTGTGTCCATGTTGTATCTTTTCCTAGGAGTCTTAATTGTATATCCTCCCACGTGTACTGGTGCACGTCGAACATAAAATTTTGATTTATTCTCCACTTCTGTTGGAGGAATATCCATAGCTTGTTGAGGTTCTGGTTCAGGTATTATTTCCTTAGAGTTGCTATGGTCTGGATATTCGGAAGGATCGATCTCATGGTGGTAACTATCTGAATTCATAACTGCACAAATTTCTTAATAATATTTCACAAAATGGTTAGTCACATAATTATTTAAATTTTGTTAGAATCTTAATAATAAATCACAGAATTTCACATAACACACATAATTCACATAAAATCATAAAATTATATATAAAATAATTCTAAGTATATTTTAACCTTATGGTTATAGGCTAGATATTTTTTTAAAAATATCTAATTCTCCATAACCAATGGCTCTGATACCAACCTGTCACATCCTGGCGGAAGCGTGAAAGATGCGGGTGGGGTGTGACTTGCTTTATCAGAGTACATCAATTATAGCGAAGTAAACACAATAAACACACATACATACAATCATAACCTAGGGCATGCTTTTATTAATAATATTCGGAATTACATCTTTGTACATAGTTTTTCAAAATTAGATGTAATTTTCTACAACTTGACTACTGCATGCCTTTAGAACCGATGGAAGTGTGCGTCAACGTACACACTACCGTCAACGATGTTGACCGTCAGTGTGACACACACTCTTCCAACCACTTCTCCCCAACCATTATGCACTTCGAAGCTAAAATCAAAGGAATTACTCATTGTTTCCTGAAAAAGCATACTTAAACCAGTCAACAAAAAGTTGGTGAGAACATAGGTTTATATCCAAATAAAATATTTTGTTGATGTACCAATTACAACCAAACATGTTCACATACATAATCATACTGTCACGAAATAATTCACAAAATCAGATAATATTAATCTCAACCCTCATTCGGTTAGGTGCAGGAAAATAGCATCACAACACTCATCCTGTTGGTGCAAATATCTCCTAAGTAGCGCTACTAATATTATCGGTGTGCTTTTTCCCCCAAATATTCGAATTAATGGTTGTATCACAAATGACAGTAAGTATCAAAATATTTCAAAAATACTAATCAACCAATCAGTGTGCTTTTTCCCCCAAAAACTTTACGAATACCAAATGGTCAAAAATGGGGCTATGAATCTCACCGTGTCTCCAAACTTGAACCTATAAAATAATTCATAATATCAGGCATAATTTTCTTTAAAATTTTTAGAACCTCAGATTTATTTAACTTTGAGATTTTGTTGACGAATAGTCTAGGCTTAATGTTATACACCTTGTAAACACATGAAACTAGGTCATTCGTAGGAGCATATGCGAATGAGACTCAGTCGTACGACTGAGCCATGCTAATGGACCAGTCGTGCGACTGAGAGATGCGATTGGGGCATTCGTAAGACTGAGCCATAAGAATGGTCCAGTCATACGATTGAACCATACGTATGGTCCAATCGCACGAATGGGCCCAGTCGCATCTAATATGGGCCGAGGCCTATATATACCAGTTTCAATGTGTAGAAACCTAAGGGTTTTTGATAGTCTTCCCGGGGCCTAGGTGCTGCCGGATGAGAGGGGAGATCATGCTCGATCTCCCCTTGCCAAAAGTCTTGATTCTTAAGTTATAACGAGCTTAAAATCGTTATGTTTTATTAATAAAATCATTCGATTATTGTTCGTACTATTGTTTGTCTTCTGGTTTATCACCTTCCGTCAAGAACGTGCTTAGATGTTTATCGATCCAGTGACTCCACAATTGGTATCAGAGCCGGTTACTGCTAGAATGATCTAACAATCATTCTAGCAACCCGAGCTCTTGATTTCTGGATCAAATTTCAGATCTTGACGTTAAACCCACTTCGTGTTCTTCGTGTTTTGTTCAGATCTGGGTACGTGTGGTGTTTCTATGTTAAAATCGAATTCAAAACCACGTTCCTATCACCCTTGCGAATCTGATGATGTCTATTTTGGTTCGAATCATGTAAAATTCGTCAGATTAGAATTTTTGGCAGCCTTGGCGGCTGCAGATCTGAAATTCTACGTGCAGACCCGTTCATGCGACTGGGCCATGCGAATAGACCATTCGTACGACTGGACCATGCGAATGGACCATTCGAACGACTGGACCATGCTAATGGACCATCGTGCGACTGGACCAGTCGTATGTTCAATCGTGCGACTGGACCAGTCGTATGTTCAATCGCCCGAATGAGCCATCTGCATTGACTCATCCGCATTTGTTCCAGACCAAAAAAAAAGTCTGGAACAGCTTCTTGCACGATTTTTTCCCTAAACCATTTTTTTAGTCGGGAAGCCTTCTGAAAAAGTTTGGTAAAATAAAATTTTTTTGGGAAAATTATCGGGTCAAGTATTGTTCGTCTTCGGGTCAATAGTGAAGATTTTCCTGGAGAGTCTATGCAAGAGTTGAGGATGAGCAAAGGACATTCACCCTGAGGTTCTTATGTCAAACAAGTTCGATGGATGCCCCATTATTCGTTGGACTTCCAGAATAGGTGAATGTTGATAGAACACGAAAGAGAGAAGAGAAGATGTCAGCTGTTGGTGCTGATTTTGTGGGGTAGTCAGGAGCATCTGACTATTTATGGGCCAATCAAGTTATATTTATCCGCACAGAGAGGATTCTCATTCTTAGGGGGAATCCATGTATAGAGAATTGAAGACGCAATCAGAAAGTGATGATTGTGAGCAGGTTTCTGATGATGAATCTTCGTACATGCTGATTTGTTTGATATTATCAGCTGTGGATTGGAACCTTCAACCTTTTGCCCAATACATCGTATGAAGACGACAGGAGAGCACAAGTATATATATGGGATATGCTGAACGTGAGGGGGAATTTCTACAGTTGGAAATGTTAAACAGGTTAGACTGTGTGAAGATTGAAGCAATGGAAAACTGGTCATGTCATTATCTGGGAAAATCAGTCATTTGGAGAATCTTACTGCTATGATGGTGTTCTGCAAAGTAAACGAAAGCTATCGTGCCTAAATTCATTTTTAGGATATTGTGGTAACCTGACGGATCGGCAATGTTGGCTAATATGGTTGTTCGTTTGATTCTATTGGAAACCAGAGCAAAGATTGACTGAAGATTGTAAGAGGTGTTATCTACTATTCGCAAGCAAAGTCCAAGGGGGAATTTGTTGGAGCATATATAGTCATATATAGTGTGTCCGTCGCTTGACGAATAGTCTAGGCTTAATGTTATACACCTTGTAAACACATGAAACTGGGTCATTCGTAGGAGCATATGCGAATGAGACTCAGTCGTACGACTGAGCCATGCTAATGGACCAGTCGTGCGACTGAGAGATGCGATTGGGGCATTCGTAATACTGAGCCATAAGAATGGTCCAGTCGTACGATTGAACCATACGTATGGTCCAATTGCACGAATGGGCCCAGTCGCATCTAATATGGGCAGAGGCCTATATATACCAGTTTCAATGTGTAGAAACCTAAGGGTTTTTGATAGTCTGCCTGGGGCCTAGGTGCTGTCGGATGAGTGGGGAGATCATGCTCGATCTCCCCTTGCCAAAAGTCTTGATTCTTAAGTTGTAACGAGCTTAAAATCGTTATGTTTTATCAATAAAATCATTCGATTATTGTTCGTACTATTGTTTGTCTTTTGGTTTATCACCTTCCGTCAAGAACGTGCTCGGATGTTTATTGATCCAGTGACTCCAGTTAAATGATGTTATCACAAAATTCTCAATAATTAGTTTATTATACATAATTACTTAAATTAGTCCGAAGTCTCCATAAATAACCAAAATTACCTACGGTTATCCAAAAATCACCAAAAATTTACAGAATATTTTCTAAAAAGTTTATAATATCCATAAATTTTATAATATCTAACTCCCAACAGACTGTTTTCTGAAATTTTATAATATTCCCAAAATTTATCAAAAATAGCTTCTATAATCGATAAATTCTTAAACTTTTACAGACAGTTTTGTATATAAAATAGAACATCATATAAATATATCAAAGTCTAACTCATAGCATATTAGTTTCTGTAAATTTTATAATAATCTCAATATTTAGCAAAATAGTTATCTTGCTACAAAAAAATGAAATTTATATATTATGTAGTTAAAATTTATTATTATATCCATAATTTTCTCAGAATTTATTATATATTTTAATTATTTATTTTGATTTTTTCTACTGCAGAATACATAAAAATTCATATCTAAATTATATTAAGGAAATAAATTCTGAAATAATTCCAGAGACTTTTATGCTTCAAAAGGATCATTTTGTAAATTTATCAGAATTTTCTCAAATTTATTTATATTTTCGATATTTTATTTATTTCATTATTTAAAATAATTTGTAATAATTGTCTCATTTATCATTATTCTGTCAAAATTTCTAGAATAATATTTCAGTATAAGAATTTTTCAATGTTTATTCCCACAATCTCATTTGTTTAATATTTTACTAGATTTTTCTTAATAATTTCAAGATTTAATCTTTATAAATCAAAATATCCCTTTTATCACAAGTTTTCTGAATTTTAATAACTTATTACTTGTGATTAAAGAACTTAAAAATACTTCCAAGGTTGGTTTTGGTGTATTACTACCAAAACTAACTATATATGTGTTTATAACACACATATGTAATATTTGAATTTTCAAGAAATACTAAGAGAGTAATGAACTAAACCTTTTGTTGCTTTAAAAACTAAGAGAAAGAACCGTGAAGGTGGTGATGATCGTGTTTATGTGCCGAGAGATGGACAAGGTGGTGGTTGTGGAAGGTGATAGTGATGATGGTTATGGATGTTAATGGGTGCGGTTGTTGATGGTGGTTGTGGGGGGTGCTGGTTGTTTGTTTGTTTGTGTGGGAACCGAGAGAGTGTGTGGAACAAAGGTGCGGTGTTGATGGTGGTTGTGGACGGGTGATGCTGCTTTGTATATAATTCGGGGGACAAGGGGATGTGGCTGTCGAGAGCCCCTCTTATGAACTCAAGAGGTGGTTTATAGGCTTAGTGAGTCACTAAGTAGCCTAGGTGAGTCAAGTGGGGAGGTGGCGGTTCTATGATGACTTAGCCAAGAGATTGCCACCTTGCTTCTTGTAATAACTATGGTGGTGTGGTGGCGGATGGCGGAAGTACTAGGTGGTGTGGTGGCGATTTGTAGCATGATTAGGGTGGTGTGGTGGCGGTTCGAGGGAAGCCATGGTGTGAAAGCAAAGTTACTTAGTCAAATGAGGACTTAGGTGGCGGGTGGTGGTGCTAGTAGGGTGGTGTGGTGGTTTCGGGTGGTGGTCTTGATCATACATAATCGACCGAGGGGTTGGGAGGGCGGTTTGGGTGTTTTAGTTTAGTGTTAATCTTAGGTTTCGAGGGTTTGGTTCAATTGTGTTTGTTTTGGTTTTGATCTACTCGATTGTTACGTATATATGGATGTATATTCATGCATGTATACGTAGATCTTTAGTAAACATGCAACCATAATTATCTATAATACAAATAATCATAAGTCTAAAGCATGTGCATGTATATATGTATATACAAGTGAAGTCCTAAATACAAAAGCATGCATGTTCCATCTTTATATACTGCATGCATACGTAAATTTTTCATATACATGTATGTATGTAAGCATGCATACGTAAAGTTTTGTATATATACACGTATGTGTGAATTTCTGATATATATACATACATGCATACGTAAGTTTTCTAACATATATGCATGCATGCAAACATGCATACGTACACTCCAGATATATATATACTGGACATAATATTAATATAATTGTAACATAAATATAATTGTCTATATATATTTGTATGCATGCAATATGTATATGGCATAATGTAAAATTTTTGACGTAATATTATAATAAAAATTTTTAGGGTTGTCACATATACCCAACCTAAAAGAGCAAAACATACCACCACATGCATTACCCACTTGTAGTGAAAAATATCAAAATCTGGAGGAGAAGAAGGTGCCACCACCATCGCAAGCAGCGACAGGGTTAAGCGGCCGCCATCTGACCCAAAGTCGACCGGAAGCGGCGGCGACACACCAACCCTCTCATCATTCTCTCCACCAAAAAGTTATCTCTCTATAAAAATAATGAAATAAACAAAAACAGGGCGCCACTGACATCGCAAGGAGCGGCATTGTTAAACAGTGGTCGACCATCCAAAGGTGTCGGAACTGGCGGCGACATAGCAACTTACCCATCCTTCTCTATACCCAAAGTTGTCTCTCTCTAGAAAGAATGAAAGAGGGCAGATATCAGAACCACCGCCACACGCTGATCGATGAGGGTTTGACAGGACAATGGCGGGAGAGAGCGGTGGTTGGTGGTTCAGGTACCTCAGCAACCCGACAGAGAGCGGCACATGTTCAGATCGGCGATGGGAACCAAGAAACCACCAACGCAACCAACAAACCAAGAAAGGCGGTGCTGGAGGCGGCAACTGGGACCGCCGATGAGCGACAGACAACCCAATGTTGAGGCTAGTAGTTGGGAACAGTGGAAAGCCTACCGCCTCCATCAGATGGTAACCCCAATCCCCTTTCAATCGGAGACCACAAACCCCACGAAATACCCCAAACCGACTGTGTTTAGCCCCAGACGAGAAACATAGACCGACCACCAAAACCCGCCGTTTCACGGGCGGCAGCTAGAAAGTTGCCTCTCCTTCACAGAAAACCTTCTTTCTCTCTAAACAAAGCACATTTTCTTATATTTTTACACTCACAGGGAGAGAATTGCAAAAACCTAAACTTCAGTTGCCAAATGCAAAACCACGAAAGCTCACTATTTCTCAAACTTCTTTTTCATATTATGTAATTAGGGGTTTTAATGTCTTTTAAAATGATGCATATGTTTAAGTGTGGACAAACAAATTATTTTATCTGAATATTTAGTTCCACAAAAGCAAGAGATGCAATACTAGAGTTGACTTCACTTAGGACATCTTTTTTTTCTCTTGATGTTTGAAATGTATCTTTATTTGAACATACTAAAAACATATCTACTCCTAAAACAGCATAGCATTACAAGACATATGGCATCTGCTTTTGATGAATACACTGACGCTGATTTGGACTGAATTCGAGAAGAGTGGTCGCGAATTCAATCCAAATCAGCGTCAGTGTATTCATCAAAATGTAACGCGACCACTCTTCTCGAATTCTGACTTTTAGTGACTTTTGAATGGGCATTTTTGTCTTTTCACCCATTCCAAAAGTCAAAAGTGCTTTTAAAAAGCAATCCCAAACACCCATTTAGTCAGTGATTAAGAAATAGAAGGCTAACATCTTTTCTTAGTCTTCTTAGGTAAAATATATTTATTAGTGGAACTTCACTATATATATATATGTATATATGTGTATATATATGTGTATATATATGTGTGTGTGTGTATATGTGTATATATATATATATATGCATATATATATGTATATATATATGTGTGTGTGTGTATATATATGTATGTATTATATAATATAGAATCAAATTGACGAACGAATCATCCAGCATCTTTTAGTCACAGTTATGGATGATGAAGTTTTAACATGGTGAAGTTTTTGAATAAGAAAATTTTCGCAAATAACGGTTACTGCAACAAACATTTTGCATGAAAAGTTTTTTCATGAAAAAGTTTTCTCATGAAAAGTTTTCTTATGAAAAAGTTTTCTCATGAAAAAGTTTTCTCATGGAAAAGTTCTCTCATGAAAAGTTCTCGCATGAAGTTCTTGCATAGAAGTTCTCGCATAAGAGTTCTTGCAGGGAAAAAGCTCTCGCATGAAAAAGTTTTCACACGAAAAGTTCTCTCATGAAATAGTTCTCGCAAAATACGGTTATTTTTGCAAAGTTCTTGCATGATGCAGTTATTCCCATGAAAGCTTCGACCAAAATTGACTTTTATGATTTTGATTCACTGCTACGGTCTCAAATCTTCGTTTTCCACTAAAAGTCGAAGATACAAGCGTAATGATATAATAAAGTCGATTACATGTGTGTTCACCCTTGGTTTCACCTTTTTTTCCTTCAAAACCGGTCCAAAATCATTTTAAACCTTTAGATCTTCAACCTCCATGTTTAATGTCTTAAGCGGATGATCGAGGAATGAAAATCCATGTATCAAGAGCAACACCTTGCTCTGATACCAAATGTACAGTCCTCAACATGATTGATTCCATATATTATTGCACTTGATAATCAAATTAAGACGGATGTTTGCGTGTGTGATATCAACGAACTTCAATAAATAAATCTAGAGCAACAAGGCTCTGATACCAATTGTAAGGATCAACATCAATACGTAAATCGATCTCGTGAGGAGTATGCAGAATATAGTCACTCACGGTAATAAGATGAAGAAGAATCACAAGCACATGAACAAGAATGTAAACAATTCAAGATGTATTACTCTCTGATTTAAAGTGTTTACAATATGACTGAAATCAGGAAATAACAAAAGCTCCGCTGAATTACAAAACTAAACTTCTATTTATACAAAAAGAAGTTCTCGCGCGAAACAATTAGCTCTCGTGCGACTAGTAGTTGCCGCGCGAGAAGCAATTTTCGCGCGGTAACTTCAGGTTCTCGCATGAACTTCTTGATTTTGATATTCATCTTGATTTAATTTTTCGAGCTTCTAGGCTCAACCCCTATACACTACATGGTTTTTATTTTTAATATAATATTTGAATATTATTAATGCCCATGCTGCAACGCATGGGTTTACTCCAGTGTTTCATTAAACGGGTCGTGTGTCCGCTGCAACGTGCGAAAACTTAATTGGTAGTATATTACTAAGTATCAACTTATGAGTTGTACATAAGCATTATGGGGTGTACCCACTTTTTTTTCTTTTCTATTATAATTTTCTTACTTTTAAGTTTTAACACAATACTTTTCATCTTTTACAACTTAATTCTTACATATTCTCACTTTCCATTTTGGTTCTCTATACTTTTCATCTTTTACAAATTTTTCATTTTACGTTTCGGTTTAAATTACACGAGCTAATACGCCACAACGTGCGCGTTTGGTTCAACGTTTTTACGCCTACCTTTTTCCTGTTTAATGGCTCCTTTACAATACGCGAGTTTTACGTCGACTTAGTTATTGCTTTTAATGTGCTACGTTTCACGTTTTACATTTACTTACTGTTTGATTTTATTTTTCTTGTTTTTATTCCTTTTCTAAACGAGTTTTCCTGGTGTTGATGGTCGTTGTTGATAGTGTGAAATTGGTGCTACTTGGCACGTTTTATGCCTCCCGTAGTAACGCGGAAGGCTTAGTACTAGTTACTAGTTACTTATTATTAGTGAGCTTATATGTAACTACGCTTTCATGGACATAACGAGTTCATGTGTGTCAACATGATCACGTTGCTTTTGTTCTTCTTCATTGTAGATAAGAACTTGTAGAGTTTCTAAGTCATAGTAGACTCTGCCAACAACTAAAATGAATTTCATCTTTCTTTTACTAACAAGTGAAGTCCATTTCATCCATTCTATCATGTTTGATGGAGTCTTGACAAACCATTTTCAAAATGTTACTTAAAGCATCCATGACAATTATCTTAAGTTTGTTAGGAGAAATTAAACTATGAAACACAATAACACAAGTACCTAATGAATCACTTGTCTTAAGGAAGAGTAACCCCCACAACAATCGTTGATGGGTTAGACGGCTAAGACCCTCCTAAGAACTCCTAGCAACGATACTCAAAACCCTCTAATGAACAAATCTTGCATTGTGATGGGTGATTATATGTGTAATATATTAGAGAGATTATTACCCTCAAAATGATGGGCAAAGAGCTGAAGAGCTATATATATAGCCATATGGAGTCTCAAGAGATGCAACAGTTTGTAAAAGGGTGCAATAGTTTGTATATAACCAAAATCGTCAAATTCACAAGTTTAACAACCTTGCGTTGACCAATCCCATTAGGCGTTGACCAACACTGGTCAACCCCAATCTGTTAGTATATATGAGTTTTCAAACGTCACAACACTTCATTTTCATTATATGTTGGCGATGACCGACTGGTTAAACATTTTTGCTTGAAACAAACCAAGGTTTATTTCACTCATTAGGGCTTCAAGGCTTTGTGAAAAAGACTATATCCAACACACGACACCTTAGAAATGGAACGGATTCCGCTAGCCCTAAACCCTATTCGCCTGCTTGAATCTTTATCGGTCATGATAAATCTTTATCGGTGATTATTCCTGCTCCTATGATATATGTATGCTATGTGTCGTATGATTTATTGTATACTGTATGCTATGTGTCGTATGATTTACTTGAAGGATGTATTGCAATCGGTATGGCTTTTTGTATACTGTGCTGTAGGATTTATTGTATGCTGTATGCCATGTGTGGTAGGATTTCTTGTATAAGGTATGCCATGTGTCTTGTTTTCAGTATGGCTTTTGCTATCGAGCCGGGGGTCTCTTTGGAAGCGGTCTCTCTACCTAACAAGATAGAGGAAAGACTCGCCTACACCTACCCTCCCAGACCCTGCTCTTGAGTGGGATATACTGGGTTTGTTTGTTTGTTTATAAAACTTTCGTCTTGGTAAATTAATCTCAAGAGTATTATCAACAAGATTCCACGGATCTCTAAATGACAAAATGTACAAATCACTCCCATGAATAATACTGTCTATATGTTACCATAATAACAATTCTAGGATCATACTTCATAAAACTCAAGTAAGAGGCAACCGATATATTTCATATCCATGACTTCCAACCATGCCAAATAAACAGCTTCACCTTCTTGACAATGTCACAAATTGATTGGAAAAACATAAAACATCTATATATTACGACCAAATAAATTACCATCAGTGACAAAAGAAATCAAACGGGACACGAGGCGTGGTATATTGTTGAGATAGTACTTTGGAAGCCATAATGGAATTAGCCGCTTCAGTGAGATGAATCCCATCCCAGTTTATGAATCTAGATCCTTGATCACATGCTTGTGCGCCACTATGCCCACATGTGATGTTTATGTTAAAGTTGAATGGAGGCCCACCAAAGCCACAACATGCCATTAATGGACTTGTGAAACCTACAGAATCATAAACCATTTGTGAGACCATAAGGTGTAACCATTGTAGCACAAAATATACACTTGCTAGTTATAGGCTGATAGGCATACCGTATTTGCTTGCATTTGCAATGAGGTCAAACTTGATTGCATAGATATCAACATAAATGATTGTTGAATCCTTCAATTCTGACCTTAGTTCTGCGCACAAATGGCGCAGTCCCTCGTTAAACAAGTTTGCAGCAGAGTTGTAGGTTGATAT
Organism: Flaveria linearis; assembly: GCA_024085815.1. Classification (NCBI taxonomy): domain Eukaryota; kingdom Viridiplantae; phylum Streptophyta; class Magnoliopsida; order Asterales; family Asteraceae; genus Flaveria; species Flaveria linearis. Next base: position 97,095,148 of record CM044001.1, read on the forward strand.
ACAACCATGGGCATCCAGTTCTTTGGAACTTGGTTGAAGTAACCACAGTTCCTGAGGCAAGCAACCAAACGGGCCAGTATTGTGAACCCAAAACTTTCTGCCACCATTATCGTGTATACTCTGCACAGAGAAAGAAGGCAAATTAATGGAAGATCAAGAAATTATTTAACATCTGTAGTTATGCAGTACCAGAGATCGGTTACATAAAAGGGTAACTATGTTCACCTTGATGGCATTCTTGATTTCTGCAAGTATTAATGGTATTCTTTTGATAACTTTGGCATATGAATACTTCTTGGCAAATGCATCAGAAAGGTCATTTTGGCCAATGTCGATCATATATAGGGCACGTTTAAACCCGTCGTCATTAATCATCTCTTCTGCACCTGAATATATTTATAAGATTCTCATTAACTTCCTTTTCATGCATGTATTAGCATCTCAAACATATATACTTCTGTCAATTCTAAAGGCAATGATCAATCGTAACAATCCTAATCCCTCTGTAGACACAATGTTCATCTTGGATTTTATAATAGATAATACAGAACAAAAGAGGACAAACCTAAGCTGGTTTATGATGAAATAACTAATGTAGAAACTGCACTGGAATAACTAAGCATAATGGTCCTATGTGGTCAATATGAGCATTTTAATCCTATGTTTTATTTTCAATTTATTAAACATTAATTTGTTATAAATACTTGGTGTTTTTGGTATAAATCAATAACAGGTAATTCTAAGTGATAACAGTAACATCATAAGTAGAGAGTTTGTTTTCGAAGTATAATGGATATGAAAGCAAAAGGTTGGCTGATCTCAGTTTTAAAGAACGTAAGCGTTGAATTAAAGAAATCAGATGAATTACCAGAAGCAAGAAGATCATAGGACCTGGACTTGAAATGAAGGAACTGCATAACCTGAACATTTAAAGCAAAAGGTACAGACTTAGGGAGCGTTGAAGACCCCACCACAGCAAAGTTCGCTCCGTTTGAAAACGTGGAACCCAATGACTCCATGTATGGTGGCAAAAAACTTGAATTCACATATTGACCTGCACCCATCCACACAATAAAGATTCAAACTTTACAGCATCTGCTTACTTGTGGTACTATGATCCAATTACCACAAAACCTGCACAATCATTATTGTAAACTTAAAACATTTAAGCTTAATTCAAGCCATCTAGCCCTTGCCAATTAATTAAGATTGTATTTGGCATTCACTATAAAACATTTAACCGTAGAGAGCGTACAGAAGCACCCTAAACCATAGATCTGCAGCTTACAACCATCTAGGATTCTAAGCCATAGATCAGAGACCCTAATTTTTTTTTTTTAATTTTCCTTTAACAACTCGCTTGTAAGATTTGAACCTTGACCCAGATTAGAGACCCTAGTTCTTAGGGGATTTTAAAATACACATGAGCTGTTGCGAACATAAATTCCCAAATTGTCAACCATGATTCCATATGACGTTACTACTAAACAAATGAAGCAGATCTAAAATTATATATTTCCATATATATTTAAGAAGTGTACTATATCTCCATTAACGGATGTCGGTGCGTCATAATTTCAAATTTCAATCCAGATTCAAATCAGCTTCTCAATAAAACACCACAACTCCATATAAAACGCAAAATATGCTTTACGAATTATGCGTAATTCATCAACAGCATTACGATTGGATGTAATTTGAAGCGAACTTACAGAGGAAGTCGATGAGGAGGCGGCCGTCGGAGAGACGGCCGGTGGATCGGCGGAAGAAAGTGCGGCCGTACGGAGAAGCGACGGAGTAACCGAGTCCGGCGACGAGGCCGCCGGTGTCGGAGTTGGAGTCACCGAAGTTGAAGATGAGAGGTGTGGTGGTGCATGAGGGTTGTGTAGAGTGAGGAAGAAGAGAGATTGTGGTGAATAATATGAAGAAGGAGAGACTGAGAGTGAGAGAGTTGTGAGAAGCCATTGATTTGAGTTTTGAGTGCAGTGGTGTTCTACTGCATCACCATTCTGCAAGCTCCCATTATGTTGTGTTCTACTGTTCGCTTTCAAAAGATGCTGAAGAGTGAATTGTGTTTTCTTTTGTTTATTAAACAAAGTGTGAGGGTTACTTTTCATTTCATGATATCAAATAATTACGATAAAGATACAGATAAATAGGTAACAAGTTGCGTCGCAACCTCTTTCTGAATAGCGAAATCAAACCTACTAAAAGCAAAACTTTGGCCCTTAGGGGTCGAAACATGACCCGTTGAACCTGATTCAGGAAGTCCACGGTCTCCAAGGGTAGGAAACCAAAGATATTAAAGGCCAATGGTATAAAAACATGTTGATTATCAAGACAAGATTTTTCATGTTTAGTGACCTTTGATGATTCAGTCTTCAACGTCACCTGTCCCGCAAAAGCCCATTTCTCCTGAGCCCAACCAAAGGAGATACCCCGCCTTAAACAAACGGTGGAGAAATGCTTTTTAGTTTTTTTTTTTCTTTTTTTGAACAGCAAATAACTTAATAATAAAGTGGCTATAGCAAAATCATGTACATGTACATATATCTCATATACTCACATCTATTGCATTTCACTGAAGTTAACTATAGCAACCAGCTTGACCCGCTTAAGACTAAACTAAAAAGTCCAATTTAGATGCTTGTCCCATAAAATATGAAGGGTTTAAACTATAGTAAACGAGTGATGAATTTAAAAGTAGATTATAAGCTAGTTAAAAAATAAAAATAAAAAGACTAGTAATATTAAAAGTACACTATAACTTTCAAGTTAGGCAGAATTGCTTCAAGTGACTAACGATTAAGTAGGCAAATGAGCTTGTTACTCTCCTCTTTGTTCAAAAATTAAAGCGGCTATTTGGAATTGTAGCTAGAAAAAGGCACCAGGAATGAAAAAAAAAATTCAAGTTAGTTAGGAGATTTTGGGTGTCACTGTAACCATTTTTCGTTGCTGCCCTGAAGCATTTTTTCCCCACAAATTGCATGTTAATCGAGCATGTACTTCCCCGTTCACAACATTAAATTCTAAAAATAAAGACTGTGAGTCATTTTTTTTCATTTCAGACCGATCATATTAACTGGAGTCATATATTAAACGATTGCTAAGTTACTAGTTAATAGACTTAGGTGGTGTTTGTTTTTTAAAAAAACCTTTTCTCCATCTCTTTATCTGCGCGCACGCAGACGCGGAAAGAGGTTTTTACTTCGCAGAGTGTTTGTTTTCTGGAAGACGTTTCATTATGAAACGTCTTCTAATGACGTCTGCACGAAGAAGATGTGGAATAAGCTCTTCTAATCTCTTCACAACCTCTTCTAACCCTATTTTTCTTTCATTTAAAACCTCACATCTCTAAACACCACCTCCCCACTCTACACCACCGCCCCCACTCCACACCACCGCCTCTGTCACCGTTGTTTTCCACCGCCGCCGCCTTATCACGTCGCAGCCTACCCCCCTCCGGCCCCCCTTCGTTGTATCCCCTCTATTTTAACAAAAAACTCAACCGAATTTCTCTGTATTTTGTCTCTGTCTCGTTAATTCTTTCTTACCGCCGGCAACCATCGTCCTTCGCCGGAAAAACCCGTTTTTTCCGGTGGGTTAAATCCGTTGAAGTCTGTGACAAACAGTCTTTTTCTTGATCGATAAGTCGTTTTTCTTTTTGTCGGGCTTGTTTTTCGTGGAGGCGTTTCCACTGCCATTTGTTCAGGCCGCCGGGGAACGTCCGTGGGCCGCCGCCCATGCGGCGGAGGAAAGTGAGACTGTGGTGGAGTTTGTGGCCAGAGATTCTAGAACGTTCTATGAAGATCATTGAGGAGTGTGTTTCACGTGAAGTGGAGGTACAGGGGTTAGGGTTTTGAGGGTTTAAAGGTTTGAAGATTAGAAGGTTTATGCAGGTTGTTCAGTTTTGTTGATTTGCGTTTTCAGACCTTCTTGTTTAGGTATTTGCATTTCAGACCTTGTAAACTGTCTCAATCATACACACACGAAACAAACAGTCTTTTTCTTGCCACACCATTCACGTAAGGGGGGGCGGGGGCGAAATTAAAGACTTCTCTTTTTGCAGTGGCGGAGCTTGAACATTCACGTAAGGGGGGGGCGGGGGCGAAATTAATTTTTTTAGGTGGGGCGAACTTGATATTTATATAAAAATTTACACTACCGGGCCAAAATTTTCACTAACGGACTAAGATTTAACACTACCGACGAAAAAAAGAGCCCCCCCCACCCCGGTCTCCCTTATCATCCGCCAATGTCTCTCTGTTAATCTTGTCTATGTACTTTCACAGTAATAGCAGTTTTAATGATGTTGGTGGATTAACAACTATGTTATTTAAGATTTCCTTTCATAGACCATAGTGATGTTTTCATGATAAAGTTAGGGTGGATAGCGCACTCATGTCACGATACCACTAATGTTAAATCTTGTCATATCACATTACATCAAACACTTAAATTTAATGACAGTGGCTTTGCCACACCATGCCACGTCGATTTTTGTTCCACACACGGTAGTTTTTGTGCACAACCACAACGTGAACAGGCCAATTTACACATGCCATGGGTGGTGTGTTCTTTTGGTGGCGGCAGTGTTCTCATGTCATGCCGGAGCACACCGCTGAGGCATGGCTTGTGTGGCCCTACCATCCTTATATTACTTTTTCCGCATTTAAAAGTTGAAACTCTGGGATTGATTTAGAGTTTTTATGTTTATAATGAGAAGTATGAAAACCTAGGTGCACATAACTTCTGGTATGCAAATCAAAACCTACATGATGTTCTCATATTCACTCTAACGATGAGAATTATAACAAGTTTGTTAATTTCACCCCTAAGTTTTTGCTGCTTTGGATCATCATTTTGGTTTCAATATATTTAAACCAAAACATGTATATCAAGAAAATTTATATATTATATTATTAAACAAAACTCAGTTTAAATAGATTTTATATTAAAAATATGTAAAACATTAGTAGTCACATATATTATTTAACCTCATTTTATCAAATATATTAAAAGTTATAATAATATAATGTTTAAATAAAAACCATAAAAAGAAAACTAAAGCTTAAAATGAAAAGAAAACAAAAAAGTAAATAAAAACAAAAAAGAATTTGAAACCTGATTATTTGTTTGACTATCTGCTTGCCCTAGTCTTCCTGCTTAATGTTTTCAGTGCCGGATCGGACGTCGAACCGGACGTCTTACTGGTTTGGTGGTCGGACGTCGGACCGGATGGACCGGATTTAACTATATTTTAATTATATTTATATATGTAATTAAATATAAGTAATTTATATATGATTTATACATATATTTTATAGTTATATATAAAACTTAACTATATTTGTATATCCGAAGTACTAATTTATGGTTTAACACCCCGTTTTTACCCATTAAAATCAAAAAAAAAAATTGAAAACCGGTCGGAACCGGCCCGGTTCGCCGGTCCAACCGCCGGTTCGGTTCGGACCGGCCGGTTCAAATGATCAAAAACGAGCCATAGTGGATCGGATCGGCCAGGCCCCCGATTCGCGGTCCGACCGGTCGGACCGGCCGGTCCGATCCGAGCGTGACAACACTGTTCCTGCTGCACAAAGCGATTGAGGGAGGCTATTTTTGTTTCTTTTATTCGGTGCCGTAAAAAGATTGTTTATCTGCGTTATTCATTAGTTTTTATTACATTTTCCATATCGCACGTTTAATCCGTGTAGAAATGATATAATATAATTATCATTTTTCATCTATGAGTAACACAAATGATCCTTGAAACAGATATATGTTAAGTTTTCTGTTAAATTTATAGAAATCAATCAAAATATGCTTATGTTAAAAAAAATTAAGAATAACAAAAATATATATGAGACCCGTATAAAATAAAAGTAAATCATTAATTTTGCACCTAGTTTGCAGGTTTAGGAGTATAACTATGATCTTCCTTTGTCATTCATGGATTAAAAAAAATTGAAGATCCTTGGACACAACCTGAATCACAGCTGTGAATCGACCATAGTTATATCGTGAGCATTGTATAAATTTTTATATGATTTTAAGAAACATTTTAGCATTGTTAAGCTTGACACATGATTTTTATGTGGTATTTCATCATCGAGACGTAATGAATCACACCGTGAGTTCAACGCTATTATCCGACAGTGAATCGATACCTGGTATTATATTATACTATATATCAAATTTGAATCAAATGATACGTACGGTATATTTTAACTATTTTCATTTTAGCATAAGGAATTTATATTTTTGTAATTAGGCCTCCGGTAAGTTAGTGTTAATTTTGAAGTGGATGAAAGTTTCAAACTTTCATCCACTTTTAATGCTTCTTTCCACACATATACTCTTTGTTTTGTTGATATGAACGATTTTAATGCCCTAAAAATACTTATTTTTTCATAAGTTCGGATTTTATGTTTGTAATAAAGAGTATATGGTGAGGTTATTTTACAAAGTGTATTTTTGCTACAAAGTGCGACAAGACACAATGAGCCTAAAAAAGTCACAAAAAATTATATCTCACAATTTAAATCGAATTTCAAAAAAGTAATTCGGAAACTCTGTTCCTCTCGTCGTCCTCTTTAAATAAAAAAAATTATTGTCTCTTTATATGACATAATGACGTCATTGTGTCATTATATTGTGTCTTTCATAATGACACAATGATGTCATTGTGTCTTTTATAAATGACACAATAAAAACGTTAATTTTTTTCGTTTATTTTTTTTCTTAGTGAGGACGGCTAGGGGAACAAAAGCTCGAAATTACTTTTTTGAAATTAGACTTAGATTTGAGATATAATTTTTTTGTGACTTTTTTTAACTTATTATGTTTTCTCAATTTTATAGTAAAAATACAATTTGTATTTAAAGATCTTTCAAAAGTATATATGGAATTAAAGAAAAAGGTGGTGCGTTGTGCCCTCCTTAGTCATTACTCACCTGGGTTCGTGCCCCGTTAACCCCCCTTTTTAGAGTATTTTTCTTCTTTATTTTTTCCTAGTTTTATTTTATTTTCCTTTTTTTCTAGTTTTTCTTCTTTTGTTTACTGTTTTGTGTACCCCTATTCAGTTTAATTTTGTATTTTACTATTTTCCCTTTGATATTGTTTCTTTTTTTTTAAGTTTTTGTAGTTTTCTTTCTTCTAGCTTTTAAATTTGTTTGCTTTTGTTTATTTTCTCTTATTTAATGATATAAACCCTACAAGACCATCACAAGTGAATTGATAATTAACAATTACAACCTCACACTACAAGACCATCAACAATCATTAAAAGACAGACATAATTAACAATTAGAACCTCATATTACAAGACCATCACAAGTGAATTGATAATAAGGGTCATACTTTTTAACATTAGGTAAATGATAAATATGTTATTCCTCAATTACACTTGAATTTGAGACATTTTGAGAAGTCCTAATACCCTAATTAAACACAACATAAATTACACATGTAACATTATTCTAGTTCCTTTAATGTAGCTTTAAAGTCATTATTAGTATTTAATAAACCTTAAAAATAATCCTAGAAGATAAAAATGCACATACTCTTTTAGCTCCTTTGCGCAGTTGGTTCGTTCTTCTGCTTCGTCAAATCTGAGTCTCCAATCTACAGAAACAATAAAGAAAACAATTGAGAGTCATAATATCCTAAACACAACATAAATTCAAATTCAAAGTTAACACAAAGCAGTTAACAATACATTATTAACCAAATGACATCAACATCCAATAAAAAGAACACTTCAATGTTATATATTTCAATGTTATAAACGAAATCTCATAAGACAAAATCATATGTATGTATGTAAATTAGGAAATAAAGTATAACCAACCCAGATTTATTGTAAACAAAAAGTATATATTTTTAATGATAACATCTAAAAATTTATACTAAAAAGAAACAGCATGGATCCTTAAATTATATCTTTTAATTTCTACCTACATGTTGTGGGCTTAAACCTGCATAAGCTCTCTAACTTGTTTAGGTGTGGCACGTGCAAATGATTCAGTGTGTTAAAATCTTGAAAGTGCTTACTCATTTCTTTTTGCTACTAATAAGGTTAATTTTCATTTGCTACCACTTTAATTAACTCGTAACTTTTTGATAAAAAAAAAATGTTAATCTTTGAACTCACCTTCAATGCGGTGGAAACTTATTTGCTACACAAAAAAATTATGCATGTGTATAAAGATCCTTTGAAGCAAACCAACGTCACAGCCAACTCGATATAGTCGTAATGGAACTTGCAACAACTCAATTGTTTTTGCAATTTTCTGCTGCTAGCAACAATGGACCATTAAACACAATGCAAAGTTATAAAGTAATGATTTAAGAAAAAAAGAAAATACATTATCTTTAAAGAATGATGGAAGAGAGTATTTCTGTGATCTAATGCAGTCTACTTTATCTAACAGCAAATCAACATATAGATTCATCGCAGAATCATAGTAATGTGATTCAAACAGGTGATGCCTTTTTGTGTTAGAAGGATCATTGGAGAGAAGAAAAATACCACTTTAACCTCACCTTGTGCCCCAAAGATTTGAAGAAGATGTTCACGTGAAACTGAAGGATCCGATCCTAATTGAAAATAACCAAAGGTTCTTGATATATATCTTGGTCAAATGGTTATCCAAATACACATAATAAAACAAATGGAAAACTAAATTACATTAAGGGTGGTGGGCCGGGTGCGTAAACTCCACCACCACCACCAAAGAGAGAGAAGTTACAATTCTACTTCCGACGCTCCTATCCTCACCACCACCGGCCATTGATTTAGCTTGGGAATCGTCTTACAAGAACATCATCTTCATTGTAAGGGCATGTTTGGGATTGCTTTTAAAAAACAACTTATTGACTTATTGACTTTTTCAATAAGTTAATAAGTTAGTATCGAGCGACTTATTAACTTATTCACTCACAATAATCACATTGTTAAACACTGTAAAATGACTTTTTAATTTTTTAAAAGTTAAAAAGTTAAAAAGTTAAATGTTGATAAAAATAAGCACTCTCAAACACCCACTAAGCCTTTTGATATGATTTCTTTGTTATTTGTATTTTATGTCGAGGCTGTGAGTTGTTTATTGTAATGATTTGCACTCTTACGACATGAAATTCGTTTGATTTAGCTGTTATTGTTGTGAAATGTGTGAATTTTAAGGTTTTCATCGTCCTTGTCGGTTCTTTATACCTCACAGTCCATAGCACCACTATTGCACCATCATCGCTTTACCACTCCTCCTTCTAAACTTTGGCAAATGCAATTCAATCCTAGGATAAGTACGTGATGTTCAGAGTTGTCCTACATTATCATTTTGGTCTGAAATTTCCAATTAACTATGATATTTACAAAAGATTTACTCCAAATTTTGCTTATGCCTGTTTGATTTTGATCATGGCAGGTGAAAGGTGAATCATTATAAAATTTCCTCGATGAAAGGTGAATGATTCTAAGTTTTTTATGTTAGTAAGTTCTTAACAGCCATTAAAACTTTTGGTTTACTTGACTTGAATTACATGATGTCTAATGAAGAACCCCAAATTGAAGCAGACAACACAACCTGTCTGAAAAGGAGTTTCTTAGCCTATTAAGGTGCCATCAACCTTTTTGTTTCATGATGCTTATTTCATTTTTAAACTTGGTTTAATAAATAGCGTCTGAGGTGCACTTAAGGCATGAGGCTCTAGAGGCAATCTAGGTCAACATGGTCAAGATTAGGGTTTGTAAAAGGATAATACGTAGAAATAACCACCGGGGTGATGAAACTATGAACCATTTACATAGGAAAAATCCAATATGTAAAAAAGTTAAGACAAATGCAACTTTTGGTTGTATATATGTCTTATTTTGTTGTACACAGAACAACGCCTCGCATACGTGAGGCTCTCGCCCCATGCCTTACACATAGCGCCTCAATTTTTCAGACTTAAACGTCTCAGAGTGCCTAACGCTTTTTTAAACCAAATTTTTAAAAGAGTTTTTAGCCTCTTAAGGTACCATCAAGGCATCAACCCTTTTTTGTTTCACGATGGTTATTTTATTTTTTATGCTGGTAATGGTTGTATTTATTGTTTAACTTCAGGTTCACGTATAAGAAGTTAATGTAAATTAACTTGATACTATTTTCATAGTTTCAATCACTATTGCTTTCAATTATGCAGCCAATAGATCTAAAATCTTCAGCTGGTGGTGTTATGGTAATCAAATATTATGCATCTGGGTAATCAAACACTAGAAATTGCATTTTATTAGTTAAATTGTAAGAAAGTGATTACTTATTGCTTTGTATGTGGCATAGAATATTGAATCTGTTATCACTTATACGAGAGCATTTGTTTATAGATCTTTTGTTTAGATGGGTTTTAAATCGAAACTAAAGTCCATTCTCAATATCAATTTCATCTGTTCATATTTTCTTTATGAAATTATGCAAATAGCATGATGATATAAGTTTTTACCTTTGCCAGATCCTCTTCAGACGCGCCTTTATGCAACTTAAAGTGTGATTCTTCAGTTTATACAATCTTCTTCAATTGAAGGTGTAGTCCAAGTTCTCGTAAGATTGCAGAGTGTTCTTAAAGATCTCATGTTGTTTATAACATATGTTATCACGTGTGAATTCCATATATGTTTGCAGTTGTTGCAAGTTCTCACAAGAAATTAGGTTTTCAAGAACTGTTAAATATCTTTATTTTTAGACATAAATGTTGTTAACTGGTCTTGTAATTTATTTCTCCCATTAAAAATTGTCATATGGGGTTAGATTGACTTCTAAATTCTAATGTTCTTAAATGATTTTTAAATGTAGGTTGACTTGAATGATTTGGTGCCGATGCATAGATCTTCATGTGAGTATTCTTTAATTATATATATTTTTTGTTAACTTCTATTTTAGGTTAGTATTATTTTAATGATTTAAAAGTGAAAATAAACATGGGTTTAAGTAAAATATCAGTCTTTGTATGCAAATCGACATGGGATTCTTCCAATTCAATCAAGATTTTAATGTTTGTGATGTCTTTAATTAAATCTCTATTAATTTTTTATAAAAAATGGGAATATGTCGGTTATAAGCGTTGTGTTCTTTCTTTCTGATTAAATTTTAGGGCAGCCAACAAGTTGATAATGTTAAACTTATCATCACCCAAAAAGGAAGGTTGATATTATACGATAAGCGGATCAACTGGAGTCAAGTTCGATGAGAGTAGCCGCAACAAGAAAGTGATAATAGTGGAGTCAAAGAAAGAGAGTAAACAGACTTTTTGACCCAATCTAATGTTTTCACAATGACTTATACCTTATGTATTAAAAGTTATACCCAACCTCAAGAGGTGGTGCAATGATAAGCACTTGATTCCTCTTAAGTGAGTCTCAAGGTAAAAATGATGTATTTTTCTTTGTTTGTTGACTGCTAATTACTTATTTTAACCTGGTTCTTTAGTATGATTTGTTTTGCAAAAGGAATTGCTAAAGCTTTATATGAGTTACATAAGTAGTAACTCATGCTCTACTGGCTCATCTGATTCTAATTTAGGGTATGTTGTCAAATATTTGTTAACATCCTTACCTAAATGCATGTCTAATGCTCCAAATTTCTCAAAGTTCTGCTAACGTATTCAAAGGATCTACAAGTAGTTTAATCTCTAAATTAGAACTACTAAACAATGGCCCTACTATTCATACTCTCTGTTCTGAAAACCCATTATACTTATCATTAGCTGATATTGTTATTAGTAGTAGAAGTTTGATTATCGTTATTGTTATTCTTAGGTTAATTTTATGACTATATTTAGTGTTATTACAAGTTAATTGGCTTACTACACATATTATTTAAACATTATCGCAGACCACCAAATTGATGCATAAGTTCACAGTTCAATTCTCTAAATGTTATCCAAATTAAGAAAGCCTATAACCACAATTCCCTTACTTGAATTAATTCAATATCCCTCTAATGTTGGCCAAAGCAATCATGTGTGTTGAAGAATTTTAATATGAGTAGTTGTAAGTTTGGACTCAAAACAACATAGAAGAAATTTTAAAGGAACATAACATGATTAATTTGATTTAATGAAAGGTTGTCTACATGTGTTTCTTACAAAATATGTGTTCAGGTGCTTTAAACAAGTTGAACAGATGGTTTCAAAAAGTATTCCAATTGGCCAGTTTAAGACAACTTCCAAGGTAACTGTTGGCCGTTTGAAAGTTTTCAGGTGTGTTTGAGGGGCTCCAATTTGGATGGGTCAGAGAGAACAACACAACACAACGTAACAGAAAATCAAGGCAACTTAGCACAAGAACTCGACCTACGTAATAACCTTTATTTAACCATCTTGCAGTAAGTTACATGTAAATAATCAACTTAATACTTGTCAGGTCACTTTCTTTTTATAAATTTTAGATTAGTTATTGTGTTAGTCACCTTCTAGAGTTTTATGTAGTATGAGTGGCAATTTTTGTGGTTAAGTGAATGATACTGTTGTCTGGTGATTATGATTTAAAAAAAAAATATTATAGTTGTGAAGTTAGACGAAAAAGAAAACAGAAGCAGAAACTATTTAGATTGTATTTCTAGATTATTATGTGTGATTAGTATGCTTAGTTTGTATCTTCTGTTTACCCCCATCTTCCTCCTTATTCATTACCACCATCAAAGCTTAGTAATCAATTGTAGTGATATTAGATTGAAAGTACAAGTTAGTGATCAATTGTAGTGATATTAGGTGTGTTGGGACCAAACTGTATGAAGGAAGGAAGACCAAAAAAGATTTGCAATTGACATTGGACAATAAAGATGAAGAGCAAAATATTTGAATATTATTTCATGGGGTGATAAATAGTAAATCATTATCCCATTTTACAAACATGCATCACTGTTATACGTCTTTTATAGGCATAAGCTAAATGAGTTGTATTTTGATCTTAAGTAGATTTTTTTGTTTATGTAGAATGCTAGAAAAAATAGTTCCATCATTATAAAATTAAAATGCCCGGCCACCGAACAGGTATAAAACTAGTTAAGTAGACTCTGAATCATGAAAATAATATGCTTGTTGAATTGTAATGGTTTCAGTCGAAAATATCATGGTATATATGCTTGTTGTCTTAGTTGAGTTGTAACCAATGATTATTAATATGTTAGTAACATAATATATATCATACTGCCATCATATGAGGTGCCCAAAATGCATAATATGCTGCTATTTAACATAATTTATTTTCTTGTAATGTTTGTTCATTTCATATCAATATCCTGGTAGAACACCTTCTTAAACTCCTCCATATGCCTCTCCTGCAAACACAATGCAACCACCACTGAACCATCTCCATCTTTCCCTTGAAGAATCAAAGAATCACCATCAGATTCATGTGTTCCTGGACCCATATGAACCTCCTTCCCCCAACCGAAATCCGCACCGTACATCGGTAACGATAACCAACTGATCACTCCAGCATTTGGGTTCCCAAAAAACGGGCCTTCATCACCATCTGTCGGTATCAACTCTCGGAACTGTGACAAGTCGTCTTGATTCTTCAAAAAGTCGATCACCGAGTTCACGTATGCATCGTCTACTTTGTTGATCACGTCCCGTATTTTACCCGAAACGTATCCTAATGGTTTTGACATGATGTCACCCGAGCATCCGGTGGCAATAACGTTCACGATAGCGTTGCCAAAGTACTTTTGTGGCAATGGAGGCCTCATTTTGCTTCGTACGTCGACACAAAAGGCTAATGCGGTTGGTTGTTCGGGTTTGTGGTTACGCGCTTTGCATGATGTTCGCCATATGTGTGCGCTTATAGCCTCGTAACGAGTGTAACCACGACTCGTCTCACTTTTCTTTTGTTGGTTAGCTTTAGTTCTTAGAGTTTCTACTTGGATTGCTGATAGTTTCAGCATTGTGACAGTTGTGGCCCTCTCCCGCTCCTTTACGTCAGACTGGTCAATAAGAAGCGGGGGAGGACCAAACTCTTCACGGGTAATCATCTCCAATGTTCTTGGAGGATCCCCGGCTCGTAAAACTTTTCTATCAAGATAAGGTGGGGTCTCTAACGGCTCGCCCCGACAAACCCTGGCCCATTCAGAAACAAAATGAAGCGCGCTTTGCCCGTCCGCGACAACATGAGATATGTTCAAACCTAGACTAAACCCTCCACAAACAAACCTTGTTACTTGCAACACAAGCAATGGTATTTCTTGAAGGGGTGCATTTTGGTAATCTATTGAAGGAATGAGTTGATAATAAATGGGTGAAGGTAAAAGGGTATCCAAATCGGCTAGCTTTACGTCGGCATAAGCCTCTAGGAACTGCGCCCCAGCGGCGTTGCAGTTGAGCTCTAGACGGCCGCCAGCAATAAGGGATAGGCGGCCGGCTAAAGGGTAGAAGTGGACTAGGGCAGAAGCGAGTGAAGTTTTGAGGGTTTGCAAGACAGTGAGCCAATCTTCAGGGGAATGTTTGTAGAAGTATATGGTTGGGACATGAGTGGTGACACCAGTTTGGTCTAGTTCGGATAAGGTTAGCTTACCGGACCATGTTTGGTCAGCTGGTTTAACCATGTAATAACTCTTGTTGAAGACCCTCATTTTCAAGTGTGAGAGAGAGGGATGGAATTTGGGGGTATTTAATTATGGGCAAATGAAGCCACTGTAATGGTGTGACCCTAAACTTGTGCCTATAAAAACAGTGAATTGGGGAAGATGTAGAATGCATGATCATTTGTGTGTATATGGTGGACCCTTAAAAAATGATGAACAATACAATATACTACTGTTAATGGGTTAAAAGACATAAAACTTGATAGAATCTTGAGGTTAAATTTTATGTATTTTTATCTGTTAAAATAAAAATATGTACGAACCTGCACTCTAGAATATATATTATTTTGTTTATTTGGTGTTAATTTAACGGCTTTTAGGATAAGTTAAAAGCCAAACCACCGGTAATGACTTTAATTATTATGCACTAAAATAAAATGGTTAGAAATTAAAAAACGAATAAAATGTACTAACTGATCATTAGAGTATTCACTGTGGATTTCTTAATCTTTATCCATATAATTACACTAAAACAATAATTTTTCAGTCTACTTTTCAATTAAATAATATATTATTATTTTTTTTCTCTCTTCTTCATGCACAAGCACTTTCAAAAATATTAAAAAATTTATAAGGATTGAACAGTTATTCTCCAAATATACCGATTAACAGTAAAATTTTCATTCTCCTTCACTCACAACCAGTCAAAAGTATTCCATATAATATAGAAAACAACTCACGTATTTTATGGATTTACTATGAATGCTCTAATGTTTTAATTATTATACATCAAACTCCCGAACAAATAAAGCATGCTCAGATATGGTTGTCACAAATAGAACAACTCCATTAAAGTTTTGATTGACTTTATATTCTTACACTTAAAAAGAAAGATAGAAACTACCAATTTTAAGTTGAGGCGAGTAAATGTCGGGTCGGTTCGGTAGCTTTTATAATTTTCCGTCTTTTAGGTCGGTTATTCTTTACATCCATTAAATCTATTTTTAAATCAACACCAATATCCACCAAACAAGTAGAATTTTAACCACTTGGAACTAAACATCTTCGTGATTACTACACAAGTTAATGTTACCAGACTACAAGTCCTTTAAATATAGTTGGATTGTTGTTATTAAAGTAAATCTAGCACTCCTATTCTTACCTATATCTTTTAATTACATCAATTATTAGGGCAAGGGGGTCCTCACGCCAGAACCCCACGACAATGGGCGGCGGCGCGCAGAAACACCGCCACCAGTCCCTCACGCTTCGTCGTTCGGGCGTTTCACAACATCCACATGGTAATGTTTTCTCCCCTATTTTGAAGTTGTGTTTCTTCCACACACCGGAATCTCCCATGGGGTGTGACCCCCCTCACATAGCATGGTGCGGTGTGATGTGACGCACGCTACAAATTACAATTGATGAGTATGTGATGCAGTGTGATGTGGATGCCACCATCACTTTTAGGTTCAAAACCCAAACCTTCATCCTAATAAATATAAGTATCTTTCCTATGAGCTACGCTTACGAATTACGATAGCTACAGTTGGGTTATTTAAATGCATTAGTGACGGGATGCGTTTTTTATTCAATCAAGACTTTTTTAATTCAAAAGCTTTCGAATGATATTACAAGCACGTCCATATAGTAGTCCGACTAGTCCCATTTCAATAGTGATATATTATATTCTTCCTAAATAAGACTTCACAGCATCAGAATTATGCTTATACTATATGGATGAGGTTAACATAATGAGGCTAAAAAAGTCACAAAAAATTTATATCTCATAATGTAAATTGAATTTTAAAAAACACTTCGGAGCCTTTGTTTATCTCGTTGTCCTCTTTCAGAAAAAAATAAAAAATAAATTTTTTTTCATTGTGTCATTATATGAAACAATGACGTCATTGTGTCTTTTATATTGACACAATGACGTCATTGTGTCTTTCATAATAACACAATGAATTTATTGTGTCTTTTATAAATGACACAATAAAAAACGTTAATTTTTTTATTTTTTTTATTTTTTCGTTTATTTTTTTCTTTATAAGGACGAGTAGGGGAACAAAAACTCCGAATTACTTTTTTGAAATTCAATTTTGATTGTAAGATATAATTTTTTTTGTGTATTTTTTTGAACGTTTTTTTTGACTCATTACGTCTTTTTTGACTTATTGTGTCTTTTTTTTTTACTTATTGTGTCTTTTTTTAACTCATTGTGTCTTTTTTAACTCATTGTGTATTCTCACACTTAATAATAAAAATACACTTTGTATTTGAATTTTTTTCATACTATATTAAATTAGCTGTAAACTAAACAATTAAATTACTTTAACACAATAACCTTTCAAATCATCCACCAATAAATTCTGATTCTCCATATTTGTTAGCAAAATTTTTGAATTAAAAGAGTATTAATTTGAGTACACAACTTTCAAAGCTGCATTTCTTTAATTTTATTCTTCATTACCGTTGCATTTCTTTATTTCTATCAATTTAATTTTTACAAAATGAAACTTACATGAATGTCAAAAGGTGAAGCGTGAAAAGAAAGTACCAAACTACCAAACAAACTCCAAACAAAGGGGACAAATCAAGACATAAATTCATCATCAATTCAACACCAAATATTCATCATCATCATCAATTCATCATCATGAATCACAATATCCACCATTACAGGATATTGCTACCAGAAAAAGAAAAAAAAACAAAAGAAAAGAAAACCTAGCATCCCCAAAATTAGGATAACTCGGTAAACATCTCATTGAAACCCAATTAATCAGAAATCATCACTAGATTTGGGCCCAAGGATGCACGACACCATGAGAAAACCAGAAGGCGATCGAATTAATCAATCCACCATCTATACACAAAAACTCAAGCCCTAATTGACCCTAACCCTAACCCTACACCACCCCCAATTTCCACAAAACAGACGAAATACGAACCTGTGCGTACAACGTTCGTCTCAAACCCTAGCTTTCTGCAGCAGAGGCGTAAAGCTACGGCAACTAGAACCGTTAAGATCCTTACAATGCGCAGAGGAATCGATCGTCAAATCGGCGAACATCGCTGCGAAATCGTCCAAATCGAGCGCAGAGAAACCGCTATCGTTTCTCTCCAACACCTTCAACAATCGCTTGAAGAATCTGACATCGCAGGGGATGATTAATCCACCGGTTGTTTGGAATCCGAACTCTTCTTCGGCTTTGTTGAGTAACGAGACGAAGACGGGGAGGTTGAGGAACCTCGTCGGAATGACGAAGCGGCGGCGTTGGGATCCGACGTAGACGGCGAGGGATCCGGCGGAGGGGAGGCGGCGTGGGCGGAGGGAGTGGTCGGTGTCGGAGTCGGAGTCGGAGGTGAAGGTGTCGGTGGTGATGCAGCGGCGGCGCCACCGCTGCATGACCTGTTTGAGGCGGACGATTTGGCTGATCTTGTTGCGTTTCTTCGCCGGAGATGACATTGGAGCGGTGGTTGGAGGGGGTGGCGGAGGCGGAGGCGGAGGTGGAGGTGGAGAGGGTTGCGATAAAGTAGAAATGTTATGGAACGGAGAGATCTAAAACGCGATGAAACAGTTGATACCGTTTTTATTATTTTTAAACCAATCACATGTTAAAATTTTCTACAAAATCTATAATATAATAAACTAATTATATAACAAAAATTTTTAACGGTAATGGACGACACTCTTTTGAATTATGTGTGTTATTTTAATCGGACGTATCTATTTATTTTTTAGTTAAATCGCATCCTCAATCCTCTTAGATGGAAACCTATAACTATAAAATTCTCTGCTCAACACTGAATATTTTGTTAAAATTGAGACTTGAACTTATGATGTTCATTTATTTACATGTCTTGGGTAACGATTGGAAAACTAATTTTAGTAAGGTTAGCTCACTTGATAATAATTTTGCCTTTTTTAATTAGATGTGTTAGATTAATATGTTGTAAATTATTTTAGAGTAATGTAGAAGTATGAGTTGTTATTTAAAAAAATCATAGAAAAATTAATATTCTCTTCCATTTAAATTAAATATAATAAAATATGCATAATTTATTTTTGAGGCATAAAATTAATACCATTACTAATGATGAATTAGTTTAGAAAGCAGTTACTACATATATTTAGAAACTGTTATATGGTTAATTTTATTTTATGGATGTTCTTTGTTAATTGGATTGTATGATGTCACATATTTTGTAAGCCTAATAAAATGATACTTTTTCCTTCTTTCATTTGGCCTTAAGCTTATATAATATCACGAAGGTTAATTTAGAGCGTATAATTATTTCTAAATAATATTTTCATCATATATTTTTTATTCTATTATCGTGCACAATCACCAACTGCTTTTATGATTTCAAAAATTAGCAACACTTAGTACAATTGTTAAGAACAAATGATCATGTTAACATGTTTTATATTTGATATTTCCCTCCTATCTTGTCGAAGGAAAAAAATCAAAAATAACATACTTGCAAGCTCCTCTTTAATTAGTGCTACACCTCAAATGATACACATTGTATGCTTAATGTCTTGTGGCTGAAAAGGATAGAAAACGAAGCAGGTACGAACTATGTACGTGTCCCGTGTATCAAAATAAGTCACTTAAAAATATAAATTACATCCTATATTAGTCATATCAGAAATTATCATAAAACACAGAACATATACATAATGAGGATTAAGCAATAAGTTTTAATTTGTATACCATATGTGATGTGATTACGTAGCGATATGTTAGTGTTTAATTGATTTGAATGTGGGATTTTACATCTTGATTTGAATCCTCAATTTCACCATTCAAATTAAGATTGAAAGCATAATGAAGAAATGTTTGGCTAGGTACTTTGTAATCACTTTCGGGTAAGCCCTTTGTGCCAAGTAAGATTGTTGATGTGTTTTAATTAGGGTTGATGATGAGCATTGAGTTAAGGGATGTAATTAAGTTTTTGGTTGAGTTAAAAGATTTATTTATAAACAAAATTACTTACTTGATCAAAAAGCTTTTTGTTTTCTGCATAATTAACTCACTAAGATTGGTAGGTAATTTGATATTGATAAAATGATAAAAGATTCGTTCATTTATTATCACTTTAACCGAAAAGCCAAGACTTTGAAGGTATGTTTAGACAAGCTCCAGTTCAAAGGTGTTAATTGTTAATCTTGCGTAATAGGAACCCTAGTCATTTGTTAGTAAATTCGTTTCCAAAGTTGATTGCTTTAGCAATTGTGTTCTTAAGAACATCCAAAGGTTCAATTTTAAATATCAAATGTTTTGTTCTTAATCAATTTGAGTCTAAGTTATTAAACATTTTTTTATCAATTCCTGTGAAGACGAACTTACTTATTTTTACACGATAAAAGCATCTAAACCGATTATTTACTTTGTTTTTTTATCAAATCTTGACAACCAGGTCATGATACACTAATAATGTGATGAACTGGTCGGTGATGATTTTTCTTCTTTGGAGTTGTGGACTAAGATTTGTTAACAAATGACAATCTAAGACTAACATGATGAATTTTATTGTATATAATCGTCTATGATGTCCTCCATCATATCGCAAACTAAGTTTGCCACTTATCAAGAGTAAATATATGCACGAAATCTTTTAGAACGTTTTGCCCGAATAGCTCACATTGTTGTTCTTGACGACCAAGTGAAGACTTTTGGTGTAATTTGTTTACATTGTACTTGGTGTGAGATATATATATATGTAACCCATCATATCTCGTATTCAAAATGATATGTGATTGACTTAAGATGTTACACCCTCATCCTACTTAGGGACTTACTATTCTTCGTGAAATTTGTCCTTGATAAACAACACAAAAGATTTTATCTTATACCATATTATTACACCCCTGCAAACTAGAACAGTGTGTGTTTTGCCTCACTAAATCACAGTTAAAGAACAAACGAGTATTGGAAAAGTCATCTACCATGTATTGTTCTTGCTTAAAAATACTTATTCAACAAAGTTCTAATAAGATGTCTTGTGCTTGTAAATTCACCATGAACTCCATATAACCAACACCTCTCTTATATAAGCGAATAGAAATTCACCTAAAATTGTTACAAAAACCTACCCTTAAGGATTGATTTTGACATTTGTAGGATAAACATTGCCTGAAAAACATTTTGATATTTCTGAATGTTGCATAAACCCAGTGACTCTTCACCATTTTGCAACTTCAATGACAAGTGAAATAGATATTTTATAGTTGGTACAAATCAAACACAAAAGTCAGATGAGGATTCTTTCAACGAGATTTAAAGATGTGTTGTTATCATTACTTCTTAGATGTTGAATAGGCTCGAAAATTAAATAAGCTAGCATAGTACATATGAAATTTGCATGTTAACGTTGGACATTTTACACCTACAAGTCTAGTAAACTTATAACAACATGCTTTGGTGTCACGCATATGCATATACTAGTGGGTAACCCGCGCGTTGCGACGGAGTGAACAATTTATAAGTCTATACTTGTTATATTTCACTTATTTTATCAATTCTTTTGTTTTATGGTTTAAATCTCTTGTACGAATTATAATTATTATCATATGTTAGAGCTAACAAACTGGTACAAAACTAATTAGCATTAACAAGAATAGTTGAGTGACTCAACTTTTAAGCAAACATAAGTGTTGAGCATGATTAAAGTTTAACAAATATTTTCAAGAAAAATCACATTTGACATAGTATATGTTGAATTTTTTTATTACAACAATGAAAATATTTGTTATGAGAGTAGATATTAAATTATATATATACATACATCTATATATATACACACACATATATATACATATATATACATACACACACACACACATATATATATATTAATAAAAAACCATGTGGTATACTTCTTTGAAGCGAAATGACAATATAATACCAAGAAGAATTGTGCTATGCCCCCAATCCCTATAGAGCGAAAGAGCTGCCTAGTGATCCATGGGTTGCAGCATGTTCGGTCGTTTACTCCTCGCGCCGCACAGGGAGCCTGCTTTTATCTCATCAGAAGCATGCGCATAGGCTATATAATAGAGAATCTCACCTTCTACTCTATCAGCTACTCTAAATTTGAGTTGGTTATAGGTTGACAATTTTCGGGGCTCACTTCCCAAAATACCTCGAAAATTTATAACTATTAGTTATTATAAATGTTAGTTGTATACTTAATTATTTAAATAGTATTTAATAAATTTAAATGTCATTTTTCAAGTATTACAAATAATATAATATTTAGTATATTGAATTAAATAATATCATATTATTAAATAATGTAATAGGGGTAAAAATGGAACATTGCATATGACATTTGTACTTTATGCTTAAAATATTTTATTAAGTGTCTTATAATTTGAGTAAATTACTATAACTATCTTGTGCTTTTAAAATGTATTATATAGTACTATAGATATGGATATAGATAATTACAAAATTAGCATCTTTTCTACGTCTTCACTCAAATTTTCTTGCATTTATAACGTGGAAGTGACGCTACCCTTGACCTCAAATTCAATATCTACGAGGGTTCAAGTTTGAGGATGAGATTGATTGATATATGTCAAAGGGACAAACTGTAAAAACAAAACAATAAACTCTAATATTATTAGGTGTCATCTTGTACAAGCCCTAAACAAGTAAATCTCTTACTAATAAATAAAATAAATCCGGACACGTGTCACCATTCTAGGTTATCTAATAATTGGTTTTCCCGCTTCTCTCTCCTCTTAATTATGAATGCTATAATATCTATTTATTGATTAATAACTATGCATAATTAAAATTTGAAATATGTTAACTTTAAATTTTCGAATGTGTAATACATGTGTTTATTCAATCCGTATAATATACAATATTTAAGAACTTTTATTGATAAATCATATAACAATAAATTTATTTAGTTCGTGTATCATACGGGATTATAACCTAGTAAGCAAATAAATAAAATGCCATCTCAATATGCAAAGCTAAGAAATCAGCTTAGAATAAAACAATAAACACCAGGTGTCATCCAAGTAATATTATCTTGAAAACATAAAATAAATAAATGTATGTGTGGGGGTGGGGGTATGTTTATTGAGTGGTCACAAGTTGTTCGATTACTTATTGCAAAGCATTTATATTTATTTGAATTTAAGGGTGGTGAGATTATGTAAGGAAATAAGGACGAATATTTGTATATAATTAAAAGCAGGCCACCTAAAGTAATGACACTAAAGTCATATCAACTTTTTGATATAAATGATAAGCAGGCCACATAAGTTTCCACATATTGAGTCACTATTCGAATAACATAACAATAGTCTAATATAATAAGCATTGCGTACCAAACCGTACATATACTTTTGTTCCCAAGTCAACTTGGAGTAGCTACTCAAATTGTTTCATAAATGGAAAGTCTACTAGACCCTTTACAGCTTCAAATTTGATTTATAATTAATTGAACAATATGATATCCACATGCGTGTTCAAAATTAAGAGTTCACGGATTTATAGAAAGGAAAATTCACAAAATGTTTATTTTAACATAATGTTTTTTAATGTTCCCCTCTCTTAAGATTTTTTTAATAGATGACGTCAATGCCTCTTTAGACAGGATACGGGTGGCTAGCTACTCAAAGTCGTACACGTGTTCTGTGGAGGCATCCACCAGCGCTATGGAGGTGCCCGCCCGCGCTCTGGAGGTACCCGACATTGAAAAGGGATACGTGTAATGATTTTGAGTAATCCACTATACAGACGCTCACCCTCTGTCTAAGGAGGTGTTGACGTCTTGTCTGAAGAGGACATTTAAAAAAGAAAGATTATTTGACTGACATTTTGAAGAAAATAAGTGAGAAAATGGACAATTTGAGAATTTATCTTTTATAAAATAATCTGTGAAATTTGAAATAACGTTCTGTTTTCATAGTTACTTGAGCAATCCAGGTAGTCACACACATGTTTATGTTTGAAGAGTATGTGGATCTTCAAATTGGGAGGAAGTTGAAGTCTATAACACACCTTCCAACATGTGGTTGAAGTCGATAACACACCTTCCAACATACGCGATCATCGAAAATTCAAAAACAAACTCCATCGTACCTCTTTTTTTTTGAACGGCCAACGAATAATTTTTAAGCCCGGTCACCCGGGTAAACTCATAGGCGAAAGGCCACCCACGTTCGCGAACATAGACATCGCCGGTGACCCGGCTCGTCCACCATTCCAAGGGAAACCCACCACCCAAAGGCCACTGTGATAAAACCATTGGCCCACATGGAGCATATTGCACCTGGTGAAACTTCAACCAATGACCTCCACTTTAAAAAAATCATAGGGCGTCTCCTCCTAAACGGTTGATCTACGACTCATTGGTCCATCATACCTCTTAAACAAGCCCGTGTGTATTTCCTTAGTGATTTAAGTTGTTGAGATACATTGAAGTTTCACCATAATTTGGTCTCTAGCCTGCAACTAGAATTATCTTGTGTTATGGTGTGCTCACATATTCATTTTCCTTATCATTTTGTCAAATGAATCTCATGGTATACAAAGTGAAAAAAAAATAGTATATAAAATCTATTTTAGCTATCTTATAAGAGATTGATCTATTTCTAATCATATGATACGGCTAGGGCATTAGGGTAGTCAAATAGTTGGTGCCTCGTCACCATCTCAAATGAACTCTTACTTATGGCTACTTAGTATTGATAAGATATAGAAAGTAAAATATTTATAAAAGCAACTTAGTATTTGATATAATAACTAAATTGAGCTAATGTCTTAATTAACATATTGTCTCATTTGCATGGTTGTAAAACTCGCAAGGCGTTGTCAAGTGGGTAGACTGAGGAGTTACGAGTACTCGGCCTAGGCGGAAGTACTCGGTTTTTACTCTCGGTTTTGGGATGTTTTCCACGCTAAAATTTGATGTCTCTTTTTATCGAATTGAGTATACCTTGTTTGTTTGCATCCTCACATGTTCATTCAAGTAAGGAAAATGTTTAACCATTCCAAGATTGTAGTTTATCGATTGCGATCAGTTGCGTGTTTTCCTCCATCACTAGGGCTGTTCACGAGCCAAGCCGAACCGAGCGGACCTTTGCTCGTGCTTGGCTCGTTTTCAAACCGAACCGAGCCGACCAGCTCATTTACAACCGAGCGAAAAATAGAACGAGCATTTTTCGAGCGAGCGTCAAGCGAGCGCAAACGAGCGGCGAAGAATTTATACAACCCAACTATCTTGTGTTTCATATGATTTAAACTGCATCGAATAAGGTTTAATGACCTAAAAATCACCCACATTTCATTACATAATATTTTCATGGATGACAATACGTTGTGGGTGACGATGAAGTTAAGGTTGTAACCAATAATACGGATAGCGCAGAGAGCGATAACAGTGAGAGCAAAAGATGATCAAAAAATTATCTCTTAACGATTTAGGATTTCACTGTTATGTTTAATATATAATTTTTTACTAGGTTATTGATTAAGTATGCATAAATATAATTTGTATTTGTATACAATGGGCCAAATCTACTAGAGTGCAACGTATAAACTATATATACATATAAATTCGATCCGAACCGAACCGAGCGGACCTTTGCTCGTGCTTGGCTCGTTTACAAACCGATCCGATCCGATCGGCTCGTTTACAACCGAGCAAAAACTCGAACGAGCATTTCTCGAGCAAATTCTGAACGAACGTCGAGCGATTGTCTAGCGTCGAGTAGTTTGAACAGCGCTATCCATCACCACGTCCCTAATAATGATAGTTTTAAATCCCAAGTCTTTTGTTCTTATAATATTGTAGTGTACTAAACCGTACCTAAAATTTGACCCTTTCAAGTTGAAGATAAAGAAAAAGAAATTATTAAAATAAAGATGATCACAAGACAACAGAGTTTATATAATTATATGATTTAAGTCTTGTCCGATTAGAATTTAATTGAATATGTGTCGATTGAAGGAATTTTTTTCTTAAAATAATAATGTATTTAAAATAAATAAGACAACCAGTTTTATATCTCATGAAATATCAAAAGAAATTTTCATGTATTACTTGGTTGATTCTAGAACATGTGAATGTGTTTAACAGATAAAGCTAACAAGTTGCCTGGTAACCTTTTATCTTCCATATCTACCGATTATAATAAAAGAATAATTTACTATGATATAGGTTATTATCACAATTCTTCTCATTAAAATTTTCCATCTCTCTCTCCTATTAAATAATTACCTTAGTTACTAATAATATTATTTAATATTTTTTTATTTAAATATTTTTTTTAAAATTAAGAAATAGATTTTTTATTAATGTTATTTCTAAATAACGAAATGTTTATAAATAATATTTTTTTCTAAAATATCAAACTTTTTTAAAAATATGATATATTATAAAATTAGTGTTTTTAAAAGTAAATTATTTAAAAACTAAAAATAATTTAATTTAGGAGTTATGATAATGAAATATTTTAAAAAATAATATTTTTATAATGTTTGTTTTAAAATAAAAGGTTATTTTTCTGAAAAAAATTAAAAACAAAGTTAAAAAAGGTTGATATCACTGTTTTATTACTTACAGTACTTACTCATACGTAATTTCATTCATATCATATCTTGAAATATCATTTTATTTTCTATAATTTTATTATATTAATATTTTATTTATTCAACCCGTATATTTTACGGGTTTTCTAAAGCTAATACGGTATATCATCGTATTATGTTTAATAATTTGAGTTTTCTATATGAAATAGAAATTATATTATTATAATAATCGCTTATATCTGGTTAAATTTATCCTTCTTTTTCAAATCAAATACCACATAAGAGCAATGTTTCATCAACTCGGATCATCTCATCCATCTTCGTTAGCTATTTGTTCTAGAGGATTCTGTAAACGGCAGATTTTATGGATAAGATGAAACGAAGTTGTATAAATTTGGCTTTATCCCTTGATTCAGTTTTGGACTTATGTATGTATATGCGATTTTGGTTGCAAATTTGATGTATGATATGGTTTTGGGGTATGATTTTGGTTTGGGGTCACAAACTTAAAGTTTGAATTTTGTTTTGGTTTTGATGTATAGGGTCACAAACTTAAAGTTTGAATTTTGTTTTGGTTTTGATGTATAGTGGTGTGAGAAAGGTTGTTGATTTAGGTGGTGTTTGTTTTTTAAGAAAACCTCTTCCCCACCTTTTCATCTGCGCGCACGCAGACGCGGGAAGAGGTTTTGAGTGCACAGACTGTTTGTTTTTTGGAAGACGATTCATTAAAAAACGTCTGCACGAGATCTTCTTGGTGCAGACATGGACTAGTGTCTTCAGGCGGGAAGACATTTCATCAAACCTCTTCTTCCTTCATAAAAATCTTTTTAACTCAAATTGCATCCATCTCCTCCATCGTCAATTACAAAGCTCCCTTCACTTTCTCCATAAACACACACACGCAGAGTCCCTCAAACCCTCAAATTCCTTCAACAATGAAGCTCGACCACCGCCCCTCCACCACCGCCACCTCTCAAGACGCTCGTTTGCTCGTTCGCGAAACCATCAGAATCTCCGCCAATCTCACCTCCTCTCCGCCACCGTCCGTGGTGACGCCCTCCGAAACTAGGGCGCACCATGCCACCAGCTTTGGCCTTGTTGAGGACCACTTCGTTGATGCCAACTTGAGATTCATTTGCTATGAGGAGATCGATGGTCGTAGGTTTAAGTATGTCACCAGTAATGTTAATGATGGGAGAAGGTTCAGGAAGGGTTCGAATTGGATCCGTGTTGTTAGCTTGCAGTCGCGTCAAGCGCCTGTGGATGTCCGTTTTTGCGTTCTTTCTCTCTTTTCTACTCTCTTCTTGGTGCACACATCGAGAGTTTTGTGAAATTAGGATTTCAATTTGGTTTCTTTTGTTTACTTTGGCCTGCAATATATATGATATTTATAGGCCCCAGCTAATCCAACGCCCTATCAGGTAATATCTGGTCGCCCTTTGACTTTTCTCACGGCCCGTGAAGGGCCTCACGGGCCGTAAGGTTTTCGAAATTTAATTTTCACACCTAAATTTACTCACGGGCCGTGTAAGAACAAACGGCCCGTAAATGTCCACTCCCACGGCCCGTTAACACATTCCATAACGGCCCGTGAGTTCTCTCACGGGCCGTAGTAGTCCTTCTGAGAATTTACTTTCCTCGATTTGCGTGCACTTTTAAATTTTATAATTATGTGACGCGACGTATTATTCCTTAATTCGATTTAAGATTCTATATAAACCGTTATATATATTACTTGTTATATACGGTTAGTGAGAAACGAAACAGTTAAAATGTCTTCTCGTGGAGGTAATAGAAGACGTCAAAATGAGTCCTCTTCAAACTTATGAGATATTGTGGAAAGTATTCCTGATCCAATAGATAACCATAATTGGCAAAACGGGAGGAACTGGTCTCAGAATGTTATTCACTTTATACGTAACGGTGATTCCCAATCATGTAGAGTGTATTACATGGGTAATTCCGATATTCAGTTACAATTTTGGCGTGAATTACTCGGAAACGTGTCTTTAGGTACAGAGGTATGATTTAAAGTTTTTTTGTATATTTTATTTTATTTTAAAATTCTAACAATTAAAAAAGTTGTTATTTTATAGCATGTTCGGGCGTGGACAAATAGACTCATAATATGGAGATACGAAGAAATACGTAGAACAGAAGAGTTGCCGGGTAGTGATCGTTGGACGATTCTCCCATTTGAGTGGTTTAACTTAATATACTCGGGGTCCGTTAATGGTAACGAATATGGCGACGGGAGTGACTATCTATATCCCGCGTTATGGGAAGTTGATACGGTAATACTGTTTTCATGTTTTATAATAAAAATCATGAATTTATAACCGTGAATTAAATTGTTTTGTAGGTTTACGTACCAATGACTGATGACGAAGAAAATTGGTATCTTTTTAAGATTTCTATGGACTCACTACAACTTCGTATATATTCTCCATACGAATGCCGACCAAATATGTGTGATGATTCATGGTGCATTCACCGTAATGCCCGAACGATTTTCGTACAATTCGAATCGTACTTTTTACATTTTTTGTCACGTATACAATATTGGCAACACTACGGACAAGAACAAATTGAAGAACTGGTCGTATCCGGTGAAACCGTTTGGCCTCCTAACGCCGGTCATATTGGTCGAGATTCGGGAGTTGTAATTTGTATGTTATTGCGTAGGTTGGTTCAAAATAGATCTTTAGAGTGGCAAGAGGTTAGCTTACAGGATGCTTGCTTTAGATTCCGAAGATTTATGGCAGACGAACTGTATTCTAGACGTATAATGTAGAACAGTAATGAAATATTTTATTAAAACATAAATGTTTATTAGTACACTTTATTAAAAACGATAAACCGTTATTATCACACAATAATAAAACACATAATTTTTAATCTTCATGATATTTATAAAATATCCAAGCCGCAAAATGGTTAATAGAAATTCCAAAATGCTCCTGATATCTTTCTTGAGTTGTTGTCATAATATTCGTATCATTCCATAACGTATTTCGATTGTTGTAAACGTCTTTGTAGAGCTGGTGAAATGTCGTGACCTTCCTTCGCAAGTCAAACCACTTGTTGCTAAGTTCACGAGTGGTGCGATATTCTTCATGTTCGAGAATTTGATGAAAACGAGTTGAAACCCGGTTCCAAAATATTGAATTTGGTGGGATAGTCCCTGAATTTTCGATACAAGATCTTACTAAAGTCATCTCCTCTTCATCCGTCCATGGATTTTGATCCGGTGAATGGGACGAGGAACTTGATGTAAAACTTGTAGCGCTCATGGTTTGGATATTGAGTAAATTTGTGTGAATTTGTTATGTGAAGTGGTTGAATTTATAGACCTAAAAATAATGAAACGGCCCGTGAGGGACGTTACGGCCCTTATGTTGGCTACCAAACGGGCCGTGAAGTCTCAACGGTTGTTTTTAAAAAATTATCCACCTCAAGGGCCGTGAGGACTCTCACGGCCCGTTTTTGCCATCAATAACGGGTCGTGAGTCCCTTCACGACCGTGAAGCCGTATCATATATACGACCTCACGGCTCATTTCTTTATTTACGCCCCCTAAACACACATTCGATTCACTCTGTCACGAGCTTCGGATTTTCATCACTTTCATACCCCCGACTCCTTACTACGGTACGTATTCAAATTCGTATTTTATTTTTGTATATTTATGGTTTAAATATGTTAAAATTTAATTTAAAAACGAAAATAATCTGAAAAAATTGGGGGTTACGGGCCATGAGACACTCTCACGGGCCGTAACCTTTTGAATTTTCAAAGGGTCACGGGCCGTGATTGCTGTTCACGGGCCATAACCCTTTGAACATTCAAAAGGTTACGGCCCGTGAGGCTGTCTCACGACCCGTAACCCTTTTTTGTGTTCTTGAGGTTTTCTAATTTTTTTTTGCAGATTATGCCACCGCGCAAATATTCACGTCCAGAGACCGAGCCTGAGGGTCAGGGTGACTTCCTGGACCCACATCCACATCTTCGTTTTCCTCGAGAGACACCGCCACGTCTTAGGCTGTGGAAGCTGATTGGACAGCCCCTGAAGGGGACCCGCACCCTCGACTGGGACGTGCTAGAGGAGGTTGGAGATATAGCACGTGCCCAGGACATCGTTGGGCTCGAGGGAGAGACGCCCTGGAGGCGTATGTTTGATTTTGGATCTAGGAGGGGCTACAGGGAGCTCACGTTGGAGTTTTTGTCTACGTTTTTGTTCACTCCCGTGACAGAGGATGAGGACCCCCGCGAGCACCTAGCTATTCGATTTATGCTGGCGAGCACTAGGTTTGAGTTCACCCTCGCTCAGTGGGCGGTGGCTCTTGGGTTTTACACCCAAGAGGAGACGCAGGATCCTTGTTTTTATTCTGACGAGGTCCAGTCAGAGGCGGCTCCTCTGGTCGGATGGTGGCCGACCATTTCCGACCAGCCATGGGAGGGCGCCATTAGGGCGAGCTCCATTAGAGATCCGTTACACCGGTACCTACACCGGTGCATTGCCGGCACCATTGCCGGCAGAGACCAGAGTATGGAGCAGGTGTCGCTCCTTGATTTATTTTTTCTGAGGGCCTTGCTTTCACCTAGGCGGGTGAATCTTGCTCACTGCATGGCCGCCTATTTCTTCAGCGTCATTCAGGGCAAGGTAAAAAAGTATTTATATTAATTCTTAATAAATATGTATTATCTATTATGCGACTCATAATTATGCCTCTTATTTGATTGTTTTGCAGATGGATAGCCCGATTGTTTGCGGCTCTTACATCACCGTAATTGCCTCGCGCTTAGGGTTGTTTACGGACGCCCTAATTGCGAGGCAGACGACGGACACGCCGCCTCGGATTTTGGGTCGACATACCGTCATGGCCATGGGGATTGCCGCCAAATTTGGCGACGACCTCCGCTGGTCCACTGATGGTGGTCGGACCATCTGGCAGCCGGTGGCGGACGTTGGTGAGGAGGAGGAGCAGCCGGCGCCGCAGCAGCAGCCGCAGCCCCAGCCACACGCCAGAGCACCCGTCCCACCGCCAGTACCGCCTGTTCCCAGGACCATCATTCGGCAGATTCCGCCGACGGGGGAGTTTATGGCGGAGGCACTACATTTGTTGCGCCAGTCCCAGGCCTTGCTAGTCTAGACGACGGATGCGTGCAGCATTTTGGCTGCTAGCCAGGGTATCGACCTCCCCCCTCGACCGGAGTTGCCTCCGTTTGTCAGACGACCTGCGGGTGATGACGAGGAGGCTGCTGGTGGTGATGAGGAGGATGCTGGTGGTGGTGATGCTGGTGGTGGTCATGACGCATAGATAGTAGGCTTTTTTTGTTTTTTTACCTTTCATGTAAAAAATTGAAAAATTTTGTTGATATATTATGACTTATTTTGGATGACGTTTAAATGTTTAATTATATGTTTACAATTCAACAACAATATTAATTAAATAAATAATTGATTACATGTTTACAATTCAACAAACGGTTTAGGGTGCAACTTACAAGCAAACGGTTTAGGGTGCAACTTGCAAATATTACCCTCTCAACAAATATTATGCATCTCATATCATTAACATTCCTACACACCTTTTATGATAACCAAATGCCCAGCTCATATAAACAAAATTCAAAGGTTAAAGAAAAATTCGATAATCTTCTTATTGCATTTTTCTTTGGAAAACGAAAGAATTGATTACATGTTTACAATTCAACAACAATAAAGAATTAAATAAATAATAGATTACATGTTTACAATTCAACAACAACAAAGAATTGATAAATGTGTAAATTATACTAAATCTATACGTTCAACCGGGTCTACGGGCCTTAGTTCGAGATATTTTTGAATTCGACTTCCGTATATAGCCTCCCAGTCATTAGTGTTTTCTGTTTTGTACAAATACCAATATTTGCTCGGAACAGGCATTGGATAGTCACCCACTAATCGAATTCTAATGAAATGGCTATCTTGAACATAAGCAATTGAAATTATATGATGTTCACTGATATCACGAGGAGATAACCAGAACGGGAAAAAAGTAGCGGAGTCGCCGATAGATATGAAATTATAACCACTCGAAACCTGTTAGCAATAAGGATTGTAGCAGGTGGCACTGTCATCCAATTTTTGTGGGGAGCTGCACCTAAGCCGTTCCAGTTTAATGATTCCCTTATTTCATTTATATCAGGAAACATCGCAGCGTACCTATGTCTGTTTTCATCCAACTCAGATATAAGTTCCGTACGAATAAAACGCCAGTGATTTTCACCATATCCCAGTGCGAGTGCTATAGCACGAAAACCACAATTGCCGTCCGCTAAAACATCATCTGCACCTGAAATATACGGGGAAAAAGAATGATGGAATCCAGCGGTTAAACCGGAAAAAATTGTTTTTATCTTCGTCGCCCGGGATATATGAAAACTTGGAACTCTGTTGAGATAATCCACCTTTGGCTCTTGATTTCGAAGACATGGATTGACTGCGCTGCAAAGACCCTTGTTTTGACTTCATTACCGAACTTGAATATGTTGGCGGAACTTCAAAATTTTCTCTAAGTTGAACATATGAACTATGTCTGGGGGGTCTAATATTGTTTCTTTTTGCTTATCTTTTTTTGGACGACCCCGTGTATGTGTTTGGACTTTAGGAGGTTTTTTATCAGTTTTTGAAGGATTAATGAAAGATTTAAAATATTAATCAAATATTTTTTCAGATTTTCGGGTTGGACAAGTAAATGTTTTGTCATCATCTCCATCTTTTTATGCACATCTACTTGAACCTCCCGTACAATATACGCGGGTGAAAAATCTAGCTTCCTCCAAAAAACATCAATGGCATCAAGCGGGATACATTGACCTATAAAATAATATATTAAATTAAATATAATAAAAGTTTTCATGAAAAAATAAAAAACGTAAAAGAACATTCACCTGTTTGAAAGTAATTGTTTAATTTACAAGCACACGGAAGACCACAGCTGGTAAAAAGAAGGCAGCCACATGATTCTTTGGATATAATTAGAAGATTTATCCTGTTAATCTCACCAACTAACATATCCAAAGCCGTAATAGAAACGTTACCTCGCAGCAATTTAAGCACTTCATGATTATGCTGCACCATAAGAATGATTTTGCTTTTGGTAAAAATTTCTTTTATAGCAATTTCCTGGGTAACTAAGATATTATTAATAAAAGGAATAAATCTATCCAGAGTGCTATTGGTTGCTTTCAGGTAACTTTTCAACAATGAATGTTGGCTCTCAACTCGATTCGTTGTGGGCTGATCGAAGTTATAACTTTTATTTATCCACGCCGACACAAATCTCTCTTTGTAGGGGTCCAACCAGTTATTTTTGAGGTACATCAGCACTCCTATTTAAAAAAAATGTACTTATTTTTATGTAAATATATATATATTTTTAAGAATAACACTAGAAAACTTACTTAAATGTTTGGACACCAATCTGCGATAAAGCCGGTCGTAATTATAAGCGTATATGTCCGTCGTTGCAGAGTTAATAAGTACCGACCACACATGCTCAAAAGCACCCCACTCTTCATTTGAAAAACTCGCCTTGCAATGTTTAGCAATATTTCCGAAATATGTCATCTGCAAAGTAATCGAACAGCACTCGGAAAAACTTCTTCTAACGCATTCATCAGAGCGAGGTCTCGATCGGTTAGTATAACACGGGGCTCCATACACTTTTCTTCCAGCGTTGCTTTTAGTTGCTCTAACACCCATCTGAAGTTGGCTTCACGCTCATAATCAATGAATGCGTGAGCAACAGAAAAAGATTTCAGGGTGGATGTCACACCAACCATTTGAACAAATGGCATTTTATACAAGTTAGTTTTGTATGTTGTATCAATCATCAGCACGTGTGGGTACGCACGCCATAATGTGTGAGATGTGGGATGTATAAAAAAAACCCCGTCGACGGTATTTGTCGGTTCATCTATGTGAGGGTGTAAATATATTGATGTTGTTGTAGTATAGAAAAAAAACCTGCATTGGGGTTTCACCAATTCTGGTGGACTTTTTAATTTTTGCCCGAGCGTTATATATGGTTCGTAACACAGACACGTTATTGGGATTTTGTTCCCTCAACGTGCCTAGAATGTTTCGAGGGTCAATATTTTGCTCGGTCAGATTCTTTATAGTAGAAAGCTCATTTTCGGTGAGCCTCATTGCGTATGCATGTCCTTCCAGGTGTTCAGCAGGTTCATGGTTATGAGTATCATCCACAACAACTATAATCCACCCATCTCTCTTCATCTGGTACTTACCCTGCAATTCAAATTGACAGTTTGTTTTTTTCGTGCCACTTTCTCTTAGAGTGGATGCTCCCTTATATACACCACCCCGATCACATTTCAACCAGATTTTAACCACCATACCATTCGAATTTCTTTTGAACGTTTGGTGACAATGACAAACCCATTTTCTCACCCCACGTTAGTTGCCCAATTAACTAATTCTTCACGAGATGAGAAAACCTAATCAATTTAATATTTTTAGTTAGTTATTACTAAATGAAAGTAAAATGAAAGTAAAATTAAATATGATATATCTTATAACATGATTCGTATCGTATAAACCTCTTGTACCGGAACCAGAACCGTCATTATCACCGCTGCTATCACCACCGTTATCACCCCCGTCATCGCCGCCGTCATTCCCACCGTAATTGGACGCGAACTGTCCTAAATAGTTTGAAGCAGCCTCATCGTAATAACCGTAACCCTCCTCAGGGTAATAGTTAGATTCCGAACCGAATAAATAGTTGCTATCCCAAAAAGACATCGTAACGTTAAATATTAACGTTTATATAGTAGTTGAAATGGAGTATTGCGTTTATATACTAGTTGAAATGAAATGAATTTATATCGTAGAAATTTGAATTATGAAATGAATTTAAACTAACGTTTATATAGTAGTTGAAATGGAATATTGCATCTCGTCACATAATTAACACAAATATCGAGAAATATTACGTCATATCAAATAATGTAATAAATACAAATTTACACGACTATCGAGGAATATTACGTCATATCAAATAACGTAATAAATACAAAATTACACGAAAAACGAGGAATAATATATCTCGTCAAATTATTAAAGGTGAAAATAGGACACGTAAAGAAGTTCACGGCCCGTAAGGTGAATGTCAAGCGGGCCGTGAAGTGCTTCACGGACCGTGAAAAAATATGACCGTGAACATATTCACGGGCCGTTACGTTTTGAATGACTGATTTGACTACCCGACAGTCAATACGGCCCGTGAAGGGCCTTACGGCCCGTAAGTAGGGCGTCTGAATATCCTTGAGGGCGTCTCTTTAGTAGGCCCCTATTTATATTAATTTTAACTTAACCGAGTCATATGATCTATGAGTTGTGTGGTTATGCTGATTGTGATTTGAAACATTGATCTAAAATATACATATAAAAACAAACAGTCTTTTTCTTGCAGACTGCAGACGTTTGGTCCACCTCTTCTGCTGCAGATGTCTGTAGATGTGGTCCGCAGACCGCAGACATTTTTCTGCAGAAAAAACAAACACACCTTAATTGTGCATTATGATGGAAAAAAACAACAAAATGAATTTAAAGCTGAGTAAACGTAAACTTACAAACTATAAAAAAAGTTTATGGTGCATTAAGGAACACTAGATTAAATGTAAGGGTTATTGAATTTTAATAATCCCAACTTTTATATATTGCCCGGGATTAATCCCAACTCAGCAAATGTTTACGGACACTCTCAATTTTAAGCTTATTTTCCTGCAAGGATCCCTTACTAACTGAGAGTTAATACCGTTAGTTTTTGATAACGTGGACTATTTATATGGCCAAAACACTAAGCAGAAAGTTGAAATAAGCTATCGGTCCGTCAATCTGAAACTTCTGTAACCTAAAACCCGTCAATCTTCATATTCTGATTTGAACCACTTGACTCGTTAAAGATAGATTTCAAGTGACGATGAATGCTAGAAATTGAAAAACGGACCTAATAGAGGTTGGGCGACGGAGGAGTTGAAAAATAGCTCAAAGTTAGCCTCATTTTCATAAAAAAACTAACGGGCATTAACTCTCAGTTAATAAGAAATTGTTGAAGGAAAATAAACTCAAAGTTACAAGTGTCTTAACATTTGTTGAGTTTTGATTAATCTCGACCAATAAATGAAAGTTGGGATTATTAAAATCCAATAACCCTAAATGTAGAAATAAAAACTATATTATATTGATACGACTTATTTTGAATAAAACTTATATCAAATAATAAAAACATGTGATAATGGTATATTTTAAATTCAAGAAGTCATTAAGTTCCGAATGATTGGTGCTAAATTTCTAATTGCAATCCAAATAAAAAAAATCCCTTATTCTATAGGGAAAAATCATATTGTAAAATGAAAAAATTAGAAACACTTAAAAACTATAATGACGTGTTAAACGAATCCACAAACTAAAATAACCATGAATATTCGAGATTAAAAATGCGAATATTATATAATTGTTAAATCTTAAAATTAATATACAAATCTAGTAAATTTAATTTATTATTATAAAGATATAAAAATGTTAATAATATAGATATCAAGCTCGTGGTCGAGTGACAGATGATCATCTCTTATAAAAGTAATTTGAGTTCAAATTTTTACATTGCAAACTCATTAGGTGGTTAGGAGAAAAAAATTATATTCTTTACAAAAGGTTATATAAACATTAAAGATAACTTTATGTCTTGTTAGTATGCTAAATTACTCATCAAAAATGTTAAATCTCACATAAGTTGTTACAGAATTGAATTCCATAACGTAGATCTCTTGTTATTCGATAAATTAAATACTAAGAAATGTTTAATTCTTTATTATTGAATTCGAATGATCGAATCAACTTGAAGCATTTTTATCAAATAAAAAAGATACGTCGGCTACGTAAAGTAATACACATGCTGAGTCACGGTTCCAATAATGATGGTTTAATAATTAATGGAGACAAAATGTTTCTAGAAGGTATCTTTAAAGTCGTAGTACTCAGCCGTACAAGTCTAGCATAGTTCAAAGGGTCAATTTGGGCCCGTAATAAAATATCGGATGAAAATGAAATATAATAAGAATAGCATAAAGCTAGCATTAAGGTCTCGCGTTGTGAATAGGTAGTAAAACCATGTCAAATAGTACAATTGTCATACTATTAACGACGATCATCAACATCGGTAAAACTCAACGGAAGTTCAGTCGGAGAGCAAACAAGAACAATCACCGATTAGAAAATCCCAAAGGGTTAACCATCGTGTTATCGAAAAAACATCCGAAAATTAAATGAAAACCATACTTGGATACCCTAAAGGGTTCACCTGGGTAATAATTAAGTCAATCTAGGACCCCACATTGCGTCGGGGCAGTTAAACGGAAAAAATGGGTGTCAAAACGTTGAACTGCACACGTACGTTGCGCCGTGTGACTCATAAAATTTAGACTGTAACATAAAAATAAAATTTTATAAAATATAAAAAGTATAGAGGACCAAAATTAAAAATAAAAAAATATTAAATTTAAATTGTAAAAGATATAAAAGCATTGTGGTTAAAAGTAAAAGAAAAAAAAAGAAGAAAGAACGAGATAGTATATAACTCACTAAACCATAATGTACAAATCATAAAACACATAAAAGTTGATAATTCATATATATTAAATAATCAAATACTATGTGGAACTCCCTTGTGGTAACATGAAAATCTGGTAAGCCTCTTAAGCATTAACACGACGGAACTTTAAATTAAATTTATATCTAAACGTGAAAAAATAAGAACGATGTAATGATCGATTTAAAATTTTATAAAGCATTATATACCTAAAGTTATAAAGGATAGTCAAATTTCTACTATGCATGATTTTGGATAAAATATACATCTAATCATAGATAAAAGTAAAAAGGGTAAGGTTATTATACAAAGTGTATTTTTGCTATAAATATTATACAAAGTGTATTTTTGCTTCAAAGTATGAAAAAACATAATGAGGTTAAAAAAGTCATAAAAAGTTATATCTCGCAATTTAAATCGAATTTCAAAAAAATCGAATCTATGTTCCTCTCATCGTCCTTTTTTAGAAAAATAATAATAATAATAATAATAAATTTCATTGTGTTTTTTATGACACAATGATGTTATGTGTCTTTCATAATGACACAATGACGTCATTGTGTCTTTCATAATGACACAATGACGTCATTGTGTATTTCATAAATGACACAATAGAAAAACGTTAATTTTTTTAATTTTTTATTTTTCGTTTATTTTTTTTTTAGTGAGGACGGCTAGGGAACAAAAGTTTAGAATTAC
Organism: Flaveria linearis; assembly: GCA_024085815.1. Classification (NCBI taxonomy): domain Eukaryota; kingdom Viridiplantae; phylum Streptophyta; class Magnoliopsida; order Asterales; family Asteraceae; genus Flaveria; species Flaveria linearis. The sequence continues at coordinate 97,133,641 of CM044001.1, forward strand.
TTTTTTGAAATTTGATTTAGATCGTGAGATATAATTTTTTTATGACTTTTTTGACTCATTATGTTTTCTTACCCTTTGTAACAAAAATGCACTTTGTATTTGAAGCTCTTTTAAAATAAAAATAAGCATTATTAAAATGTATATTAAATTTTATAAATATTATATCTATTTGTGCGGATACAAACACAAGGTGTGCTCGAGGAAAATCAAACGGATGCTGATTTGATTCTTCTAGGATGGGGATGGAAAGATAAAGAATGTGAAAGATGGATGAACCCACGTTGAGAGTGGTTGTATTAGTGGTGACGATGGCAGTGACGGTGGGCTGGTTGCGTCAGAGTTATTGAAGTGGAGCGATGGAATTGTGAGAGGAGAAGATGAGTGACATCGTAATTTGGATGTTGGTGAACTAAAAAAATGAGAGGCATTGTATAAAAATAAAAGTGACTAGGTCAAAACAAAATAATAAAATTTTATTGTAGCTAAAAGTTGGTTTTTAATACAAGGTTTACTGTGTGGACTAAATTTCTAGCTTGGTCTATTTCAACTCAAGTTGTTGACGTAGTAACGAGTATTATTCGAAAATAAAATTATGAATTAATATTCAAGTTTTGAATAACGTCGCTTTCGCTTTTTAAAACTAAAAGCCACTTACGTTTCAGACATTGTTCTAATTTTGTGAAAAAAAAATTAATAAATGTTATTTTTTAAAATTAAGTATGGCAGATACCTGAATCTTAATTACTATTTAGTATTTAGTTTTTGAACTTGACTTAAACTACACAATTGTAACAAATGGTTATTATTAGTGAAGTTTTTCGAATATCATCTCATATTTTAGGTTAAACTTGAAAAATAATCACTAAATAGCAACCAAGTTAATATATATTTTAATTAGGATACTTAGGGGGCGTTTGGTTCACGGATTTTTTTGGAATTGGAATTGGAATTGGAATTGGAATTGGAATTGGAATTGGAATTGGAATTGGAATTGGAATTGGAATTGGAATTGGAATTGGAATTGGAATTGGAATTGGAATTGAAATTGGAATTCCAATGAATTGTATTTGGAATTCAATATTTTTCATGGGATTTGGAATTCAAAAGAATTAGAATCTATTGATGGAATTTAAATTCCAAATGCAGTTCTAGAGACAAAACATTTATAAAGGAATAAGAATTTATCACCCATTACAAATTAGCACCACCTTAATGACCACTGATCATTACTGCTGCATACCACCGCCCGCCACCGCCGACAATCGACCGCGACCACCAACCGTGCCTGTTGCCGAAAACCGACCGTACCCCACTCCCGCCACCAATCGATAACGCCCGTCGTCAAGACACGGTTTGGCAATGAAGGTCGACGACAATCGAAGGTTAGGGGTGGCGGCAGTCGGTGGTTGAGGCAAATAGTGGGTGGCGGTGGTCGGCGTCGGTAGTGGTGGCACTTAGGGGCGGCGATCTGTCGGCAATGTGCGACAGTAGGCAGTCGAGGTGATGACGATCAGGGTCAGGGGCGGTGACGGTCAGGGTAGCCGGTAGTCGGTGACAAACGGCAGTTAGGGGTAGACAGCGACGGTTGGCGATCTGGGGCAGGGGTCGGCAGACAACGGGGGGGGGTCAGTGGTTAGGGGCATCGGTGGTTGGGGGCGGGTGACGACATTTGTAGTTAGGGCTGGCGGTCGGTTGGTTTTGGGCAGGGTGGAAGGCGGTGGTTGGGGTCAGCGGCCGGTGGCAGTGGTCGGCGGTAGGCGACGGTGGGTTGGGGTCGACGACAGGCGTCAAGCGTTGTTTGTCGGGGATCGGGGTCGGTGGCCGGGGTCCGCGGTGATAAGCAGTAGGGGCCAATGGTCAGTTGGTGGTGGGTGGCGGTGGTCAGCGATCGGGGCCGGTGGCGGGCGGGGTCGGCGTGTTCGGCAGTTAGTGGTCGGGGTCGTCGGTAGTGTCGGTTGGAGGTGGGCGGGGTGGTAGGTGGCGGAGGCGAGGGTCGGTGGAATTTAAAATCCTTCAATATTTGGAAGGATTTTGAAATCATTCATTTGAAGTAATTTGAGGAAATCTATTCCAATTTCAATTCCTTTCTCAACCAAACACGTTCAGAATGGAATTCAAATTCAAATTCCAATAAATTCCTATCAACCATACACAATGACCAATGGAATTCAGATTCCAATTCCATTGAATTCCATTGAATTCCTGCATACCAAACGCCATCTTAATTTTGTAACATTTTACACTTATAAAAAAGCATAAGATTGCACAATATTTAAACTTTGAGTGGTTTTTATTGTTAGAATAAAGTATAAGTAAGTTTAATGAAATAAATAACTAAACATAATTACTGGCAAGAAAAATATGTTTATGGTATAACAAGTAGATATATGAATATGTACATTCTCATGTGGCTTAACTCAACTTAAGTATCATCTCAAGTAGCTTTAGATTAATTGTAAAAGATATAAAAGCATTGTAGTTAAAAGTAAAAGGTAAAAAAAAAAGAAGAAAGAACCTGATAGTAAATACAACTCACTAAACCATAATGTATAAATCATAAAACACATAAAAGTTGATAATTAATATATATTAAATAATAAAAATACTATGTGGAATTCCCTTGTGCTACCATGAAAATCTGGTAAGCCTCTTAAGCATTAACATGACTCGACTTCAAATTAAATTTATACCTAAACATGAAAAAAAAAGAACGATATATTTAGAATTTCCCCTAAAATAAATACAAACAAACAAACCCAGTATATCCCACTCAAGAGCAGGGTCTGGGAGGGTAGGTGTTGGCAAGTCTTTCCTCTAGCCAGATAGTTAGAGAGACCGCTTCCAGAGAGACCCCCGACTCGATAACAAAAGCAATAAAGCTAGCAAATCAACATATAATCAAACATATGATATAAGCTATATGATATCTAGTACCGCACCATCATACAGCAAACATTAAAATATCATCCAAAAGAAACATAAAATGAACAAGCATGCATCAGGGAAGCAGTAAGTTTTCCCTAAAAATGTCGAAGTGTACTACATACACATCAGGCCCCGTAACAAGTAATCAAAGTCCCTTCCTAGCTACAGAAACCACTAAAAGTCCTTAATTTTAATTCTACGTCTCCACTCGTTCCTATCCTCGATCATGTGCTCAGAGAGATGCAAGTGTACCATATCTCGCCTAATTATCTCTTCCCAAGTCAACCTAGGTCTTCCTCTACTCTTCCTACCCTCTATGACGATGTTCTCCACTGCACTGACTGGTGCTGTCATTGGTCTCCTCTTGACATGTCCATACCACCTTAATCTTCTCTCTCGTATTTTATTTGCAATACAAGCCACTTCTAACTTTTGTCGAAACACTTCGTTTCTTATCCGATCCAGTCTTGTATGGCCACACATCCACCTTAGCATTCGCATTTCCGCAACCTCTATTTGTTTCTCGTGCGATTTCTTTATGGCCCAGCAGTCTATTCCATATAGCATAGCTGGGCGTACCGCGACTCTGTATAGTTTTCCCTTAAGTTTTGCTGGAAGCCTCTTATTGTCACACCCCGACCGACGGCGGAATCATCGGAGCGGACGAGGGAATGATTGATTGTTCATAACACATGGTTGTCTAATAGTGGAAATAATATTAAAATCAGATTACAAGATAATATAAGTCCAACATACACAAATACAACATTGAAACCACAAATAGTAATTGTCTTTTATTTTAACTAAGTCCGGGTCTTAAATGAGCAGGTAGAAGTCCACTATCTTGCTTAACCTGAAATCATGTGAGAAAATAAAGTCAGCTAACGAATTAGCTGGTGAGTAGTCATAGTTTTGAATATACATATAAATTGATTGATTGATTGAGAATAATCCAATTCACAAGGTAACGTTAAGACTTATATTGCAATAGTAAAACATATAGATAAACTGACACAATAACAACCCCTTGACTTGACACTTGCAAATAATAGACTCCACACATACACCATAGTTTAACTCCTGCCTCTGGCACAATCACCACTCGACTATTCATATGGGGTGGGTTATCCAAACCAGTAGATCTACATTGTTGCCAGGATTGGTTGATTGATTGAATTAGGGTTTTACTGTCGTCCAGTTTATCACGGTATGTTCACATAATTGCAAGTAATAACATAACCTGTCTTGAATTGAATTTAGAATGAAATAACAATAGAATATCATGTTTAAATATATTGTATCACATGATTTCCCCCAAATAAGAAATGATATAAAAAGGGGATATGAATACTCACTTGATTGATGAGATTGGATTTTGAATGTGATAGGTTAGACACCTACGATTTCCTTATGATTAACCTAAGGAACGGTGTCTCGAGTTAGAATAATAATGATTTGAGAATTGGGAATGTATTAGGATTTCTATTGAGTTTTGGAACGGTAGTTTAAATAAACTAATTTATTTAATTGAAATGTTTCGAAATAAATAAAATGAATTTATTGAAAATGATTATGTTTAGAATCTTAATAAAATATATGGATCAATACACGTAACTGTTTTGATTTATTGTTAAAGTGTGGAAAACAAATAATTAATTTTATATAATTAATTATATGATAATTAATTAAAATATTTAATTATTTATATAACTAAAAGAAATGAAATTGTTATTTGAAATGATTTTAAATATAACACTTTTTATATTTAATCATAATTAAAACAATAATAACGATTATTGAAATAATCAAAAGTAATATAGTGTCAAATAATAATTTAATAAATTAAATTATTATTAGAAGTTCACTTTGTTTGAATAATTTTGTTTTATTTGTAATTTTATTTATTTAAAACATTTATTAAAATAGGTAAAATGTTAAAAATAAATTTCAGTAATTAATTAAATTGTTCTAAAAAATTTTAATGTTTGTAAAAATATTTTTATAATTTTTACAATTTTTTTATAATTTTTGGAGGCTTAAAAGGCCCCAAAAAAATGGTTGAGGTGGCCGGGGTCGAACCCGGGACCTCATGGATTGCAATGGGTGCAGGGACCAGTGAACCAAGGTCACAACCGCGTTAGGTTCTGGTTCCAATTGGTTTTAAACACCAACAGCAAACCATCCCCAAATTGATATGAACCCTAGATTCGATTTGGGTCAATTGAAGCTTAATTCGATATCAATAGGCTCTGCAATCATGGGGCTTTTGTTCCCCATGATAAATCGAGTGTGTGTGTGTAATTACCCGTGAAATGATGAATTGAAGCTGAATGGTCGAAGAACAGCTCGCGGCCCAGGTGGTGATCGTTGGGTGAGCAAACCTTGATGAAAATGAAATTAATTCCACAGAAAGCTTCGTATGAGGATCTTGAAACAAAACCTTTTGCCAATTTTGAAGATTAAAACCCGGAGATAGGTGTTCGGGGTGTGGTGTGTGTCGCGACCGAGAGGGGAAGTCGAGCGGGGTGTTTGGGTTTGTTTTGAATGAAATTGAGAATGGGAGTTGTTTAGAAACTGAGTTATGGTGGTTCATATTCGTTTAATTTGATTAAAACACGGTGTTAGTGCGATCTGTGGACTGACAAAGGTCCGACAACGCGTGGAACAAATTTTGCATCGCACTCGTTCGAATTTTGAATTGTTTAGTTGGCACGAGTTCGAATCTCCCACGTGAATGTGTCGGAGTGTCTGTTTGGTCAGAAATCGCGTGATCGGCTGCTGCGGGCTCGCCGGAGACTCGCCGGAATGTGTGACCGGAGGGGGAAGAGTCGACGGGGGTGGGGGTTGGGATTTAAAAAATTACACATTGGGTCCCTGTGGTTTATAACATTTGTCAAACCAAACTAGAGTTTTGTTTTTTTTAGTTTAAATAAATTACAATTTAACCCCTGCACTTAATTTATATAATAATTATTCTTATATATATATATATACATATATATAATATATATAACCCATTGTTATTATTATTATTATTATTATTATTATTATTATTATTATTATTATTATTATTATTATTAACATCAACGTATCGAACAAAAATCAATTTATTAAAAATACGCAATGTTACAGTCTCCCTGCTTTAGGAAATTTCGTCCCGAAATTTTAATCACGAGGAGGTTGAAACGAAAAGATGCGGGTACTTGGATTTCATTTGGTCCTCACGTTCCCAGGTGAACTCTGGTCCACGTTTAGACTCCCAACGAACTTTGACAATTGGTATTCGGCTGCGTTTGAGTTGTTTGACTTCCCGATCCATAATTTCCACAGGTTTCTCAATAAAGTGCGTAGATTCATCAATCTGGACTTCTTCGAGTGGGATGTGGAGATTTTCATCGGCAAGACATTTCTTGAGATTTGAAACATGAAACGTCGGGTGTATATTGCTGAGTTCTTGGGGTAGTTCAAGCTTGTAGGCCAGTTTCCCAATTCGCTCGTGTACTTTGAATGAGACCACGTAACGAGGTGCTAGTTTCCCTTTCTTTCCAAAACGGATCACTCCCTTCCAAGGTGATACCTTTAGAAGTACGAGATCATCGACATTGTATTCCATGGGCTTACGTCTTTTATCAACATAATGCTTTTGACGATTCCTAGCAGCCACCAAGTTATCACGGATCTTATGAATTTTGTCTGTTGTTTCTTGTATCAATCCGGACCAGTAATCTGTGATTCACCAACTTCAGACCAGCAGATGGGAGACCGACACTTTCGGCCATACAAGGCCTCAAATGGTGCCATCTGGATGCTGGTATGGTAACTGTTATTGTAAGAGAATTCGATCAACGGGAGATGAGAATCCCACGATCCACTAAAATCAATGACACAAGCTCGGAGCATATCCTCGAGGGTTTGTATCGTTCTTTCAGTCTGACCGTCGGTTTGCGGGTGATAGGCTGTGCTAAGATTCAGTTGAGTTTCGAGAGATGATTGGAGACTTTTCCAGAAAATGAGAGATGAAGCGACCATCACGATCAGAGATAATATCTTTACTTGACAATAGATTGTTTAGGAAGACTACCATTACGTAATCAGGTTTTGATGATAACTCACAATGAAAGTCGATAGATAAGTAATAAATGGTTTGATGTAGCTAGATCGAGTCAAAACATGAGAATAAAGGAAAAGAAATTGATTTAAGAATTTAAATGCTCCAAACTTGGAATCAAAATCAACTTAAAGCGATCGGGTCTCTTTTCAAGTTCAGAGATCATGCTTTGGCTTGATAGGTCGAAACACTAACATTATTTCACCCTTCAAGTTACTACATGCTTCTCGTCACTTGATTACAACCATGGTAAGTTGGAGATCAAGAAATGAGAATAGTCATCAAGGTATGGTTTTCACCCCTAACTTGATGGTGTACTCTCAAAGTATGACTACTAGCTTACCAATCCAAAAAGTTCGATCCCAACTCATTGTTGAGGATCTACAGAAATAAGACGAGATAACTCACCATTAAGGTAAGGGAAATCACTCCTATCTTAACGATGAATTTTTACAAAAAACAAAATATAATAAGATAGACTTCCTCGTCAAAATCCAGAATTCACTCCTACTTTGACGAGGTCGTTTCATTTGAGAAAATACAGTCCATAAAAATGAAATTATCATCAAGGTATGAATTTCACGCGTATCTTGATGATTGAGCTTGATGTTAACAAGTAAACAATCGAAGATTGACATTTGTCATCAAAGTACGGGTTTCAATCCTATTTTGGTGAGATTATGTCATTTGTGAAATGCAAGTTCCAAAGTGAATAATTGAAGTCAGTCCTCGTGATAAGGAAATCACCCTAATCCAGAGGATGAAATTTCATAAAACACATCATTGAAAACCATTATTGAAACGAATAAAGAATCATCACCAAAGTAAGGGAATCACCCCTGTTTTGATGAGTTAGAATCATTTAGGAGATTCGAGTGTCCTTAGTCATAGGTTGACTTACAAACTCTTTCATCTCCCACGGTGCAAACGGTTCAAAGTTAGACTTAACAACGAAAGGAAAAATATCTCAATTAGAAATTTAGAAATTTTCAAATTACATCAATGTAACAAAGGAAAATCACGATTACAAATCTTGAATTACATCATGAAGACGAAATCAAGGACAAGAATTATTCAACACCACATCATTGGTGGCTTGAGCTTGTTGAGTATTGATGTTGAAAGCACGTCCTTGAGCCGTAGGAACTGGGATGACAAGTTGAGGGCATCGATTGCGAAAATGGTTCGGATCACCACATTGATAGCATGCACGACCCTGGGTAATTGCAAGAGGATGTTGGTGAACTGGTGCATTAGTCGGAGCTTTAGCAGCACTCCTGCACACGTTGAATGTATGACCCAAACGACCACAATTTGTGCATTGACGACACTGAGTGTTAGCGGGATGATGGTAATTGCAGATGTTACACAGTGGATGGGGTCCAGCGTATGGCTTTCTCATCAACGATTGGTTGTTTACTGCTGGTTGACGAGTTGGAAGGACTTGATTAATTGGCACAGCAGGGGTAATCACAGCAAAGTTTTGAGAATTGGCCTTCCTCTTCTTCTTCCTGGAAGGCTCGGGTTGGTCGGTTTTGACGGTTTCGTTAGGAAGTTTATCGGTATTCTTCTTCGATCCTTTCCTGGTTAAGGAACCAGCTTTCACATGATTATCGGTTAACTGTGCAGCCAGCCTGATAGCATCTTCTAGTGTTGAAGGATTCCTTCCTAGCACCGTATCCTGAATCTGCATGGGTAGACCACCAATATATTTCTCGATGGCTCGGGAGGTAGGGGTAGCAAGATGCGGTACCAAAAGGCTCAGTTCGTGGAATCGGTTAGTGTATGCTAGTTTCTCGCCACTGTCTTGGGTTAATTCCCAGAATTCAGCTTCCAGTTTCCGGATTTCGTTTCTTGGGCAGAAATCTTTAGTCATGAGATCCTTAACTTCAGTCCATGTTAAGGCTAGAGCAGTTTCAGTTCCACGGGTTCGTTTCTCTCCGTTCCACCAAGTAAGAGCGCGTTTCTGAAGAACACTTGTGGCATACCGGACTTTTAGATTTTCAGGGCATTCGCTGTTTAGGAAAATGTTCTCGATGCTTTCGAACCACTGTAGTAATCCAGTAGCACCTTCGGTTCCACTGAACTTAGTGGGATTGCATGAACTGAAGTGTTTGTAAGTACAAGTTCGGGGAGGGTTTGGTGCAGTTGGGTTTTGAACAACATTGTTGCCTTGGTTCAAATGGGTAAGTAGAGTTGGGATGACCGCAGTAACTTCACGTGCTACAATAGCAGAAATCTTACGGCCAGAGTTTCTAGATCGTGAACGGATTTGACGAGAAGACATGCTGTATAATATGGAAAGAAGAAACCTCTATGAGAAACGGGTAATTGGTTTTTAAAACTTTTCAAAATAATAAAATCGTTAATGAGATTGTTTAGAATAACAATGAGATGTTCCGAGTGTATCGTTTGATTCGTAAATCAAAGCGAGTACGTTGACAATTCAAAGTATTGGGTCAATCACAACTTTGTTGAAAACATGCGTACCTATAAGCAGATACTCATCCCGAGGGTTCCCAGGTAAGGTAGACAGATCCATCGGTTGATTTGGATTTATACGAATACCTTGCCTAGACAGAACACCCCGAGATACAGGCATCCCACTCTTCCAGCATTGCATGTATTCAGTTGTGAGACACAGACTTTGACGAGATTTTGAAAACCATGAATAACGATTCAAAGCTCATTTTGAAAACCATTTGATTTAGGCACACAATGCCTTGAATATGATTTAAGATTTGTGTGTGCATTGGTAAGAATCAAAGTATAAGAAGAATCACATAAGGCATATAATCATATAATCAAGTATAAACATATGAGGCACTCAAAATCCTATCTAAGCATATAAAATACATGAGAGGACTCATGTGTAAAGGTACTTAGTTATAGTCTAGGTCATTCCATTTCTAATAACCTAATTCCCTATAACCATGGCTCTGATACCAATCTGTCACACCCCGACCGACGGCGGAATCATCGGAGCGGAAGAGGGAATGATTGATTGTTCATAACACATGGTTGTCTAATAGTGGAAATAATATTAAAATCAGATTACAAGATAATATAAGTCCAACATACACAAATACAACAATTGAAACCACAAATAGTAATTGTCTTTTATTTTAACTAAGTCCGGGTCTTAAATGAGCAGGTAGAAGTCCACTATCTTGCTTAACCTGAAATCATGTGAGAAAATAAAGTCAGCTAACGAATTAGCTGGTGAGTAGTCATAGTTTTGAATATGCATATAGATTGATTGATTGATTGAGAATAATCCAATTCACAAGGTAACGTTAAGACTTATATTGCAATAGTAAAACATATAGATAAACTGACACAATAACAACCCCTTGACTTGACACTTGCAAATAATAGACTCCACACATACACCATAGTTTAACTCCTGCCTCTGGCACAATCACCACTCGACTATTCATATGGGGTGGGTTATCCAAACCAGTAGATCTACATTGTTGCCAGGATTGGTTGATTGATTGAATTAGGGTTTTACTGTCGTCCAGTTTATCACGGTATATTCACATAATTGCAAGTAATAACATAACCTGTCTTGAATTGAATTTAGAATGAAATAATAATAGAATATCATGTTTGAATATATTGTATCACATGATTTCCCCTAAATAAGAAACGATATAAAAAGGGGATATGAATACTCACTTGATTGATGAGATTGGATTTTGAATGTGATAGGTTAGACACCTACGATTCCCTTATTATTAACCTAAGGAACGGTGTCTCGGGTTAGAATAATAATGATTTGAGAATTGGGAATGTATTAGGATTTCTATTGAGTTTGGAACGGTAGTTTAAATAAACTAATTTATTTAATTGAAATGTTTCGAAATAAATAAAATGAATTTATTGAAAATGATTATGTTTAGAATCTTAATAAAAATATATGGATCAATACACGTAACTGTTTTGATTTATTGTTAAAGTGTGGAAAACAAATAATTAATTTTATATAATTAATTATATGATAATTAATTAAAATATTTAATTATTTATATAACTAAAGAAATGAAATGTTATTTGAAATGATTTTAAATATAACACTTTTTATATTTAATCATAATTAAAACAATAATAACGATTATTTGAAATAATCAAAAGTAATATAGTGTCAAATAATAATTTAATAAATTAAATTATTATTAGAAGTTCACTTTTGTTTGAATAATTTTGTTTTATTTGTAATTTTATTTATTTAAAACATTTATTAAAATAGGTAAAATGTTAAAAATAAATTTCAGTAATTAATTAAATTTTTCTAAAATTTTTTAATATTTGTAAAAATATTTTTATAATTTTTACAATTTTTTTTATAATTTTTGGAGGCTTAAAAGGCCCCAAAAAAATGGTTGAGGTGGCCCGGGGTCGAACCCGGGACCTCATGGATTGCAATGGGTGCAGGGACCAGTGAACCAAGGTCACAACCGCGTTAGGTTCTGGTTCCAATTGGTTTTAAACACCAACAGCAAACCATCCCCAAATTGATATGAACCCTAGATTCGATTTGGGTCAAATTGAAGCTTAATTCGATATCAATAGGCTCTGCAATCATGGGGCTTTTGTTCCCCATGATAAATCGAGTGTGTGTGTGTGTGTAATTACCCGTGAAATGATGAATTGAAGCTGAATTGGTCGAAGAACAGCTCGCGGCCCAGGTGGTGATCGTTGGGTGAGCAAACCTTGATGAAAATGAAATTAATTCCACAGAAAGCTTCGTATGAGGATCTTGAAACAAAACCTTTTGCCAATTTTGAAGATTAAAACCGGAGATAGGTGTTCGGGTGTGGTGTGTGTCGCGACCGAGAGGGGAAGTCGAGCGGGGTGTTTGGGTTTGTTTTGAATGAAATTGAGAATGGGAGTTGTTTAGAAACTGAGTTATGGTGGTTCATATTCGTTTAATTTGATTAAAACACGGTGTTAGTGCGATCTGTGGACTGACAAAGGTCCGATAACGCGTGGAACAAATTCTGGATCGCACTCATTCGAATTTTGAATTGTTTAGTTGGCACGAGTTCGAATCTCCCACGTGAATGTGTCGGGAGTGTCTGTTTTGGTCAGAAATCGCGTGATCGGCTGCTGCGGGCTCGCCGGAGACTCGCAGGAATGTGTGACCGGAGGGGGAAGAGTCGACGGGGGTGGGGGTTGGGATTTAAAAAATTACACATTGGGTCCCTGTGGTTTATAACATTTGTCAAACCAAACTAGAGTTTTGTTTTTTTTAGTTTAAATAAATTACAATTTAACCCCTGCACTTAATTTATATAATAATTATTCTTTATATATATATACATATATATATATATATATATATATATAACCCATTGTTATTATTATTATTATTATTATTATTATTATTATTATTATTATTAACATCAACGTATCGAACAAAAATCAATTTATTAAAAATACGCAATGTTACAGTCTCCCCTGCTTTAGGAAATTTCGTCCCGAAATTTAATCACGAGGAGGTTGAAACGAAAAGATGCGGGTACAAGGTGGTAATTTCACCCAAACCCCCAACACCCCCACCATCTTAATCGAAACCTAACCCTAACCCCCACCACCCTTTCTGGTTGCGGTGGTGGTGTTGCAGCAGCAGTTCTTGCCAGCTCCGGCCACAAGGTGGTGGTGGTCGAGAAAGGCCATTATTATGTCCCAGAGGATTACTCACTACTCGAAGGACCTTTTTACGAACGAGCTGTATGAAAATGGTGGGATATTATCGACTTTAGACTGGAAGATTACAATATTTGTTGGGTCGACTGTTGGTGGTGGCTTAGCCGTGAACTGGCCGGTTGCCATCAAGACACCGGATGATGTGCTCGACGATTAGGCGGTGGATAAGAAGATCCCAATGTTTGGCACCTCGGATTACCGAGCAGCAATGGAAGCTATGTGTAACAGGATTGGTGTTACTCAGGATTGTAAAGATGAAGGGTTTCTAAACAAAGTGCTAAGACAAGGGTGCGAGAGTCTTGGTGTGTCGGTTTCCGCTACAGGCTCCCTCTTGACACCACCACCGATGGTTTCAAGCGAGGATGTCGCCGGAGAAATCAAGGGTAGAAAAGAGGACAGAGATGGGTCGGTGGACGAGTGGCAGAGGAAGTCGTCGGAGGAGGCGAGGATGTCGCCGAAGGAAAGTTAGGAATGGGAGGAAAGGGAGGTGGGGGTTAGGGTTAGGTTTTGATTAGGAAAGTTGGGTAGGATGGTGGGAGTGTTAGGGTGTTTGGGTTGCATTAGATTAGATTTAAGTTTTATTTTTTTATTTTTTATTTTTTATTTTTAAAAATTACAATAGTCATCCTAATCTAATATAATTTACATACCTAGTCCTCCAAATGTAAAATGCCCAACATACCCTCATATTTAACTGTAAAAACTAACAGAGTTAGCGTCAGAGACCAAAACCGTTACAAAAATGAAACCACAGGGCATGATATGATCAAAGATTCCTTTTTGGACTGAAATGGTTAAAATGATTAAACCACAGGGACCAAAACCGAAATTTACTCTAAAAAAAAACATGAAACTTGACTGCTGAGACTCGAACCCGCGTATACCGGAAAAAATGCCTAAGCCTTAACCATGCATTGCGCGACCATCTTTAATCAAACGCAACAAATATATTATTTTAACCTGACATGTTTTTAATTTTCTAAAAATAAAGAATTTAAAATTTAAAAAAAAACAACTGAAAGGGAGGGAGTGGACTTGAACCCGGGTGGCCCAAAAGCTTGAAGCAGGTGCACCTTAGCACCTAGTAGGCTAGAAGACCAACTTGTTCACAAACTCGTTCGAACACACGAATACACACATAAAGAAAAATCTGAAAAATAAAAAATAATAATAATATCATTGGTCCTCAGCACACCCATATCAATCATGATTATTTACCATAACTAAAAGTTATTAATTAATATAAGGAATAATATTATTATTTATGTAGTATAATCTAGTGGCACCTTCTTATATATCTATGAGTATCCATGCTGCTTATTCGATCGTTTGATGGTGTGATTTGGGCTATAGCGTTTTTAATTATTGTAGTGTACGTTCATTATTTGGGCCACATTATTTCGGCCAAGTAACAGACCAAGCCATTATTTCGGCCTTCATCGTTGGGCTGCAACATTGCATTACATTATCAAACTATTTGTTCAACATCTTTCAACTCATTAAAACTTTATATTAAAAAAGGGTTGCGATTTAGATATCCGAAAATTTTAAATTAACACCTCAAATTTTCATACGTTCGTATAGCATCATACGATTCGTATAGCATTATACGCTTCGTATAGGTGGTCATATAGCCAATACGTGACGTATAACTCCTCTCGGACAGCTCCCTGAATTTTTCCTCATAGTTAGTGTATATGGATCGTATAGCCCTCTGACAGCCCACCAAAAATTTCCTTCTTTTTAATGTTTTTAACCTCATACGTCACGTATGGTTCTATACGAGGCGTATAGATGTGTCTATTTATAAACCAGGGTGTCTGTATATTAGAAACCCTTTAAATATTTGTTTAAACAACTAACAATTCATCCAATAAAATATATAAATTTAAAATACAAATATTTATTTAAGCAATAAATAATTTAATGAAAGTTAATATAAGTCACATTATTGATTAACCTATATTTGAAAAAACAACATTGAGGAATAGTTACTTTTAGTTTGGCCACAAAACTTCCTGTTATTTGCATTACGCCCCATCTTTGTCTTCTTTATAAAGTTGGTTAAGTTTTATGGATGCCAATAGAGGGTTTGGGTTTTGTCTTTTCCCCATTCGGTGGTAGAGAGATATATATATATATAGAGAGAGAGAGAAAGGTGGTCCGACTGCCGTTAAGGCTGCTTCGAGTGTTGCTGGAGCAGCCATTGGTCGACAACTCCCACGACGACGCTTGGGCTTCACCACAGGTTTGGTCTGTTATGGTTTGGTGCTCGGTGGTCTTTTATCTTTGGCGTCGTCTTTCTACTGACAATGGTCGCTCCATGTGACATCCGTCACTATCAGGTCCGTCAATTAACTCGAAGCTCGTTAACTCTTTCTGTGCATTTATTATTTCACGTAATTAATTTATTTTTTTCAAATCGAATCTCTTCGTATATCCGTTTCGTGTCAACCCTAGCATTATAATAATCTCAAATTTGACAAATATTATATAAATGATAATTAATAAAATTTATTTATTATTAGAGTAATTAATATTATTATTATTGTTACTATTACTATTATTATTATTATTATTATTATTATTATTATTATTATTATTATTATAATTAAAGTCCAGGGTTTAAAGTGTAATTTAACTAAACTTGAGGGAATAATTAATTTAAAGTTGTGGACTAAATTGCAAATAACAAAAAATATATATATACAAATCGTAACCATCGGCCAGCCCCCCCCCCCCCCCCCCGTGACCCAACCCTACTGCCGTCACCCTTGGACCACCGTTTCACCGCCAATTCGTCGCCGTTAGCCACCGTTTGACGACGCCGTCTCGCCGTGTACTCGATTAGAAGGTAACTGATCGTTCTAAACTTCCTTTCGCTTAGTTTCGTTTCGTTTCGTGGCGTTCGGATCGTATTATTGTCGCGGTTTGTTCCGGTTGTGTTCGTCGGAGTTCGGGTTCGGGGTTGACTGTGTATATATGTGTGTGCTTCCTGCGTATATGTGATGTGCGCGTGTATGTATATGCTGTATGCGTGTATGTATATGTTGTGTACGAATGCATATGTGTGTAGCGGCGGAGCTTGACCACTCCCGAAGGGGGGGCGGGGGCGAAAATAATTTTTATTAGGGGGGGCGAACTCGAGTTTTATATGAAAATTTACACTACCGAGCCAAAAATTTACACTACCGGACTAAAGTTTAACACTACCGACGAAAAAAAGAGGGGGGGCGGCGGCCCCCCGGTCCTAACTATGCTCCGCCAATGTATGTGCATGCTTCCTGCCTATATGTGCTGCGTGGCTGTGTATGTATATGTATTCCGGTGTATTTGTAGGTATGTATTGCAATGTGTGTGTATATATGCGTGTGTATGTGTGCTGCGAATGTGTGACTATGTGTGTGTTTCTATGTATACGTGATTGTATATATATATATATATATATATATATATATATATATATATATTGCAATGTGTGTGTGGTTGAGGGGTAACACATAGCAGCCGAAGGCTGCTGCTATGTGCTTGGGTGCCCCATTTTTCTTTGTGTGTATGCTTTGTATGTATGTATTGTGTGTATATGCATATATTGTGTATATATGCACCGGTGTGAATCTAGTGTGTGTGTGTATGAACCTAGTGTGAGTTTTAGTGTGTGCGTGAAATTATGTGTTTTAAAGTGTACGTGTGTTGTGCATATGGATGTGTATATTGTTTATTGTTCACATACAGTGTGTGTGGTAAGTTTGTTTACTTTTATTTTTATTTTGTTTTTATTTTTATTAATTAATATAATGTATATGATTGATATAGTGAGTGTGTGAATGCAATAGTGTTTGGGTGGGTACTATGTGCTTTGATGTGAGTAAATATATATAGGTACGTTGTATGAGTGCACGGTTAAATATATATATTGTGATTGCTCGTTGGATTATATGTATATTTATGTAATGATATGGTTTAAATATGTTATCGAGCCGTGAATCGAGTAGGGCTAGTATGATCATGTAACTGCAAATATATATTAATTTATAAATAACTGCAAGTAAATATATTAACTTTATATTTATAACTATATTTACTCGTAGATAATAATATGAATAATTGGTTTGTTTAGAATTAAGATTACCTATATATATATTTATCTATGTACATAAATACTTATAGTGTGAGTCGTGCATCAAATCCGAACCGAACCGAAACCGACCGAACGTACTTTCTCTCATCGAACGTGCTTAAAGTTTTAATTATAACTATCATAGGTATTTGATCGTACACTGCTCACACCGTTTGGAAGCGTTTCTGCTCGCTTTATTTTCTAATCATTTCAAGGTGAGTTTCACGACCCCTTTTTAATATATTTTCTTTGAGGGAAAAGCTTGCTCAAATGTTTTGTTCTACGCCGTGTTATAAACAACTTGTGTGTGGTTTGGTCCATAGGATTTAGTCTAGAGTTCTTACAAATGTGCTATCTGTACTTGGACTGTATGTGGACTGGACTGTCATGGAGAGGTATTGTTAGTACTAACGAGCTGACACCCCACCCTTGTTGTTGGTATGTTAGTTAAGACCAACTTGGCCTTATGCGAGCCCTTGGGTGAATATAATCCGGTTGTGGACATGGGCATGACTAATGATTTGTATGGATTCTGTGGCTACTATGTTCTCTTACTCACACACTCTCTTTTCTGTTTTACATTGATACACGGCATGTTTTGTACATTAAACCTGTGAACTCACCAAAAATATGTTGACCTTTTGAGCATATCTTTTCAGGTAACAACTAATGTGGATTGCTAGGGATGCTGCCTTAGCGATGGCCTTAGGCTTACATCATTTAAACTTTGGATGTCTTCGACAATTGCATTTGACATTTACTTGTTATACATATTTTGATTACTTGCTCCCGGTTTGTGGGACTTATACTTATTTTGGTTTGTATGACTATGTTGTCGTGGAATTGACTAACTACGACACAAGTTTCCATTGTGTCGGGTGACGTCATGACACGTTGTCTTTCATCAATTATTGCATCTCTATTAATTAACAATGTGTTATGACGATCCCGTCCGTTACATCCTCGTGTTTCCGCTATAAGCGGGGGTGTGACAGATTGGCATCAGAGCCATTGGTTATAGAGAATTAGGTAAATCACTCGACCTAGACTATAACCTAAGAACCTTCATGTAGGATGCATACTAGGGATTGTATGCATTTGATATTACATACATGTTCTTCATGATTTGATTGACTGCTTATGACCTCATAATCTATTGCTTACCCACATGTAGTATGCATAATGGGATTATGTGTGCAACAATATACATGTGAGTGTTTTAAGTACATTATTGGTTATGCTTGCATAGCCTGTCTTACAAGCTATCTCTGGTTTACTTACTTAAGAAGGTTATGGATATCATATCATTTGCTTATACCTTGAGAAAGCTTTAGGTAAGCGCATCCTCTCGTTATGTATTGACTTATATTTGGTTTGGATTAATAAGGGATTTTATAAGAACTCCCTTAAGGACTTAGGTTGTTAGTCCCACTTTTATTCCATACGTCTGTCGATGTCATAATTACTATATGTTCCCTTATTTATAACTTGTTGGGTTGAATCTTGGAAGACGGACACACTGGCTAAGACGACGCTAGTAGACAAGAGACGTGACGTACTCATATCAGATGACTACTTAATCATAGTTCGGATTAAAGTATATGGATTGTTTCGACTATTCCTTGCTCAATTGAATGTTTACTCAATCGATTCCTTGTACAACTCCGGTTAATTAACTTTTCGTTAGTAACCACATCCTAGATACTCAAATCATGGATAACACTCTTTACTTGACAAGATATGTTAACTTGGGTAGGTGAAACTGAGGGTGACCATGCAAAGCAAATTACCATTATGGGTGCACACGTAATTGCAACTTGCAGTGCATGTGAAGCCTGGCGAATCTTGCCATGAAATAACGATCATGATTAGTACAAATCTTTCATTCTATACCATGGGACACTAGAGTCAAAATTCTAGTAAGACTTTGTTAATGACGATAAAACATTTATAACCTCTACTCTTACTTAAGTTCTATTCTACTTGGACTCTTCATGGGATTCATATTATGATATGTCTTATACCCTATGAGACATTGCTCTTTCTAGCATTTCAGTAACTATAAAACTGACTAATTGCTTAGAATGGATGTGGACTTCAAAGAGTTGTAGAAGAGTGATGATACTCCCTACACATGTATTACGTTGTTCATTGGGATGATATTAAGAATAATCGGATGTCACGTAACCAGTTTAAGCATCGTTCTCAGTATATCATGGATGCGGTGGGAACGTTGTTGGGAACCCTATATATAAGCATCACCGGTATACTAAGAATGTGCTTGAACTGGGCTATGTAATGATCTTGATTAATTGGATTATGAAATGATGGAAATGATAAAGTGAAAGAATTGCCTGTATATACCAGGAATTCTTGACATACTAGTCGAAGCATTATGACAAGAAAGGAAAAGCGATAATCCTGACCTGTTAGATTGAGGAGATGGAAACTGTAACATATTTGAACAACTACACTGAAAAACCATAAAATAAAGTATGTTTTGCTTACTCACTAATAGGTAAAGCACAAGTATGGTAGAATACCCAAGCTCAAGTCTGAGGTAAGGAGGCTGTGATAGCCATGACTTGAGATGAGTTTAAAGCCTTGGTGATTGAGTACTATTACCTAAGGAATGAAATGCAAAAGTTAGAATTGTAATTCTAAAATCGTGCAATGGCAGGGTTAGGTCGTGCTCTTTATACTGACAAACTCCATGAGTTGACAAAGCTGATGTCATACCTTATGACATTAGACCAAATAGAATTGAGAGGGACATTGGGAAAATCTAGTGAGTAGTAGAAAGAAGTTAGAGGGTCGAACAAGCAATCTAGCGGTAAGGTAGACAAGAATGCCAATGTTGTGAACCTAGCTATGTTGGTTGATACGATTAAGCTAACATGCGTTAAACGGGGACACTAAGAAGGTTGGAGTTCCGACCATTACCATAAAGTGTGCCCTAGGTCTATTAGGACCCCAGACAAGTTAGAAACAATCAGAATTAGGAAATGGCTATAGCTAGGAAGTAAGAACAGTTAAATTATGGAAATAAAGGTCATGTAAATAAAGGTAATACATCACGCGGTCATACATTTATGACTGGATCAAGCGACATTCGACAATACCAAATGTTGTTACATGCACGTACCTTATCATCAATAGCTACACATCTATTTGATACCAGGGTTGATAATAGCTTTGATTCTTCCGGAATTATTCTTTAACTTAGCATTAACCCTAGTTGCTTAGAAATTATTTACTCAGTTGAGATGACCAATAGTAATAATTAGAGGTTACACAAAACTACACGAAGATCATGTCTTTGATATAGACGTAATACCATATGAATTGGTTATCAAAGCATGAAACCAAGATAGTCCATTAGGAGAAGGTGATTCGTCGATGCCTAAAGAAGTGATGTTGCGCATTTCTAGCACATACGGTAGAGAAGAAGGCAGAAGAAAGAAATTTGGAAGATATTCCTATTGTACATGATTTTTCCAAAAGACCTTCCTTGTGACTTAACAGGATTATAGCCTCTTCGTTAAATAGAAATTCCAGAATGATATGAGCACTAGAGCAAGTTCTGTTACAAAGGCACCGTATCAGTTAGCTCCAACGCAAATGCAAGAATTATTAAGTAAGCTACAAGAGCTCTTAGATTAAAGTTTTATTCGACCTAGTCACTGCTATAGGGATCACCGACCTGATTGGTTAAAAAGAAGGATGGGTCGTTCCAGTTGTGCATAGATTATCGAAATATGAACAAGTTAATTATCAAAAACCAATACCCTCTCCCCAGGAATTATGATCTATTCGATCAGTTGCATGCAGGACGCAGCGTACTTCTCAAAAATCGATCTTCGGTCAAGTTATTATCATTTGAGGGTTCAAGAAGACGATATCCGAAGACAATCTTTAGGACTCGTTATGGGCATTACGAGTTCTTAGTTATGTTGTTTGGGTTGACAACGCTCCTACAATATTCATGGACTTGATGAACCGGAAATATAAGCCGTACCTGGATGAGTTATGATAGTGTTTATAGATGACATCGTCATCTATTCATGATCAAAAGAAGAGCAGGAGTAACATCTGAGGGTAATTCTAAATTTGTTAGGAAAAGAGAAACCCTATTCCAAATTCTCCAAGTATGAGTTCTGGTTGTGTGAAGTGAAGTTTTTAGGACACGTGGTTAATGAAAAGGGAATCCACGTTGATCCTGGAAAGATCGACGTAATTAAAAGGTGGAACACTCCTAAGACGCCTTCGGAGATACGACAATTTTTAGGGTTGGCTGGGTAATATCGACGGTTCATTGCAAACTTCTCAAAGATCGCCGAGCCGCTGACAGTGTTAACACAGAAGGATAAGAAGTTTGTTGGGGACATAAGCAAGAAGAGGCATTTCAGACGTTAAAGGAAAGATTGTGTAATGCACCGATATTGACCCTCCCTGATGGATCAAACGATTTTGTGGTGTTCTGCGATGCATCACATCAAGGCCTAGGTTGTGTGCTTATGCAAAAGGATAAAGTGATTGCTTACGCCTCACGTCAACTTAAGGTTCATGAAAATAATTATACGACACACGACCTGAAATTAGGCGTAGTGGTATCTGCACTTAAGATGTGGAGAGATTATCTGTATGGGACCAAGTGTATTATCTATACTGATCATAAAAGTCTGCAACACATCTTTGATCAAAAAGAATGAACATGCGTTAGAGGCGATGGGTGGAGCTTCTCAGCGATCACAATTACGAGATCCGATATGATGCTTTGAGTAGAAAGGTGTGTGTGAAACCTTTACGTGCACGAGCGTTAGGGATGATTATTCAATCGAATCTGAAAATTCAAATCCTGACAACATAAGGTGAAGTACTAAAGGAAGAGAATATTACGAGTGAGGAATTTTGAGAATTGGATAAACAGATGAATTGTAAAGAGGATGGCATACGGTACTATGTAGATCGTATATTGATACCCAAGTGGGGAGATGTTTGAACCTTGGTTACGAATGAAGCACATAAGTCCAAGTATTCTGATCATCCTAGTGCAGACAAAATGTACCAAGATGTTAAGGAGTTGTATTGGTGGCCAGGTATGAAAAAGGAATTGCAAAGTATGTAAGTGAATGTTTGACCTGTTCGAAAGTCAAAGCCGAACATTAGAAACCGTCGGGTCTGTTGCAACAATCGGAAATTCTTGAATGGGAGTGAGAGAATATAGTGGTGGATTTCATCACTAAGTTTCCTAGAACCAGTAGTGGGCATGATTCGAATTGGGTCATCGTGAATCGAATGACAAAATCTGCTCATTTCTTACCTATTTGCGAGGACTATAAAATGGAGATGTTAATGAGATTATATGTGAATGAGATCGTGGCTAGGCATGGAGTGCTTGCGTCAATTATATCAGATCGTGATAGTCGATTTACATTGCGGTATTAGCAGACTCTACAGAAGGCAATGGGAACTCGTTTGGACCTAAGTACTGTCTATCATCCACAAACAGACGGTCAAAGTGAACGACGGTCAAAGTGAACGAACAATACAAACACTAGAAGACATGCTTAGGGCATGTGTGATTGACTTTGGTGGGAGTGGGGATACTCACTTACCGTTGATCGAATTCTCTTATAACACTAGTTATCAGACGAGCATTGGGTGTGCTCCGTTTGAGGCATTGTATGGGAGGAAGTGTAGGTCTCCAGTGTGCTGGGCAGAAGTAGGTGAAAGCCAATTGACAGGTCCAGAGATTATTCAGGGAATGACGGATAAGATATTTCAAATCAAGGACAGGCTTAAGGCGGCTCGAGTTCGTCAGAAAAGCTACGCTGATAACCGTCACAAACCCTTAGAGTTTAACGTTGGTGATCGTGTCTTATTGAAGGTTTCTCCGTGGAAGGGAGTTGTAAGGTTTGGAAAGAAAGGGAAACTAGCCCCAAGGTATGTTGGACCATTCGAGATCACGGAAAGAATTGGTTCTGTAGTGTATCGGCTAAAGTTACCTCAAGAACTCAGCAGCGTGCATGACACATTCCATGTGTCAAACCTTAAGAAATGTCTAGCCGATGGATCCCTTCATGTGCCGATGGAGGACATCAAAATTGACGAGAAACTCCACTTTTTAGAAGAACCCCTAGAAATAATGGATCGAGAAGTGAAACAGTTGAAGCGCAGCAAGATCCCAATTGTCAGAGTAAGATGGAACTCCAAGTGAGGGCCTGAGTTTACGTGGGAACGGGAAGACCAGATAAGATCCAAATATCCACACTTGTTTGTGGATACAACTTCAGGACCTAACTCCAGCTGAATTTCGGGATGAAATTCTCTCAACTGGGGGATACTGTGACATCCGTCACTATCAGGTCCATCAATTGACTCGAAACTCGTTAACTCTTTCTGTGCATTTATTATTTCACGTAATTAATTCATTTTTTTTCGAATCGAATCTCTTCGTATATCCATTTCGTGTCAACCCTAGCATTATAATAATCTCAAATTTGACAAATATTATATAAATGATAATTAATAAAATTTATTTATTATTAGAGTAATTAATATTATTATTATTGTTACTATTATTATTATTATTATTATTATTATTATTATTATTATTATTATTATTATTATTATTATAATTAAAATCCAGGGTTTAAAGTGTAATTTAACTAAACTTGAGGGAATAATTAATTTAAAGTTGTGGACTAAATTGCAAATAACAAAAAATATATATATACAAATCGTAACCATCGGTCAACCCCCCCCCCCCCATTCGACCCAACCCTACTGCCGTCATGTGACATCCGTCACCAAAGGTCCGTCTATTGACGTAATCTGTTAACTTTTGTTGTCGGTCATCCCTCACCTTTATAGCCCATCTATGTGGATATTATGCATGCTTGCTTGCTTGGTTAACCTTATGCGTGTGCTATCGTTGCTTGAATTGTTATCAACCTAAAACGTTTTCCAAGATTTGCCCCGTTATCATTAAACGCACCGTTTTTATAAGTACATAATGTCACAAATAAAACCATTTTTAGATTATAAATATCATTAATAACATTTTATCATTAATAAAACAAGACTAATTAATAACGTTTTCAACCGAAACAAAATTTAGGAACTCGGGGCAAAGTGTAGGGACTAAAAGTGACATTTTGCAAACTTGGAATGGGTATAAAAACCCCTATTCCCAGCCATTTTCTCATCATCTTTATCTTCTCCTCTTCTTCACATTCTTCACCACTCTAGCACCCAAAACCGCTCCTTTTCTCGCGTTTTCACCGTCAAATCTTGGTTATCTTCGTGAATACTCACTTCTAACAGGTAGATAACTTTGTTTGACCCGTTTCTTACCCGATTTCACTTCTGCGTTTTCTAGGGTTTCGGGTGCTTGGGTTCATCCGAGCACATGAGGTCGTGTAGGCTTGCATGTTGCGTTTCTGAGTATGCTTCTTGTTTAGACATGTTAGAATAGGTATTCTGGAAGTTTTTGGGGTGTAAAACGAGTGCACGGAGCAGCTGGAGACTGCTCTGCACTCGACAGTCACGAATCTGCTGTTCATCGCGACTGGGTCTGTTCACGCGACTGAGCCGTGCGATTGGGCGAATCGCATGACTGAGTCATGCGTATGGGTGTGTCGCACGACTGAGTGGTGCGACTGGGGTGAGTCGTACGACTGGGTCATGCGCCTGGGTGTGTGCGATTGAGTTAGTGCGAATGAGATTGTGTGCGAATGAGATTGTGTGCGATTGTGCGTGAGTCGCACGACTGAAAGGCCAGTCGCACGAATGAATGTTCAATCGCACGAATGAAGCTGTTTCGTGCGAATGAAGGTTCAATCGTGTGTATGGAGGTTGAGTCGTGTGATTGGGTCTTGCATGGTACGACTGAATGCTTAGTCGCATGAATGAAGGTTCAATCGTATGAATGAAGCTGATTCGTACGACTGAAGGTCCATTCGTGCGAAAGGAGGGTTGAGTCGTGCGTCCGGTCCTGTTGTGTGACTGATGATGTGTGTGTGTATGGATCCCCTCTTCGGAGATCTCACGACGATGAAGTAACATCAATAAAGTGTCATGGCTTGACCACAAAGATTAAAGTCAACGCTATCAACAGGCACATACTATTACTATTTAAAATAACCTAGCCGGATATGTGTATGCCTGCTTGTGTGTGTGCTACCCACGATCGAACCGAAACTGCCCGCATCTATTGAACATCATCTTATGCTTTATGCTCATTATTAATGCTTGTCAGTAACTATCAATGGGTATTTGACCGTTCATAACACACTACCGTTGGGAATATTCTTCATACGTGCTTACCATCTATTCAGTGAGTTTCGTGGCCCCGTTTTACTCTTATAAAACCCTTTCAAATATTTTCAACTTGGGGGAAAAGAATGCTCACCTACTTAACTTGATTTCAGGCACCTTCCCTAGTGGAAGTTGGTTGCTACTACTATGAGTACCTTATCTTGCTTATCTTGTGATTGTTGCTATATGAACTTGAACTATGTGCTATACTACCACTACGTATGTCACTTAGTGGTATCATAATACTATGCACTACTACTTGATGTTATGTGTTGATTGATGCTATTTGTGAATGCTATTGACCTTGGATGCTCTCGGCTGTGTGGTTCTTCTGTGTGGTTCTTCTAAGCCGATCATCCATTACAACCATTAATCCCCGCAATTGGGACCTAAGGATTGGTTTGGTTGTAACCTAAACGTATGCGCTGTGTGGATCTTGCTACGTCATGTTAAACTTATTATACTATGGAAAACCTTTTTATGTAACCACTAATCCCGGTAATGGGACCTAAGGATTGGTTTGGTTATAAACTATACGTATGCGCTGTGTGGATCTTGCTACGTCTTATTAAACTACTTATATCTTGAGAATACTTTCTTTACAGCCATCAATTCCCGCGAGGAACCGAACAATAGGTTTGGCTGTACCTATTCATAACTGGTAAAACCGCCTATACATAAGTATAGTTGCGGTAGCTTTTATTAAACTTACTGGTTTCATCTTAACATCTTTTATTACTTAAAACCTGCGAAGCTCACCAACAATTATGTTGACCGTTTTAAGCATCTCTTTTCAGGTGATCAAGGTAATTGAAGATCTAGGAATGCTGCCTTTTAGAGGAGACCCTAGGATGCATTTCTGTAAACATTAATCGTGTACTACTTAAACATGATCTTTTGCATACTTGTTCCCGAGTTGTGGGAATTTACATTACAAGTTATCCTTAATGCTTATGTGATCATTTATGTTGTGCTTATGGCTATGCTGTCGTGAACATTGACTATACACGACACAAGTCTCCATTTGTGTTCAGGTGTCGTCATGACACGCTTGTCATCATATTTATATTGCTATTCTATCGTATACCATGTGTTATGACGATCCCGTCTAGTTCGCATTCCCTGTGTTTCCGCTATCAGCGGGGGGTGTGACACGTCACCCTTGCACCACCGTTTCACCGCCAATTCACCGCCGTTAGCCACCGTTTGACGCCTCCGTCTCGCCGTGTACTCGATTCGAAGGTAACTGATCGTTCTAAACTTCGTTTCGCTTAGTTTCGTTTCGTTTCGCGGCGTTCGGATCGTATTATTGTCGCGGTTTGTTCCGGTTGTGTTCGTCGGAGTTCGGGTTCGGGGTTGACTGTGTATATATGTGTGTGCTTCT
This sequence comes from Flaveria linearis, assembly GCA_024085815.1. Lineage (NCBI taxonomy): Eukaryota > Viridiplantae > Streptophyta > Magnoliopsida > Asterales > Asteraceae > Flaveria > Flaveria linearis. The sequence goes on from CM044001.1 coordinate 97,160,212, forward strand.
TGCGTATATGTGCTGTGTGCGTGTATGTATATGTTGTATGCTTGTATGTATATGTTGTGTACGAATGCATATGTGCGTGCTTCCTGCGTATATGTGCTGTGTGGCTGTGTATGTATATGCATTCCGGTGTATTTGTAGGTATGTATTGTAATGTGTGTGTATATATGCGTGTGTATGTGTGCAGCGAATGTGTGACTATGTGTGTGTTTCTATGTATACGTGATTGTATATATATATATATATATATATATATATATATATTGCAATGTGTGTGTGGTTAGGGGCAACACATAGCAGCCGAAGGCTGCTGCTATGTGCTTGGGTGCCCCATTTTTCTTTGTGTGTATGCTTTGTATGTATGTATTATGTGTATATGCATATATTGTGTATATATGCACCAGTGTGAATCTAGTGTGTGTGTGTGTGTGAACCTAGTGTGAGTTGTAGTGTGTGCGTGAAATTGTGTGTTTTAAAGTGTACGTGAGTGTGCTGTGCATATGGATGTATATATTGTTTATTGTTCACATACAGTGTGTGTGGTAAGTTTGTTTACTTTTATTTTTATTTTGTTTTTATTTTTATTAATTAATATAATGTATATGATTGATATAGTGAGTGTGTGAATGCAATGGTGTTTGGGTGGGTACTATGTGCTTTGATGTGAGTAAATATATATAGGTACGTTGTATGAGTGCACGGTTAAATATATATTGTGATTGCTCGTTGGATTATATGTATATTTATGTAATGATATGGTTTAAATATGTTATCGAGCAGTGAATCGAGTAGGGCTAGTATTATCATGTAACTGCAAATATATATTAATTTATAAATAATTAAAAGTAAATATATTAACTTTATATTTATAACTATATTTACTCGTAGATAATAATATGAATAATTGGTTTGTTTAGAATTAAGATTACCTATATATATATATTTATCTATGTACATAAATACTTATAGTGTGAGTCGTGCATCAAATCCGGACCGAACCGAAACCGACCGAACGTACTTTCTCTCATCGCACGTGCTTAAAGCTTTCTCTCATCGATTGTACTATTTGTTCTACACCGTGTTATAAACAACTTGTGTATGGTTTGGTTCATAGGATTTAGTCTAGAGTTCTTACAAATGTGCTATCTGTACTTGGACTGTATGTGGACTGGACTGTCATGGAGAGGTATTGTTAGTACTAACGGGCTAACACCCCACCCTTATTGTTGGTATGTTAGTTAAGACCAACTTGGCCTTGTGCGAGCCCTTGGGTGAATATAATCCGGTTGTGGACATGGGCATGACTAATGATTTGTATGGATTCTATGGCTACTATGTTCTCGTACTCACACACTCTCTTTTCCGTTTTACATGGATACACGACATGTTTTATACATTAAACCTGTGAACTCACCAACAATATGTTGACCTTTTTGAGCATATCTTTTCAGGTAACAACTAATAAGGATTGCTAGGGATGGTGCCTTAGCGATGACCTTAGGCTTACATCATTTAAACTTTGGATGTCTTCGACAATTGCATTTGACATTTACTTGTTATACATATTTTGATTACTTGCTCCCGGTTTGTGGGACTTATACTTATTTTGGTTTGTATGACTATGTTGTCGTGGAATTGACTAACTACGATACAAGTTTCCATTGTGTCGGGTGACGTCATGACACGTTGACTTTCATTAATTATTGCATCTCTATTAATTAACAATGTGTTATGACGATCCCGTCTGTTACATCCTCGTGTTTCCGCTATAAGCGGGGGTGTGACACTCCAGGTGCCGACGATTCTCTCCGCCCACAACCTTAGGGTTGCTGCATGTCTTTAACAGGGTGTAGACTGTGGTGTTGAGCAACTTATTTCGGCCGTTCATATCCTTTAGGATTTCAGGCAGTGTAGTGTTTTTTGCATGTCGGTACACGGGGGTTGTTGTCAGCAACGTCACCATAACAACTTTTAGTAATGGATGACGTTCGATTTCTCTGCTAGCCGTTGTGATTTCTCTCTGGAATCATTTGTGGTATTCGGGTCTACCGATGTTCTATGGCTATGGCGGTCGATTTTGTTCCGGTTGTGGCCGTGATTTGTGTCTGCTACCCTTTTAGGTTTTCAGGTCTACCGTATGCGTATGGCTATAATGGTGGATTCTGCTCCGATTGCCTTCTGCCTCCCACTCGTGGTTGAGGATGACTTCGTGACTGTGATTTTGCCCTAGAACTGTGGTATCCTTTGGGTTTTTCTGAACTTCCGATTGATTGTCGGGTCAATTTTGATGAGGATTAGCTCATATGAGTCTTTGTTATTAGCTGGTTTCACATGTTGTCTTATTGTTTCTCTGTGTTGACGATGATGAACCATTGTTCATTTGAGACGTTTGATTGTTTTGGTATCTTAAAGGCTATAATTTTTTACTAGGAATAGTGTTGGTTGCCAAGGCTTGGTAACCGTTTACAGTATGCAGCCGCAACCGAACATTACCTCTGAGCCTTACCACATTATTACATTATAATTTGTTAAAAACCAGACTTAAAGAATAATGCACTGTTGTGTTCACGGTTATTTATATGTTTTTGCGGTTTGTGCAACTAGATACGTGATGAAATATTGTTTTTGTTGGTGTTATGTTGTTTATGATGCATCAGTAATGATAAAGTTAAGTTCATCTGTGATATTTTGTGGTCCGAATTAACATGTATGTGGCTGTGATGATATGGGGCATTGATTACTTAACCTACGTTAAGTTTGAATCTTATCTAGTTGAAACATAAGAAAACAACTAGATACATTTAATCGTAGTTACAATCATGGGCGGAGCTTCACTAATGTTAGTTTTAAGCTCGTTAGTGTTAATTTTAGATCCGACAACGTTAGTTTTTTTATATATTTTGTATCCGTTTCATAAAAAATTACTTTCGACCCTGTCCCTTATAAACTGTTCCAAACTCTACTGCTGTTTATAATAAGCTTTTAACACAATTAGTTTTGAGATGAACGCCCCCTCGATGTTTCTTTTTTATAAAAAAAGATATTATTATGCCCAAGATCTCGAACGAAAATAATAATAATAAAAAAATAACGAAAATAATAATATTATAAAAAAAGATATTATTATGAGTAACAAACTGGAAGACCACCAAGGATAGGGTTTTAATGAATACTAAAAAAGAACGAAAATAATAATAATAATAATAAAAAAGGTTAAAAACCCTTGCTCCAGCCCCACATACATTCTCCAAAACTCTCACTCATCTTCTGCAAAACTCTCTGCAACAACTCCGTCAACTCGAATCTCGAGAAAATCTCTATATGCTTCTGCAATGGCGAACGTCCTCCGATCCGCATCATACTCTCCAATTCACACTCCCAAACTCACCTCCACTCACAACTTTCAATTCCTGAATCCGAACACACAATTCAAATGCGGACGCCGGAGGAACGACAATGGCTTAGTGGTTAATGCCTCCGACGCCGGTGTCCGCGGCGGAGGAGAGTCGGATACGGCAGTGGTGGAGAAGGAGAAATTAAAAGCATTGCCGCGGCGGTTTCAGGTGTTACGGGGTTCTCCGACGCCGTTTGGTGCCACGGTTAAGGAGGATGGGGTTAATTTCGCGATTTGTTCACACAATGCGACGTCGGTGACTCTGTGCTTGATGACTGCTTCTGATTTGCCTCAGGTATAGCTGTTAAACTTCTTTTTGATATTATTTCATTTTTTGTTTTTTTTTTGGAAAATATCTGCTGTAGATATTTTATGCGCAGTGATTTTTAATAAAGGTTCATGAGTTTGGGACGCTGACAAGTGTGATTGTGTTAAATTTCTATACAATTATAAATTTGTGAGTAGTATAATCGGTCCTGAACATGTGAAACATGTACACTCCCAACTTGTTTATTAATTGTTTCTATTGCAATTTAGCAAAATTAGTTTTATTATATTGTATTCAAGAAGGATATATAAATGCAATGGACTGAATGAAAACTAAATAAATTAAGTGCTCTAAGCGATTAATAAAAAAAATGTAAACTTCATAAAGACATATTCTGTAGCATCTGTTTCTACTTATGTCATTACCCATTGGGTAAATTTCTTATCATGTTTTGATTTAGAATAATTTAAATTTTTGTGTTCTAATTATTGAGAACTATTTGTTTTTTCTTTCATTTCTTTTGATTAGGACCAAAATCTAAATCAAACACTAAAGAGCGTCACCTGCCCATAGTTTAAGTCCATCATAGTGTAAGGCACTTATCGGAGTACCCAACCTACTGGGCTGTATTGGTATGAAATTACTGAAATCTTAGTTCTGCTGAATGCCTGAATGTTGCATTGGTGTTGGCAAAATATTGACAAGGTGGAACATTTTAAACTGATCTAGTGGATCTGTGTTTGGATATTTTCATCATTGTCTTTTTCTTTAGACTTGATTATTTACAAGGGCTAGCCAATATATATACAATCTTCCGAAACGGAGGAACGATAACCTCAAAACATAACATTCTCATTGTTCATCAGCAACAATTGATTAAGTGATATGAGTGTAAAATTGAATCCATGAAGCCTTAGGATAGAAATAATGCACAAAAGACCTGGACAAAGTTGCATAAGGTGCAGTATATTTACCTGATATTCTAAGAAAGATGTTGCACTTAGTAATCCATTGTGGAAAAGATGCACTGCTTTCCCATGAATAACTCACCTGAACTTGCATATACATGTATATTCATCTAGTGGAAGATTTGGCTCTTAATGGTAGCAAAAATATGAAGTTTGATCGTAAGTTATTCATGATTTTCCAGCCATGATTTGAGCCAGTGATAGCTAAATGACGAGTCATCAGTTTGACAATTGTCAGCGATGAAGTTTCATAGCAAGCTACCAAGCTAAGAAGTTTTGCATTCCCTACTTGATCTTTCTTGTTTGTCAGTAATGACCACATCATGAGTAATCAATTTGATATTTGGAGGTGTAACTTGAAAAAAAATGGTGATATGTTTCTTTTGCCTATCTTATTTTGCTGTGTTTCTAGCACTTGCATTTTTTAAGTGATTAAGATGGTGATCCTAAACCCTTAAAATAGATGCCTATGCCCTTCAATCTTAAATCACCATCAAGAGTTTGCCACTAAAATCCCTCGGTATTCATAACTGACGATTTGGCTTTATTTTTCGTGCTTAGATTGGTTGTACATGGGTACACATCTCAATTGATGGTGGATCATTTGATTCAGTTTTCTGTTTAACCGGTTAGTTAGAGAATTTCACCATAGTTGAATAGGTACAAAGGTGGTCTGTCTAATTATGCTTTTGTAGAAGTATAACTAATTGTGCCATTATATCAATCGTTAGAATATTTGATCCACATAGATTTTGCAATTGGCAAGTATATGCCTGAATTTGTCATTGAAATAGTTGTCTTTATGTATTCTCACATGATGCAGAAAAGAATTACAGAGGAGATACCTCTGGATCAACTTACCAATAAGACCGGAGATGTATGGCACGTGTTTCTAAAGGGAGATTTTACAGATATGCTCTATGGCTACAAACTTTCTGGAGAGTTTTGTCCTGAGGAAGGGCACTACTATGATTCTTCACAGATCTTGTTAGATCCTTATGCCAAAGTTGGTACTTGTTTCATTTATTCAAACTAATTTTTTTTGGAATTCTAAGTGGCAAGATAATATATTCTCCTATTTTCACTTGATTGTGCTTGTAGTGTGGCACTTGTTCAATTTCATATTCCGTAAACAATGACATGCCTTGACTGTGTTGGTGCTTATTCAGGCTGTTGTAAGCAGGGGGCAGTTTGGTGTTTTGGGACCTGATGATGATTGCTGGAGCCAAATGGCAGGCAGAATTCCTTCTGTTGACGAGGTATAAATTTGAAAAGATATGGGATTTATAGCCATTTACGTATCATGCTTGAGCATTTCAATAGCTTAAATCTAATTGATAACAAACAAATTATAAAAAAACACGATGTATTGCATAACGTGTTGTGTATTGATTCTGAGATTAATCTACCAGCAAATTTTCTTCTCTGTAATTAGATGATTCATTGACCACATTAACAGGCTCTGTTATTCCCAAATCACCTGGCTGAAAATAAGTAAGATACTGTGAACAAATTAAATGATATTCTATTGAATAAGAACTCTTTTAATATATATACATATACATATATATATATATATATATTTACTTTATTACTTTTTTACCCTCCATTCTCTTACAAACAAACTTTCTTGTCTTTCTTTACTCTCATAAATTGCAACTACCTTTATATGTTTTCTCTTATCATCTTGCATCTGATGGCTTTACTTTTATAGTGTCACTTAGAATGCAGATATTAGAAAGAAAAAATGTTTAAAAAGGTGATTACGGCTTTACATTTCCAGTGAGGCAGGGCAAGATATCAATTTTAGTTTTTGGGAAAAACAATGGATATGGGAAAGAATTATTGACACGAGAATTAGACGAGAAACTCAAATAGCGGTAAACCAATTTGGATTTATGCCAGGACGCTCTACGACGGAAGCTATACACGTCATAAGCAGGATAATGGAGAAATTTAGAGAAAAGAAAAGAGACCTACATATGGTATTCATTGACCTAGAAAAAGCCTATGACAGTGTGCCGCGGCAACGCATTTGGGAAAGTCTACGACTTAGAAGGGTACCAGAGAGGTATATCAAAATAATACAGGATATGTATGACGCGGCAAAAACGTGTGTACGAGCACCTGTCGGAGACACAGACTTCTTCCCGGTGGAAGAGAGACTACACCAAGGATCGGCATTGAGCCCTTTTCTCTTCACAGTAGTGTTGGATGAGATGACCAAGTCTATACAAGAGCCAGTCTCATGGTGTATGCTGTTTGCGGATGATATTGTCTTAATATCAGAATCTAAAATTGTGCTTAACCAGAGACTAGAACAGTGGAGAGCAGCACTAGAACGCAGAGGCTTAAGGATAAGTCGCTCTAAGACAGATTACATGCATTGTAACTTTAGTGGTGAGGCTGAAGAGGACACCCAAATCAGTTTACAGGGCATGGCGGTCCCACGGACGGCTAGGTTCAAATACCTTGGCTCGTACGTACAGGAAGACGGAGAGATACTCAGCGATGTAGCCCATCGTGTGCAATCAGGATGATGCAAGTGGAGAGCAGCATCAGGGATTCTGTGTGATAAGAGGTTCCCAGCAAAACTAAAGGGAAAACTATACAGAGTGGCAATACGACCGGCGATGTTATACGGCACAGACTGTTGGGCCATAAAGAAAACGCACGAGAGACAAATGGAGGTCGCAGAAATGCGAGTGCTGAGGTGGATGTGTGGGCACACAAGATTGGATCGGATAAGAAACGACGTCTTTCGCCAAAAGCTAGAGGTGGCTTGTATCACAGATAAAATAAGAGAGGGAAGATTAAGATGGTTTGGGCACGTGAAGAGGAGGACGATGGCAGCGCCTGTTCGAGCAGTAGAGAACATCAGCTTAGAGGGTAGGAGGGGTAGAGGTAGACCTAGGTTGACTTGGGACGAGATTATTAGGCGAGATATGATAGACCTGCATCTCTCTGAGCAAATGATCGAGGATAGGAGTGAGTGGAGGCGTAGAATTAAAATTAAGGACTTTTAGTGGGTTTTGTAGGTGAGAAGGGTTTTCGGTGACATGTATCACCTACCCTTTGGGGTGTTACTTGCCGGTTTTTATGTTGTGCGCGCTAGATAATTCTTCTTGTGATACCTATCTATGTGTGTATGCTATGCTATGCTATTGTATGCTATGTCTTATCATCACTATTGCTATTGCCTTTGTTAACGAGTCGGGGGTCTCTTCGGAAGCGGTCTCTCTATCTTTCTAGATAGAGGAATGACTTGCCGCCACTTACCCCTCCCAGACCCTGCTTTCAGCGGGATACACTGGGTATGTTTGTTTGTTTATGGTTCGTGATTTGAAACTTTACCGCGCAAGAAACTCTAAGATCCCCAAAGTTTACTACCAACATAAAGGCCTCCTCGAAAGTTTATTTTGTCAACAGAGTAGTGTTTGATAAAAAAAATTACCATACAATCACCTCAACTTTTGGGGATTGCAATTCTGTTTATGATAAAAGACAACCCTGATACTACTTGGGGAGCCGGAAATGTAATGAAAAGACAAAATAATGTAATGAAGAAATACTAATTTTAATCAAAATCATAATTATCAAGTAAAAGTTAGTATTACAATACTTCATTCTTCTCCTAGTAAACACTATATTAAAGTGAATTAACTTTATCAACGTATTCTTTACCCTAATGTCGATACAAAGTCACTGTGGCATGATGTATAAAATATAGTATTTTTTAAAAAAGAACTTGGAGAAATAAAATTGGCAAGTACATATTGTTATACATTAATTTACAGATAAATAGTTATATCACCTGCTTGCTTACCTTATTGGCTGATCGAATTTATTTTAGTAAACAGGGGATTAATGTTATGTTTCTTGCAATCTCATTTCATGTCAAAAAACATTTTGCATCAATCGACTTGTATTCAGTATATTTATAACTTTTCTTATATTAGTTTGATTGGGAAGGAGACCTACCTTTGGCATTTCCGCAAAGAGATCTGGTAATTTATGAAATGCATGTTCGTGGATTTACAAGACACGAGTCCAGCAAGACAGAATCTCGTGGCACTTACCTTGGTGTAGTGGACAAACTTGATCATCTGAAGGTACATCCTGAATATACTCTATCATTTATGCTCACATTCTGGCCTTAGGTTTAGCATCTTTATGAATTACTATGTATTACATATATCAGGCTTGGTTTTTCTAATATCATGCAATATAGATATTTTAAGTGAGTTTCCTTTTATAATGTATGTCAAAAACAAAATTCTTGTAGGGTCAGACTGTCATACGTGTATAGTCCTTTGTGTTTTTCGTGCTTTCTTTCTTACATGTTAAATAGTTCTGATAGGAAATTGGATGATAATAATTACATTCTCTGGAGCATGGGTACTTCCAGATCTTTTATGCACCCTTAAATCTGGATTATGATGGCATTTTTGTCATTTACATGTCCCATAGAATGTCTGAACTAGTATTTTACGCAGTTGTAGTCGTTTGAGTTCCTACATCAGTTCTGAAAGCACAATAGCCACTTTTGTATCTTTAAGGAAGTGTTTTTTATTTTTTCAACCATTACTATACGCTTTAAACGTTTAATTATTCATATTTCATGAGTTACCTGAATTTAATTAAGCATTATAAGTGAACATATAAAATAATTAGTATAATATTTCATAAAGTGAACTTATGTACAAGTACATTCTTCCAACCTAATTTTATGAATCTCAGGCCCAGCTAATAAATACTTCACGTAAAGTAAACATTTTAGAACATTCAGTGACCATCTTGTTAACATCCCAACTTCTAAACTAAGTGCAATGATGTAAGTAGCGATTACCTGGTTCACTATATATTATCCCTACATATGTTATATTATGAACAAATGGGTGAGGAATAACATGCAAGATGTCCTTGCTACTCCCCAACAAAACCCCATGCATAAATTGATGTAATTAATCATCACCAGCATTATAGAATATGAATAGATATTATTGGACTGCACATAGTATGGGGGAGGTGAAGTTGTGAATCTGTGATTAAGAATTTGATAATTGTATTTATTTACCTCTGTAATTTAAGTTTTAGCTTGTATATAAATTTGAGTGTTGATTATCAATAAGATGCACGGGAATTTTCTCAGTCTCTCTGTAGATAACCAGTAAACTTGGAAGCCGATTAAAAAAATTGAATTCGTGTATTTGCTCGGTCTCCCTATTTATCTCCAAAAACAACCTGTGCTAATAGCCTAATAGCAGTGTGATGTGAAGTCGCTGTAAATTATTTATACCTCCATTATGTAAATCATGCCACAAATTGTGAACCAACATGTGGCATGTGGACACAATCATGGTTCCCTTCAGTCTGATCCTTCATTTCATCCCCAACACCTTTGGACATTCTCACCTTGCTTCAAATCAACTTTTAGAACCAAAATCCTCTTTCTTTGTAACTTGGTCATGGATTTTCGAACCGTTTAATCTTCTAACACCAAAATCAACTTTCAATGTGGAAGATCATTCATGTCCTGGAGCTTAGGGTTTGTGCCCGGTTATGTTTCCTTTAACTTTCATGGTTTTAGTTTCTTTTGGTTCACTTTTAGTTTTCCCTCTCAGAGTTGGAATGAAATACTTTTTTCTAATTCTAGGACCAGGAATATTATCACCCACTGAATTTAGTAAACCATGAAAGATAATATCTGGACACCAAAGTAATTTCTCACGCCAGTACTTATCTTATTCCCTGTTCTTTTTATTTTCATTCTTCTTTCTTTATTTCATATTCTCATATATTACATTAACAGTTACAATACCATGAACGCTATTAAAGTTGATGTACTGGGATCTCATATGATATTTCCAGTTTTGGTTCTTGCATCAGGGGGTACTGTTATCTTATTTTAACTTCTTATTCAGCAGAATGAAAAGTTGTTAAAACTATTATTTTTGTTGTAGGAACTTGGTGTCAACTGCATAGAGTTAATGCCATGTCACGAGTTCAATGAGCTGGAATACTTCAGCTACAATCCTGTATTGGGTGACTGTAGGTGTGTAAGTTCTAATTTCCTGATAAATATAGCATTAATTTTGGGACATCCAAAAAAGTTGTATCATTTAGTTTGCGTACTAGTTCATCTTATGGTTTAAAAATCTCATATTCAGGTTAAACTATTGGGGATATTCAACTGTCAACTACTTCTCACCAATGTCAAGATATGCAACTGACGGTGCTCGTAATTGTGGCATTAATGCGTTAAATGAGTTCAAACAACTTGTTAAAGAGGCACACAAACGTGGACTTGAGGTGATAACACGTGTCAACATGAACTTGAATTGTTGGTTTGTGTTTGACTAGTCTTTCTGATCAGATTTCTACAGGTGCTCATGGATGTGGTATTTAATCACACTGCCGAAGGGAATGAGAATGGTCCCATTTTATCTTTTCGTGGTGTCGATAACAGTATCTATTATATGCTTGCACCTAAGGTATAATATATGTATAAATCTATGCTTTAGTTTTAGTTTTTGAACAGGTAACCTCATAAAAAGAGATATTTGCATGGTTTTTCAGGGAGAGTTTTACAATTATTCAGGTTGTGGAAACACCTTCAATTGCAACCATCCAATCGTTCGGCAGTTCATAGTAGATGCTTTAAGGTAGATGAGATTCCACATATGTGAAGCTTTGAACATGTTTAATTTTTGTAATTATTGTATGAAATCTTGATACAGATATTGGGTCACAGAGATGCATGTAGATGGATTTCGCTTTGATCTTGCTTCTATCTTAACAAGAAGCAGCAGGTTATCTTATTAGGACCAGTGCCCACCTGATTATGGTCTTGCTGACATTACAAAACCACCAGTGTTCATTTGCACTTTTTTGCCTTCTGGTTTTCAGTCTATGGGATGCAGTAAATGTATATGGGAATCAATCAGAAGATGATTTGCTGACAACTGGCTCACCTCTCAGCAGCCCACCACTGATTGACATGATTAGCAATGATCCTGTACTTCGAGGAGTTAAGGTAATTTGTGTGGTTGCATCATCAGTTGTAAACTTCATGCAATGATAGAGGTTCTTTTTAAGCTATAAATTGAATTATTTTGTCATTTCCTACAGCTTATAGCTGAAGCATGGGACTGTGGAGGGCTTTACCAAGTTGGCGCATTTCCTCATTGGGGCATTTGGTCGGAATGGAACGGAAAGGTTTCTCATGCTTTCCTTTGTATATTTTGTTTTTTAATTTAGTTCGTTTCTCACTGATTCAGATACTGAAATGCATGAAGTGGCAGAAAACAATTGTAAAATGTCTATATTAGACTTTTCTTTTTAAAAATATTATAAAATAGTGGCAAGCCGCCAAATTGAGGCAAGATTCAGAATGTAAGGTTTTTGGAGGTTTATTCCGAACTAAAGCATTTTACCAGAGAATCAAATTACGTAAGACTGCATATGATTCTTTTGGAGAACTTTCTGTCCTGTTATACATGTCAGGGTTGAAGCGCAGTCACTCTATGTTTCTTTTTGGTTTTTAAAATTCACTTCTTGAAAGAGGTCTTCTTGGCATGGACTCACATTTTCTCGTGTATTAAAGCTCTTTTTTTTTCGTTCGGATCTACTATTTTTTTCTTCTCAAAAGTGACATCTTCTTATTCAATGAATGCGTATTATATACCGTTGGGTCGGGTCCAAACAAAAATACTAATGTGGGAGCCCAAACTTATTCAATGAATGTGTATTACATATCATAGGGTGCAAAGGAAAAAAACTAATTAGCCTGAATTCTTAGTTTGTTTCTTTTTATTATTTCAGTATCGGGATACTGTGAGGCAGTTCATCAAGGGTACAGATGGGTTTTCCGGTGCTTTTGCCGAATGCATCTGTGGGAGCCCAAACTTATATCAGGTATCTTATATTTTCTCCTTGTGGTTCTCTGTGTTTCTTCAGACTTTGTATTCTTTACCTTTACACTCTTCTTACTTGAAAATATTATGCACCAGGGAGGTGGTAGGAAACCATGGAACAGTATAAACTTCATATGTGCTCATGATGGCTTTACCCTTGCTGATTTGGTTACTTACAATGAGAAACATAATTTGGCAAATGGAGAAGACAATAAAGATGGAGATAGTCATAACAATAGCTGGAATTGTGGACAGGTAAATTTCTTTCCATCATCACAGCTGCTATGCTACTTTGCATCGCTTTAAAATTTGGATTTATATATTAGATTTAAAACATAATTTGTACATTTGCCTTGTTATATGCATTAGGAGGGAGAGTTTGTTAGCATCTCAGTAAAGAGGTTGAGAAAACGACAAATGAGAAACTTCTTCCTTTGTCTAATGGTTTCACAAGTAAGTTTCATAACTTGCACATCACCTGTCACTTGGTTGTAAAATAATGATACATACGTCAGCTAAAATCTCTTACTATCCAGGGTGTACCCATGATACATATGGGTGATGAATACGGTCACACAAAAGGGGGAAACAACAACACATATTGCCATGATAATTATGTAACTTTCCGTTTCCTAGTCATTTGTATTTCTATAAAAGGATTGTGATTTATGTGCTTTACGGGCTTCTTACATCTTTTTTCTGCAGATGAACTACTTCCAGTGGGATAAGAAAGAAGAGTCTTCATCAGACTTTTTCAGATTTGCTCGTCTAATAACCAATTTCCGCCAGTAAGAGCATAATCTTTGTACAGTCAGATTTTTGTGTGCTCTTTTGTACATCATGTTTCTAAAACTAGTTGTGATTGTAACAGTGAATGCGAGTCACTTGGCTTAAATGACTTCCCAACAGCAGAAAGATTGCAGTGGCATGGACATATTCCCGAATCACCAGATTGGTCTGAATCAAGTAGATTCGTAGCTTTCACCATGGTATGTATTGCATTAATCTTGTTTTAGTTCATGGTTTTTCTTACTCTAGATATTCATAACAATAGAATTTCATCTATCACCATCAAAAATATATTAATTATTATATGTTTAACACGATAACGTGAATGTGTAATGCAGAAGGACTCGGTTAAAGGAGAACTATACATTGCCTTCAACACAAGTCATTTACCTGTTACCGTCACGCTGCCTGAAAGACCAGGCTACAGGTGGGACCCATTGGTGGACACCAGCAAGCCCGCACCGTTTGATTTCCTTAGTCATGATGTCCCTGAAAGAGAGCTAGCCATCAAACAATATGCACATTTTCTTGATGCCAATTTATACCCTATGCTTAGTTATTCTTCTATAATCTTGTTACTAACCCCTGACATAAGTGCTTAATTTTAGCCATGCTCGTCTCATACCGAATAATCGGACATACTAGAAGGCTTTATAGACGGAAAATGGCAATACTTTGTATTTTAGTATAATTTTTTTTACAGGAAATATGGTTCTCTTGTGTATTGGGATCTTTGTGTAATATAAGCTAATAGGCATGCCCGTACGCGCTTCAACAGGTCTTAAAGCATACATTTTTCGAGTCTGGTTACAGAAACTACCTAAATTAGCATGCTAGATCTTACAATTCAGTTGGATCGGTGTTACATATTGCTCAAGAAATTTTAACAAACAGTTGCAGTTTATAAAGAGAATAATTGAGATGCAATGCAAGAGGAAAAGTAAAGGTTTATATGAATTTAGGAGCGATTATTTTAAAGTTTGTGTATCCTTTTAAAATAGTGTGGCATTTCGCTTTACAAAATACCTATGAAAGTGTTAATCTTTTTGTCCTATTTTTGGCTTCCGAAACGGTAATGACCTCGTTAACAAGGCGTGAATTCTAAACTAGAGTTTAGCCTAAATGTGGTCAGTTTGGTTTCGGTTGAACTCATGAGCACATGTTTCACTTTTGCAAACAAGTTGGTTATGAGGTCTGTTTGATGAGTTTACGAGTTGATCAGTTTATTTTTCTTATAAAAATAAATTTTAAAGTAGTTTTATGCTAAATTATAACTTAGAAAATTGCAATTCAAGTTTTATAGTTTATATGCATTTGTTTTAAGGTTAAATGCCAATATGTCCGTATTAACCGTGACTACAAATTCGTATTGAAGTTTATGTTCAGATTTGCATAAATGTGTGAAATCGAGTATATCAACTTTAAACACGTACATGTTTAACGCTCACGGTTTATCAGTTTGAGCTTTTGCATGTGGCGTGTCTAATGCATATCGATCTTAACTTTTAAATAAGATAATTTTAGTGTTGTTACATGTCATATTTTGTAGACAAAACAATATTATTTGCATCCGTGTTTCCGAATATCTTTGAATATACCATACAACATTTACAACATATAATATTATTCTGTATCAGCTGGATTCCTATTGGACCTCCTTCCCTAGCGACTTGTCACATCAATCTTCACCCACTAGGCCATATATTATAAAATGGTCATGCCCACCTACAATGTTTAAAAGTAGATTTTACTTATTATGGAACTTTATTTTTTTTATTAACAGTAAATATTCAAAATATAACAATTTTAATTAGGGATAACTTTATAAAATAGTAATCAAGATTGTTCTAATCAGGTCACTCATAAATTCATTTGTCTCAATCAGATCACTCATAAATTTTTTTGTCTCAATCAAGTCACTTATAAATTTTTTTGTCTCAATCAGGTTACTTATAAATTTTTTTTGTCTCAATCAGGTCATTAAAGTTTCAGAATTGTTTTAATTAGATCAGTCATAAATTATAAATTTATTTTTTAAAATCAATTGAAATATATAAAATATTAACAATATTTATAAAGAATCGAATCATTTAAAAAAAAATTGCGAATTATTTAAAAATTTTAAAAAATATGAGTGAGCTAATTGTAACACTCCTAAAACGTTAGTGATCTGATTGAAATAAATAAAAATATTAGTAATCTGATTGGAACAAATAAAAATATGAGTGATCTAATTGGAACACTTTAAAAAGTTGATTACTATTGTATAAAATTTTTCCTTTTAACTATTTCAAATTATTATCCAATCGTTTTACTATAAATTGTGTTTCTTCAAAATCCAATGTTATAAGACAATGGATTTACTTGTTATAATTTTCTTATAACGAAAAGCTTCATATGCGAAAAACTTGACATCAATTTCTTGTAATTGATCAGAGAGAGAGAGAGAGAGTTAGTTATTTCACACATTTTGTACAATAAAATAGGGAGCTTCACCATTTGTATATAGCAGTCGATTACGTATTTCTGGATTAGGCTTAACGTATTTTGGATTAGGCTTAACATATACGCTTGGAAGAAGATATATATATATATAATATATTCCGCTTGTTATACCTGATCAACTCCACAATCCCCTAAAATAAGATAACCATTTGATGAGAGGCTTCTTTCGTCCATATACATAGACGGAGCTTGAGCGAAAACTTGGGGGGCGGGGTGAAACTAAACTATTTTAGGGGGGGGGGGGCAGATGCCCCTCTATATTTATTAAAAAAAGTTCAACTACCGGACCGAAAATTTAAACTATCGAGCCGAAAATTTACACTAGTGACGACAAAAAAGGGGGTTGCCTGTGAAGCTTCGCCCCTGGTTCTCATGATAAATAAGATATGTTTGTATACATGATACTAACTTGATCATTAGAGGAAGATCCTCAAGCTCATGATCACACTTCTAACGAATTTCCACATGTTTCGGCCTAGATTATATCGATGCGAGCTCAGGAAAGAGCAGGATTGCAGTATCAACATTGATATAAATGTCATAAGCCATGCATATGTACGTCATGCCCCATTTTCTATCATAACTTAACAGCTTTAATTAGCCTGCTAATATTATCTACCCTCCCAATGGAAATAAAAAATAAAAAAAATAAAAAAACAGCCCAGGTTATCTGTTCTTAGAGTAAACATATTAAATATATTGGTACAAAAATAAAATGATTGTTTTGTATGTATACATGTTGCTGAGGTACATATAAACAACATATATGCAAGTATGGTATGCATGCATGCACATCCATCCATTTTCCACACATACATCAATGTTGTTAGGACCGGATCGGACCGGCCGGTCCGACCGGTTCGACCGCGAATCGGTGGCTGGTCCGGTCCGGTCGAGGGTGGATCGTTTTTGGAGCATTGAACCGGCCGGTTCGAACCGAGTCGGCGGTTGGACCGGCGAACCGGTTCGGTTCCGACCGGATTTTGAATTTTTTTTTTTTTTTTGATTTTAGTGGGTAAAAACGGGGTGTTAAACCATAAATTAGTACTTTGTATATACAAATATAGTTAAGTTTTATATATAACTATAAAATATATGTATAAATCATATATAAATTACTTATATTTAATTACATATATAAATATAATTAAAATATAGTTAAATCCGGTCCGACCGGTCAGACCGGTCCGACCACCAAACCAGTAAGCCGTCCGGTTCGACGTCCGATCCGGTTCTGAGAACATTGACATACATAATTATAAATAGATACAAACATAAATACATACGTAGCTAGCTAGGTGCATACACCGGCCTCTTGTTAATTTATCTATAAAGAAATTAAGAATTGAAGGTTACAACAATAATGGAGATTCTACTGTCAGTTGTTCCCATTCATTTCCTTTAATTCTGCCAAAGTTTTATAGCTATATATATAGGTTGGTCCTACCACACAAGCTTCTTGACAAACTAATATTATTAGCCCAAATACAAGATCATAATGCCACTCACCTGCCTCTAAAGAGAACTTCAAATTATATAATTAATGATAAAATTCTAAACATGATAAACATAATTATTACAATAAATTCTAACATTTATCTTTGTTTTGATGCTTTAATACAATTGAAGCGAGAGAAAATTGGATATTCAGACTAAATAATAAAAAATAGCAGTGGAAAGAATAGGGGGAGAAGGAAAGAAGAAGGCATGAAACCTAAAACTCTAACACAATATCAAATAATGAGAACCCCGTACGATATTTAGTATCATTAATCAATAGTATAGTGAGGATATATACGAAGTGAATATATATATGATCAAATTATATCTTCTAATTATCATAAAGTTATTATAATAAACCGCACCTATATATTTCTCTCTGTACAATTGTACAATTGTACGTGTTTGTTGCCGCCCTTGCTCCTTGCTTTTGATACTGTTTATACTTTTTCTTGCATTTGTTATACGGAATTCTGTAGTATGAGATCCAAGTAGTGTGTTGGCATGTTGCGTTGTTTTTCTTTTTTTACGAGCTAGAATAGAGCTGTAAATATCATGATCAATGTTAACCCGCTACTAATAAAATTGTCTATATCGACAAAAAGAGAGAGGATTTAATGAGATGTGCTAAATATACATCTCCCTTCACTTTTGTTGGTTGCACTCCACCGTCTCAACTGGTCAAAATAGTTATGTTTCTTATTTTCACACTAAAAAAATTTGATTTCTCTCATATTTTCAATAGTACATGAAACTTTAAGGGGTGTACATTTAGCCAATGCCGATTTAAAAAATTGGTGAATAAGACTTAGTGTAATCGTTAATGACAATATCTAGGGATATATTACAAGTAACCGTAGAAACTTAAATAGTCGCATAGCCTCATATTAATAAACCCTAATATCTAATATTAACACCTTAAGGGCGTGATTCCTGTCACAACGGAGCAACACCACCACGCCTCACCTTCAAATCCTTGTGATCATGGTTGCCATCACGCCACCACGCCACCACCCTATCACATCCGTAGACGCAATGTGATCACGCACCTCCCTTCATGTCATTACGCTCGCTCTAATAAGTAGTTGGTTGGGATCTGATACGTACCGGTCAAATCACATACCATTTTTGGATCATGATTCCAATAATGGTAACACAAGAAAAAGATCATGTTAGCACCTGTAAATACAGTTGGAAAGGAAGGACATTGTTGGTTATATTTTAAGGGAAACCAAAGAATATATCTAAAAATCCAGAATAATAAAATATTTTTTAATAATAAGAAAATAATAGGTTATTTAATCTATTAAAGGCCTTACATTTATATAAATATTCATGAAACCTGTGGACTCTGCCTCCACCAACAAAAACCATACTTGTTTACATCAAACCTCCATTTCAACAAAGACTGCATGTATGCTGTCTTCCAATCAAGAAATTGGAGGACTAATGGAAATTAACAAAGTTAGTGATGATAATATTATTCAACAGCCACAGCCCAAGAAACAAGTTAGAAGAAGACTTCACACCAGTAAGCCATATCAACAAAGACTTCTAAATATGGCTGAGGCTAGAAGAGAGATTGCCACTGCACTTAAATTCCATAGAGCTTCAATGAAACAACAACAACAAAAACAACAAACACTTGCTAATAATCATCATCTCCTAGAGGAAAACTCGATTTCAGGGCGGCGTGCCGTCACTGCCACCACCGGTTATTGGCCTATGCCACCAGTTGTTCCACCACCACCACCACCAGTGGATCAAGACAACTTCAATTTGGTACTCCCTACTCAAACCTTGGGGTTGAATCTGAATTTTAAAGATTTCAACAACTTTAACACGAGTATATACTACAACCCACCCTCTGCTTCCACCGCCCCGTCGACCGCCAAGGAATTGGCGGTCGGTTCAGGGCGGTGGTGCAAGTCCTTGGATACCAATGGAATTGGTGCAGAAGAGGGTGGGAAGAAAGTTATTGATTCTCATGAAGATGATGATAGTGGTGGTGGTGGTGATGGTGGATATTATCATCCTTTTGAGCAAGTTATGGAATTTCCATCATGGTTGATAAATGCTAATGAGAATTCAAGCTTTCAAGATCTTTTTGATCATCATTTTTCTGATGAATACTCACCAGATCCTGCACTGCCTTGGTAAGATTGTAATTCTTGATTCATTTTTCATTAACTTATTGTTTTATTCTAAAATCTGCATCTATTTGTTTGGTGTTCTTATTTCTCCCTGTAGTTACACTTTAGCTAGGGTTATTTGCAGTTTTGCACCTAGATGCTAGATACAACATACTTTCATTTTTATCACACTTAATGTAACATTATTGTATGTTAAATACTTGATAAAAAGGGGGAACCTAAGAAAATAATATTTTAATAATTTAAATATATCTATTGGCCCGATAATAATTCATAGTAACAATTTGACCAATAACACTTCTAATTTTTGTTTTTGTTGTCAATGGCAATTGTAGTAGTATAATTATCAAGTTATTTACCCTTAGTTATCACTCGACTTTGCTCACAATGATGATTATGAATGAATGTAAAAATATACAAGTGAAATCAAATAGAATACATATTCAAATCGATTTTGAATATATGATAGTTATGCTTTTGGGTTTGCTATCGATGACAAAAGTGAAATTCAGGAGTATCATTGGTCAAATTGTTACTTTATTATCCACCAATTGTTTATAATTTAGATTATTAAAATTCAATGTGTCCAAAAACTAAGTATGTTCGGTAACATTATCGAGGGAGTAACCCATGGGGTTTCAAACAAACACATTTCCTTACAGTGACGGAGCTTGAGTCAAATGTTAGGAGGGGGGGAGGGGGGGGGGGCGAAAGTAAACTATTTTGGGGGGGGGACTCTATATTTATTAAAAAATTTCCGCTACCGGACCGAAAATTTACACTATCGAGTCAAAAATTTACATTACTGATGAAAAAAAGAGGGGGGGCTGGGCCCCCACCGGCCCCAATGAAGCTTCGCCATTGTTTCCTTAATCATTTAGTCGCTCCCAAAAGATATGCGGGAGTGACCAGAAACCCACGCGTTAAGCACATTTTCAGGTAGACTCGATCCTCTAAGCACATCTCCAAATAGACTCGTTCTTCTAACATTTGACCCTAAACTAGCCATGACATTAGCTTGATGAAAGCTACCATTTTTACTTCTGGTAGTTACTCGTGGATATGCATATGTAATTGGTTTTCTACTGTTTTATCAAAAATACAAGACATAACTGCATTATGGGACTTGAAAACCATGACAGTGAAACCACAGAGGTCCCCACCACCATCACCATGTTTTCTCAGTTTCTGTTATAAGTTGGTCTCATTTCCAGAATATGTGACAGGTACAGTGGCCTTTAAATTATTGGTTAAGCCGCGTTGTGCTAGATGTGTTTCAGTACTGTCGGTTTTGAAAAATTATATTGCTTGTATGTTTGCGCGTGTGTGATACAATGAGATACAATCAACAATACATGAAGAAGGAAACCTAATTGACCTAAAATTTTAGAATTATAATTTTATATATTATCACATTTGATGTGTGAAAATGTAACTAACATTATTTACGTTAATTTTTCAAAAATGCAGCATGGACATAGGTGAAATTGAAGATGGAGAGTGGCTAGCCTGGAAAGATTGTTCTTCTGGCTGATCAGTATTTTCATATTATTTTGTTAATGTTTTGAGTTTTTTTTTGTAGTTTTATTATTCTCCCTCTATCTCTCTCTATAATAGAGATCAATTACTTTATACAAATATCAAATAAAAAATCAATATAATTAATTATAGGCTGTGCATTAAATTTACTATTGGACATTCTAATGAATTTAAAATCTACAATATTCTTAAATCAAAACTACCATAAGTTTCATGGATATTGCGAGACTTTTAATTTTATTTTAATATTTGCTTTTAAACTTCTTCTTTCTAAGAAAACTTGGATCTTAATAACGTAAGCATTATTGGCTGTTAATATTGTCAATTTGTTACCAACAACAATTTTGATAGCATAATTATCATATATTCACGCTCAAATTGTATTCCTTCTCCACTAAAAGTCACTTTTGTGTTTTTTCATTTTGTTAATCAACATTATTTTGAGCAAAATTGGTGAAAATCAGATGTAAATATTTGATGATAATGTTATAATGATTGTTATTGATGATAAAAGTGAAAGTTAGAATTGTCACTGATCAAATTGTTAGTATGAATTATTATCGGTTAATAGTTAATAGTTTAGATTATTAAAATCTAATTAACTTATTTTTAACATATTCATTATTACAAGTACCCGTAACTAAGAGCACCCGCAACACACCGGTTTAGGGGTGTTATTGAGTTCAGGTGGAAGAGAAGGGGATGAGATGCCGCCAAAATGCAGGAGAGAAGGGGGAGAAACATTTATGTGGAAGAACTTAACGCTCTCAAAAAAGTTATGTGATAGGAATATGAGTTATAATTTCTGATGAGAACTCCAACTCGAAAAAAAATTATTTTTGGGTTAGACAATACATCCCATTTAAAAATAGACAAGGCTTAGGTTGCCCCGCTTAAAAACAGATTGACCCGTTAACCCGTTTTAATATTAAATGCTAAAAAAACTAATTATATAGAGATCTTTTAGTAAATAATTTTGAGGTCATTTTTAGTGTTGGGACACACTGTCGATCGAATATAAAGTAACCCAAATCTCAAATGCTCTCGATGTACAAATTGGGACACACCATCGATCGATGTTTTGAGCTGGTTGGTTATCCTCCTGGAACAAAACAAAGATTTCCTAAAGGTGGATCGTCTAATAATTCTGTTACTGACAAAGCTGAAAGTTCTTCTACTCCCACTGTTAGTATGTTGACTCCTGATTAGATTTCTAAATTGCTAGGACTTTAAAATTTTTTTTTGAACGGCTAAATTGGAATCACTCACGGATCACTGGAGTATCATCGTGCAACCAGTGTTACCACGCGATCATATTCTACCACCAAGTCACCAATTCAGGAGGAAACTCATAATTATGAGAAAACCTCCCCTTTGTGAGATTCGAACCCATGACCTAATAGGCCCTAAGTCATAATTATGAGAAAACCTACCCTTTGCTAGGACTTTTAAATGAGAAAGCAAGTGATGGTTCTCAAAATTTAAATTTTTCAGGTAGCTCGCTGCAATTTTTCTGTTCTACCATTTTAAACTCTTAACAATTTTGTTTTAATAATAAAACAACAACTTTTGCTAGCATTAGCTAGGTTGTTGATTCAGGAGCAAACCAATATATGGTCATGTCTGACAATGTTTTATTGAATGTAATAGATGTCTCCGAGTTTAATATTACAGTTAAACATTCAAATGGAACTAGTGCCATTGTAACCAAAATCGACAACATAAAATTAAGTGACATTGTTATGTTAAATGATGTGTTTGTTGTTCCTGACTATTGTGTAAATTTGATGCATGTTTACAAATTAGCTATGGATGGCAACTTAGTTGTTTCATTTAATGACAAAAATTGTTATATTTAGGATTCTCTCTCAAAGAAAGTCCTTGTGACTGGTAATCAACTCGATGGATTGTATTTCTATGGTCATTCTGCTATGTTTGATAAGGTGTGGAATAATGTTTCAAATCTAACAAACTTGTGGCATGCTAGATTAGAGCACCCATTAAATCAAGTTCTAAATGTTTTAAAAGATAATTTTAAGATTAATTCTTCAAGAAATAATAAAGCCTGTAATATTTGTCATAGAGCGAAAAAAAAGTAGAATTCCATTTCGTCTTAGTGAGCACTCATCTAAAGAAATGTTTGGGGTCCATATAGAATCCAAAGTAAAGAAGGATACAAATATTTTTTAAATGTGGTATATGACTATTCCAGGGTTGTATGGGTATATTTAATGAGATGTAAAGATGAAACTTTTCTTAATGTGATAAATTTTGTGAAATTAATACGGAATCAATTTGATAAGAGGATTAAAATCCTCAGAAGTGATAATTGTTCTGAATTTACAAATCAGAAAATGAATAAATTTATCTCAACCATGAAATTAATCACCAAACCTCGTGTCCTTACACCCTACAACAGAATGGTATAGTAGAAAGAAATCATTGACATCTACTCAATGTTGCCCGATCTCTTCTATTTCAAGGAGGAATACCTCTATACTTCTAGCCTGAATGTGTTCTAACTGCTGCATATGTTATTAACAGGACCCCCTCCTCAATCCTAGGTGGTAAAACTCCATATGATCTGGTGTATGGTTTTAAACCCTCTCTATATCACCTTCCTGTGTTCGGCTATCTTTGTTTTTCTATGATTTTAAACAATCAAAATAAATTTGGAAATCATGCTAAAAAATGAGTTTTATGGGTTATTTTAGTTTCAAAAAGGGCCATAAACTATGGAATCTTGATAAAAAATAGTTTATTTTCTCTAAAGATGTAAGATTTTATGAAAATAGTTTCCCCCTCAAAGAAAATCCTTCTCTTGACAAATCAGATATGCAAACTGATAAGAACATAAATCACTTAAACTTTTTTGACATATATGAACAAAGTAAAGCCTATCCTCATGAAGGTTCAAACATTCCCGATGATGAAGGCAGGGTATCATGTGATACTAACAATCAGTCTTAGCAGCAAGGAATTGACTTTGGTTCTGTTCATTGCAAGGCTACCCAACATCAACCCAATAGTTCTGAGTCACAGCCTTGCGAGGCAGAGACTGAAAATAGTAATAATGATAAGTCAAACTCTCATGAGGGAATTGGTAAAAATTAATCTAAGCCAATACCAGTGAGGAGATCCACTAGAGAAACCAATTTTCCAAAAAAATGAGTGACTTTATAATCAAAAGGAAAGTAAAATACGGATTAGAAAAGGTGGTAAATTACTCAACTCTGTTCATATAAAATTTCTGTTTTGTATCAGGCTTAAATAAAACCATTGAACCCAAGTCATTTCATGAGGTCTCTATTGATCCAAATTGGATAGCTGCCATGAATGAGGAAATGGAAGCTCTAAACAGAAACAACAAATGGATGCTTGTAGATTTGCCTATAGGAAGAAAGGCAATAGACCGTAAATGGGTGTATAAGATCAAATATAAATCCTCGGGAGAAATAGAAAGGTATAAGGCGAGACTTGTAGCAAAAGGATTTAGCCAAAAAGAGGGTATTGATTTTGATGAAACTTTTTCTCCCTTTGTAAAAATGGTCACCATTAGATGTGTTATAAGTCTTGCAGTAAAGAAAAATTGGTCTCTAAATCAATTAGATATAAATAATACATTTTTATATGATGATCTTCATGAAGATGTGTATATGAAACCTCCCAAAGGAAATTTCTCTAAAACTAAAACTAAAGTTTGCAAGCTGATTAAATCATTATATGGTTTGAAATAAGCTCCTAGAATTGAAAGACTTGATCTGCCCAAGATACATATTAAGTTGATATGGCTAGTGTGATATGATCCAAGTCGGGTCATATCCAATAACAAGCTAAACAAACAACAATAAATATTTATTCGTTGATAAGATCATACAAATAAATAATGACACCAATTTAGAAAAATGGTTTTTCTAAATCATTGCTTTTGTAGATGAACATCATTATGTGGATAATTGTTCATGAGGTATTATTTGTTTCATTATTTAGTTTTGCTAAATGATAACAAATAAAAGAGTGCTAAGTTTATAAAGTTAAAAATGGTTTTAACTTTATAAAACAAGAGATAAAAGAGTGTTAGTTGTGCAAAAAAATAAGCAAAATAGAAATCCATTTTGAATGGAACATGGCCACCCAAAGGCCACATGTGGTTCCACTTATTTATTTTGTAAAGGTGTAAGACTCAACCACCACACTAACTCTCCAACTCCACTATCTCTCTCTTACCTAAAAAGGCAACAATTATCTCATCCATATCTATCTCTCAATCGGTTTTTTAGAGAAGAAGAAGGCTGAAAGTTTCAGTAACAAAAGGAGTTTTAGTTGCTGAAAGTTGGTGTCAAAAAACCTAGCATTCAAAGGGGTTCGTTTGTGGCTTGGGGTATCACCTTCTTGAGGTCTTCTTGCTTGAAGATTTAGCCACGAGTTCATCATCTTCACCTTCACTCTTCACGGTTTCAAGAGGTAGTTTGTGTGGTTGTTTTATTTTGAAAGCATGTTCTTCCATATAAAGATCCTTTGTTCATGGGTTTTGTTTTAACTAGTGTATATGATACATAAACTAACTAACATCAAAATAGGTTTTTGATATAAACTCCGCTGCGTTTTACATGTTAAATGGTTAATATGACTTTAGTAAACATTTACAAAACCCAACAATGGCATCAGAGCCGGTTATATGGATATATGCTTCAAACATTGAAATTTTCGGGTCCTTTTTTTATAAAAAGTGGGTTGGAAATTTCTCTAGTGGAAGTCCCTTTGTTTTTCAAGATATTACTTTATATGCATGTAAGGATCTTGAAAAATTTAAATCATGAGATGGTTTGTTTGTTTGGACAAAAGCCCACTTGTTCTTGGTTTATGTTGGCCAAGAACTTGGGTTCACAAGGGGCTGCCAAAATCGATAGATATATACATATTTGGATGTGTTTTAAGTGCATAAAACCTAGTCATGACCTTGTGTTTGATTATTTGTGGTTGTGATTCATTTGAATGTAATAAAGGCTATGTAATTTATTTGTTTCATTTGGTATGTAATAAGTAGATTAGCTTACACTTTATTTTACTAGAAAAATGTATTAGGACTTTTTCTATGTAATAAGTAATTTTGGGGCTGATTTGTAAGACAAAAAAGGTGCCTAAAGATGGTGGTGGAATCACAACACAAAAGGCATACTTGAAGCATTTGGATGCAAGTTCAAGTGGGAGTTCATCAACACAACAATGTGTCATGTTTTACCCTAGGAATGACCACTTGACACACTTGTTATGGCAAGCAAGTGTGATCGAAATAGTTGGCTATGGTTATGCATTTATTTTTTTTATGTTTGGTTGATTATTTGGTTGTTTCGTTGTGTTTAACATTTTAATTAAAAATAGATAAACTAGTTAAACAACTATGATAAATCAAGCATAAAAATGGTTCTTTATAATCATTAAAGGAATTAATAAAATGTGTTTATTAAGGGTTAATGATTTAATAAAAATGGGTTTTATTAAAAGGAAACTTGAAAATAGTTTTAAAAAAAAATACCATGCATTTGAATGCATACAAGTTGTATGGTATAAAAGGCCTTTTCTAAAACTAGAATTTTAGAAACTATAAAAACCCTTTTAAAACAAGTTTAACACCATCCTTTTAAACAACACTCAATTCACTTGTAACTTATTTATGGGATAAATGTCACCTAACCATAAATATAGAAACTTGTGAAGTTGAGGTGAAATTACCATATTTATGGGATGACGGTCACCTAACCACTCATATATGTAAAATCACACGTGTGTCTAAGTAGGACGACTTGATTTGGAAATCATGCATTAGGATCACCGAAGCATGACGTACAAACGGTGTTGATGGGATATACATACCAAACAAAACATAAGATGTTTAAAACGATCCCATATAACTAGAAATTGTAAAAGGTTATAATTGTCAAACGTTGACTACCTTGTTAATTTAAATAAAGGGATAAAGGTAACTAACCGATATTTAAATGTAACATTGGATTCTATATTTTAATTATTAATTGTCTATGAGACATAAAAGGGTATTAATAATTAAAATGCCTTGATATCAAAATACTAAAAATTGAACTTTGTAAAATTGTAGATGGCTAACAACAACAATGCAATCCCGACCGTCCACAACCTATCACTAAGAACCATCCTTGAAAAGGAACGTCTAAGCCATGGGAACTTCATGGATTGGTACCGAAACTTGAGAATCGTTCTCAAGCAAGAAAAGAAGTCCTATGTGTTAGACGATCCCATTCCCGATCAACCCGATGAAAATGACGTAGAGGCCTTTACTGAATGGGTCAAATACACCGAGGACTCTGTGTAAGTCTCATGTCTCATGCTAGCGAGTATGATTCCCGATTTGCAAAAGGACTTTAAGAACCACAATGCCTATGACATGATCATCCAGTTAAAGGAAATGTTCCAACAACAATTAAGGGTGGATCGCTTCGAAACGGTTCGAGCACTCCATGCATGTCGGATGGACGAGACCCAATCGGTGTCATCTTACGTTCTTAAGATGAAGAGCCACATTGATCGCCTCGAAAGGCTTAACTGACGTGTGTCCAACGAGTTGGCAATGGATTTGATCCTTAACTCCCTATCAAAGAAGTTTGATAGCTTTGTTATGAACTATAACATGAATGGATGGGACAAGAGCATTGGTGAGCTTCATTCAATGCTCAAAACTGCTGAGGCGGGCATGGGTAGAAAGGTTCTACCGGTCCTTACGATCAATGAAGGAGGTAGTAAGAAAAGGCACCTCCCTGACCCTAGGGCAAATGTTGCAAAAGGGAAGGGGCACGTCAAGGGGAAGGGAAAAGGTAAAGCTAAAGTGGAACCGCCCAAACTAAAAGAAAAGAAGCAAAAGGTTGCTCATGATGACCCGTGTTTTGAGTGTGGTGAGGTAGGCCATTGGAAACGCAATTGTCCGGTCTATCTCAAAGCGTTGAGATCGAAGAAGGACGCGGGGCAAACCTCAGGTATAATCTTTATGATACATGTTGAGCTAAATGTTATTTCTTCTAACACATGGGTATTGGATACCAGATGTGGAACTCATATTTGCAATTTGTTGCTGGGGTTCAAAAGAAGTGAGCATTATGCAAAAGGGGAAATTAGTCTCTTCATGGGCAATGGTGCAAAGGTTTACGTGGAAGCCTAAGGAGACTACATTTTGAAGCTTCCAAGTGGTTTGGAAGTCATTTTAAAGAATGTATTGTATGCTCCTAGTTTGACTAGGAACATTATTTCTGTTTCCTGTTTAAGACAATATGATTATGATTTCAAGTTTGTTGACAATGATATTCATGTTTCTTTAAATCATATGTTTTATTTTAAAGCTATACCTTGTAATGGTATTTATGAATTGGTTCATGAAAACACAACATATGATAGCTCAATGTACAAAGCAACCACCAAAATGCTCAAATTAGATTTGAGTGATTCCTATCTTTGGCATTGTCGCCTTGGTCACATAAACAAGAATCGTATGCAAAAACTCCAAAAGAATGGTCTTTTGAAAACTAATGAAAATGATTCATTTGATGTATGCGAGTCTTGTTTACAAGGTAAAATGACAAAGGCCCCTTTTAGTGGGACTAATGAAAGGGCAAAGGATTTGTTAGGGATCATACATTCGGATGTATGTGGACCTTTTAAACTAATAACTAGGAATGGTGAAAGATACTTCATTACCTTTACCGATGACTATAGTCGTTATGGGTATGTGTACTTGTTAAGGCACAAACATGAATCTTTTGAAATGTTCAAAATCTTCAAGAATGAAGTAGAAAATCAACTCAACAAAACGGTCAAGATTCTTCGTACAGATAGAGGAGGTGAATACCTAAGTAGTGAATTTCAAGAGTATCTTAGAAGTTGTGGGATTGTCTCACAACTTACTCCACCTGGAACACCACAACATAATGGTGTGTCTGAGTGGAGGAATCAGACTGTATTGGATATGGTTCGATCTATGATGGCTAGAAGTACACTACCTCTATCATTTTGGGGTTTCGCGTTGCTCTCCGCGGCCCGTATTTTAAATATGGCCCTAACCAAGAAAGTGGAAAGGACACCTTTCGAAGTATGGCATGGAAGGGTTCCATCATTATCATATTTAAAAGTTTGGGGGTGTGATGCTTATCCTAAGCAATACACTCAAAACAAACTGGAAGCCCGATCCACAAAGTGTATCTTCATTGGATATCTTAGAGATTGTATTGGATATTATTTCTATGATCCGACAGAGCAGAAAGTGTTTATTGCTCGAAAGGCAGAGTTCTTGGAAACTAAGTTTCTTTCAAAAGAAACTAGTGGAAGAGCAGTGGAACTTGAAGAGGTTCAAGATTCACAAGACGATACATAATTAGTTGATACTAGCAATCAACATGAGGATGTTGAGAATGATCATAAGGATGATCAAGATACTTGTAACACCCTCAATTTCATAATAATATAATAAGGAAGGTGCTACGAGTTGGATTATTATAGCAATTCAGAGATTACAAACACAGCGGAATTTTTATACATTATACATTAAAACTGTTTACATCATTAACATTACTACAATACTTTAGCCTACATATCAAAACTTTATCAAACTTCATGTATATCTCTCCCAAAACCCAACAATTCAGCCAGTATCATACACCGGAACAGAAATTTAACTCGGTGGGGCACCATCACGAACACCTCTATTATTACGTGGCATGCATAAGAAAATAAACACTAAATCAGATAAGCTGGTGAGTTCTAACAAACACCACATTTCAACAATAACAATTTATCAACTGTTATACGTTAAATAATTCACAAACATCCATTGGTCCAATTATTTGTCTCAGTATTGATATGCATATCGAATACCCACAAGGTAATTATGGACCTCTTTTTATCAATTTATTTTGGTGGGTCAAAACTCCACCTCGCGCGTTGACGGGTCAAAACTCCGTCTATAATTGGTGGGTTAAAACTCCACCTCGCGCGGACGGGTCAAAACTCCGTCTATAATTGGCGTTGACGGGTCAAAACTCCGTCTATAATTGGTGGGTCAAAACTCCACCTCGCCATTCATCACAATTTACCACTTCCAAATTCTTATTCACATCTTTATTTATTTATATGCATGCCAGTGCCCGATTTGTCAAACAACATTGTCAAACAGCATTAACACATAAAAAGGGCAATTAGAACTCACCTTAATGTTTTCAGCAAGTGTTTACCAATCCAAATACACTAAGGCTGCTAAAACTCTCCTTCTCAATGCAAATCTACAACAATAACCCTAACTTAGTCAAATCATTTCCTACAGATCACTTTATGCGACTGAGGCTATACAACTGGACTCATTCGTACGATTGAACATGCGACTAAGCTTAGTCGTACGAATGAACCATACGACAGGGGTGCGAAAGAGCTATAACAAGGTTTGTGCGAATGACCTCCATTCGTGCGATTGGTTCATGCGACTGAGCTTCAGTCGCGCGATTGAACAATGCGATTGACACAGTCACACGAATGGGTCATGCGACTGGGCTCATTCGCCTGAAACGGATCAGCAGCTGTGTTCTTGACATATTTGATCCAAAAACTTGAGTTTTAACTATTCAGATTATACCATATTCAAAACAGAACACCTATACTTCATTTACAACCATTTTGGGTCTTTATTTCATCAAAATTTCACAAAGAGTAAGATTCAAATTCTAGGCTTTCAACTCATCAGAAAGATTGAATCAAACTCAGATTTAAACTTGTTTTTGGATCAATTTCAACCATATACACAGCTTAATGCATTCAAATATCGATCCGTGCCAAGCGAAACTTACCAAAACGGAGCCGAAATCGTCGATTTGGCAAGAACAGGGGTGTTTGGGTAGAGAAACAAGGGGATGGGAATACTGCAGATAAAATCTGCTTTCAAACATCCTTAGCCGCCTTACTTATTCCCACATGCCTATTTTAACCGCCATACTCAGTCGCACGACTGGACTCATTCGCACGACTCAATCGTGCGGCTGAGCCCATACGCCCTTCAATTGTGCGATTGAACCTCATACGCACGTAAGGCGTGCGACTGAGATTTATTCGCATGTTTATCATGCGACTGGACACTACTTTCATTAATTAAACGAATATTAATTTTTTTTTTCGGATGTTACAAGTCTACCCACCTTATTTAGGGTTTCGTCCTCGAAACGTGACTAAAACAAATGGGGGTAGTTTCACCTCATCTCTTCTTCTGGTTTCCAGGTTGACTCAGATCCTTGGTGATGTGCCCACTGCACCCGGACTAAGCTAATGCTCTTATTTCTAAGTTTCTTCTCCTTACGATCTATAATGGCCACGGGTTGTTCAACGTAATTGAGTCTCTCATCAACTTCAATATCATCTAAGGTTACATACTGTGTTTTATCAGCTAAGCACTTTCGTAACTGAGAGACGTGAAAGGTTGGATGAATAGCACTTAGTTCTTCTGGTAAATCTAATTTATATGCTACATACCCCACTTTCTCTATTATTTGAAAAGGTCCAATAAAACGTGGACTTAGTTTGCCCCTCTTTCTAAATCGAATAATGCCCTTCCATAGAGAAACTTTCAACAAAACAAAATCCCCAACTTTAAATTCTAATGGTTTCCTTCTACAATCTGTGTATGATTTCTGCCTGCTTTTCGCCTCTCTAATACGATTTTTAACTACTTCGAACTTTAACATTGTTTCTTCAACTATTTCACTATTCCCCAATTCACGTTGCCCCATATCTCCCCAATAAAGTGGAGTTCTGCACTTTCTTCCGTACAACATTTCAAATGGAGACATCTGAAGGGTAGCTTAATAACTATTGTTGTATGCAAATTCGGCTAAAGGAAGATGACTATCCCAGCTACCTCCAAAATCAATACTACATGCCCGTAGCATATCCTCTAATGTCTGAATAGTTCTTTCACTTTGGCCATCTGTTTGGGGGTGATAGGTTGTACTAAAGTAAAGTTTAGTCCCCATTGCCTCATGAAACTTCCTCTAATATCTAGAGGTAAACCTGACATCTATATCAGACGTGATACTTTTTGGAACTCCATGTAACCTAACTATTTCTTTCGTAAAGATATCAGCTAGCCTTTCCACCGAATAGGTTTCCCGTATAGGTAGAAATAAAGCACTCTTGGTTAGCTGATCTACCACTACCCAAATAGTATCATAACCTTTTGGTGTCCGGAGTAACTTTGTTATAAAATCCATGTTCAGATCGTCCCATTTCCAAGTTGGGATGGCTAAAGGTTGCAATAATCCATAAGGTTTCTGATGTTCAGCTTTCACTTGGGCACACGTTAGACATCTATTTACATACTGCATCAAGTTAAATTTCATTCCTGGCCACCAATAATCATGCTTTAAATCTTGATACATCTTAGTCATGCCTGGGTGAATGGAATACCTAGATTTGTGAGCTTCATCAAGTACCTTATCACGTAAAGCCAACGGAACCCACATTCAACCAAACCTGATTTTAACACCATAATTATTTTCTTCTAAATATCTTTCTTGACCAACCATTCTTTCTCTCTTAATATTTTCTTCTTTTAATGCTTCCAATTGGGCTTCTTTCAACTGTTGCATAAGGTCAGGAGTAATTACAAGTTTATACGCCTTGACCTTAATCGGTTCATATTTCTCCTTTCTGCTCAATGTGTCAGCAACCACATTTGCTTTTCCCGGGGTGATACCGAATTTCACAATCATAATCTTCGATTAATTCCAACCATCGCCTTTGCCTCATATTCAAATCTTTTTGCTCAAAGAAATACTTTAGGCTCTTATGATCGGTAAAGATGGTACATCTCACTCCATATAAATAATGTCGCCATATTTTAAGAGCAAAAACCACAGCCGCTAATTCTAAATCGTGGGTTGGGTAATTAACTTCAAGGGTCTTCAATTGTCTAGAAGCATAAGCAATAACTCTCCCACGTTGCATCAAGACACATCCCAATCCCTGATATGATGCATCAGAATATATCACTAAATCATCTGCACCTTCTGGTATTGCCAATACCGGGGATTGAGTTAACCGGTTCTTTAGTTCCTGAAAAGCAGCTTCCTGTTCTTTATTCCATTCATACTTAACGTCCTTTCGAGTTAATTTCGTCAACAGAGAAGCAATTTTAGCAAAATCTTGAATGAATCTTCTATAGTATCCTGCTAGCCCTAAGAAACTACGAATTTCTGAAGGACTTTTAGGAATCTCCCAATTCATCACAGCTTCAATCTTTGCAGGATCTACTAATATTCCATCCGCATTCACCACATGGCCTAAAAATTGCACTTCCCTTAACCAGAATTTACACTTCGAGAATTTTGCATACAACTTATTCTCCCTTAATGTTTCCAATACTTCTCGAATGTGACAAGCATGATCTCCTTCGTTCTTAGAGTAGATCAAAATATCATCTATAAACACAATCACCAATTTATCCAGCATCGGTCTACATACCCTGTTCATCAGATCCATGAATGCAGCAGGAGCATTCGTTAATCCGAATGACATCACCAAAAATTCATAATGCCCATACCGCGTACGAAAAGCTATCTTTGGTATGTCTTCTTCTTTCACCTTTAACTGATGGTATCCGGATCTAAGATCTATCTTTGAGAACCAATTAGCACCTTAAAGTTGATCAAACAAGTCGTCTATACGGGGTAATGGGTACCTATTCTTGACAGTTAGTTTGTTTAATTCTCTATAATCTATGCACATCCTCAAACTGCCATCTTTCTTCTTTATAAACAGAACTGGAGCACCCCACGGCGAAGTGCTTGGTCGGATAAAACCCTTGTCTAATAATTCCTGCAATTGCTTCAGGAGTTCCTTCAGCTCAGCTGGTGCAAGTCTATAAGGTGTTTTAGCAACAGGTTTTACCTCAGGTATTAAGTCAATTCTAAACTCAATTTCTCTATCAGGAGGTATACCTGGTAGATCCTCAGGAAATACATCGGGAAAATCATAAACTACTGGAACATCTTCTAATCTCCTCGTCTCTTTAGCAGTATTAACGACATATGCCAAGAATGATTCACAACCCTTACTCAATAATTTCTTAGCCTTAATCATAGATATAACTTTCACCACACTATCATGACCATCACCAAAAACCGTTACCGAATTACCTTCTGGTGTTCGCAACACAATCATCTTTCTTTTGCATATTATCTGAGCCTCAAACATAGATAACCAGTCCATTCCTAATACTACATCAAAACCTCCTAACTTCATCATGTGTAATCTAGCAGGAAATTTTACACCTTCTAATTCGACAAAGCAATCATCTATCACCTCACTAACAACTATGAATTCATTAGAAGCAGTTTCCACTGAAAAAGCAACATCTAGTTTTGATGGTCTAACTTTTATTAAAGCATGGAATTTTATTGATATAAAACTTCTATTAGCTCCCGAATCAAATAAAATTCTAGCAGGTACATCATTAACAAGAAACGTACCTGACACAACATCCGGTAATGTCTTAGCCTCCTCCGTAGTTATTGTAAATGCTCTCCCCGCAGTACCACTACTACCACTGACGCTGATTTTACTCGGTCCTCCCACGGCACGAATAGGAATTGGTCCAGGTCTAAACTTTGGACACTCGGATTTCATATGTCCTATCTCACCGCATTCATGACACCGAATTTCTGGACACCTGGAAACAAAATGCCCAGGCTTCCCGCATTTATGACATGCTGGGTGATTCAATCTACATTCTCCCCTATGAAATTTCCCACATTCATTACACCGAGGAGGGGGACCTACAAAGCCCCTACAACTAAACTTTCTCTTCTGTGAGACACTCTGTCCATATATAGGCTTAGAACTCTATGAAGTTTCCCGACGGCTAATCACTTCCTCTTTCACCACAGGTTTCTCAGACTCAGCAACTTCCTCATACATGTCCGCAGCCAAATTTACCATGGCTTGGTAAGTAGAAGGAGAATTGGATTTTACCAGCATTCTCACTTTAGGGGGTAATCCCTGGATATACCTAGTAATCCTCTTCGCCTCAGGGGTTACTAAATGAGGTACCAAACGAGCCATTTCTTCAAATCTGGAGGTATACTCTTTATGGCTTAAACTGCCTGCCTGAAATTGTAAAAACTTAATTTCAATTCTGTCCATCTCACCTTTTGGACAGAACTTTTCTATCACCAATGCTTTAAACGTTTCCCACGTCATCTGACTCACAGCAGTCTCGCCCATGGCTTGTTCAACTGTATCCCACCAGTACAAAGCTTCTGCTTGGAACGAATGCACTGCAAAGCCCACCTTCTGATCTTCCTTGCATCTACTAAGTTTAAACGCTGCTTCCATCTCTCGTAGCCACTTATAAGTTACTACTACATCTTTTTGGCCTTCAAACTTAGGCGGGTCACATTCCTTAAAATGCCTATATGACACTGGTTTCTTCACTACAGGCTCAACAACAACAGGTGGAGGAATTGGTTGGGAAGACGATTCACCACCTTTCCTAAGGTCACTCAACATTTCAGCTAAGGTAGTACGCAACACTCGGGCGACCTCATCACCTATAGCCGCCTTAAGTTCATCACCTGAGATCCTAGCTTCAGGTCTAGAGTTTGTATTACCAGTTTCCTCCATCTACGATAAGAAATAAACCATAATCAAATAATGAGTGATACCAGGATGCTGCATATAATGTAAATTGCTCATAACATTGGCCAGGTGTTATCAATTATTTACTTATTCACACCATCCTGCCTCTTCTCATTATCTTTTTACAGTTTATTTCTAACTCTATCTAAACCATAGAATTATGTATACACATAATATTAATCTTCAATTTAAACAATTACTTTCATTTAACAATCAATTGAATTATAACTAACAATTAAATACTCATTCATACAATATTTCACCCCATTTCCGGTTGTAGATACTGGCACTTCCCACATTTTCAGTTAAAGTCTGAAACAATCAAATGTTCAAATCTCTTTAACTAAGGCTCTGATACCAACTTGTAACACATTCAATTTCATAATAATATAATAAGGAGGGTGCTACAAGTTGGGTTATTATAGCAATTCAGAGATTACAAACACAGCGGAATTTTTAAACATTATACATTAAAACTGTTTACATCATTTAACATTACTACAAAACTTTAACCGACATATCAAAACTTTATCAAACTTCATGTATATCTCTCCCAAAACCCAACAATTCAGCCAGTATCATACACCGAAACAGAAATTTAACTCGGTGGGGCACCATCACGAACACCTCTATTATTACCTGGCATGCATAAGAAAATAGACACTAAATCAGATAAGCTGGTGAGTTCTAACAAACACCATATTTCAACAATAACAATTTATCAACTGTTATACGTCAAATAATTCACAAACATCCATTGGTCCAATTATTTGTCTCAGTATTGATATGCATATCGAATACCCACAAGGTAATTATGGTCCTCTTTTTATCAATTTATTTTGGTGGGTCAAAACTCCACCTCGTGCGTTGAAGGGTCAAAACTCCGTCTATAATTGGTGGGTCAAAACTCCACCTCGCGCGGACGGGTCAAAACTCCGTCTATAATTGGCATTGACAGGTCAAAACTCCGTCTATAATTGGTGGGTCAAAACTCCACCTCGCCATACCACAATTTACCACTTCCAAATTCTTATTCACATCTTTATTTATTTATATGCATGCCAGTGCCCGATTTGTCAAACAACATTGTCAAACAGCATTAACACATAAAAAGGGCAATTAGAACTCACCTTAATGTTTTCAGCAAGTGTTTACCAATCCAAATACACTAAGGCAGCTAAAACTCTCCTTCTTAATGCAAATCTACAACAATAACCCTAACTTAGTCAAATCATTTCCTACAGATCACTTTATGCGACTGAGGCTATACGACTGGACTCATTCGTACGATTAAACATGAAAACTAAGCTTAGTCGTATGAATGAACCATACGACAGGGGTGCGAATGAGCTATAACAGGGTTTGTGCGAATGACCTCCATTCGTGTGATTGGTTCATGCGACTGAGCTTCAGTCGCGCGATTGAACAATGCGATTGACACAGTCGCACGAATGGGTCATGCGACTGGGCTCATTCGCCTGAAACGGATCAGCAGTTGTGTTCTTGACATATTTGATCCAAAAACTCGAGTTTTAACCATTCAGATTATACCATATTCAAAACAGAACACCTATACTTTATTTACAACCATTTTGGGTCTTTATTTCATCAAAATTTCACAAAGAGTAAGATTCAAATTCTAGGCTTTCAACTCATCAGAAAGATTGAATCAAACTCAGATTTAAACTTGTTTTTGGATCAATTACAACCATATACACATCTTAATGCATTCAAATATCGATCCGTGCCAAGCGAAACTTACCAAAACGGAGCCGAAATCGTCGATTTGGCAAGAACAGGGGTGTTTGGGTTCGAGAGAAACAAGGGGATGGGAATACTGCAGATAAAATCTGCTTTCGAACATCCTTAGCCGCCTTACTTATTCCCACATGCCTATTTTAACCGCCATACTCAGTCGCACGACTGGACTCATTCGCATGACTCAATCGTGCGGCTGAGCCCATACGCCCGTCAATTGTGCGATTGAACCTCATACACACGTATGGCGTGCGACTGAGATTCATTCGCATGTTTATTATGCGACTGGACACTACTTTCATTAATTAAACAAATATTAATTTTTTTCGGATGTTACAATACACAAAACGTTGGCAAATCTGGTAGAATTAGTGTTCCTCCTGAGAGATATGGATTTTCCATGGATGGATGCTACGTGGTAGATTCGGATGAACTAACCACATACCATGATGCAATGTCAAAACCTGATTTTGACAAATGGCAAGAAGCCATGAACGTTGAGATGCAATCCATGTATGATAACCAAGTTTGAGAATTGGTTACACTACCTCTTAAGTCCAAGATAGTTGGAAGTAAGTGGGTTTTCAAGAAGAAAACCGATATGCATGGAAACTTGGATACTTATAAAGCTGGACTTATAGCGAAAGGTTTCACTCAAACTCAAGGGGTTGATTATGATGAAACTTTCTCGCCTGTGACAATGCTAAAGTCTATCAGGATATTGTTTGCCATAGCGGCATATTATGACTATGAGATTTGGCAAATGGATGTCAAAACCTCTTTCCTTAATGGATATCTTTAGGAAGATGTCCATATGAAACAGCCTGAAGGTTTTGTCGATCCAAAACATCCTAACAAGGTATGCAAGTTAAAGAAATCAATCTATGGATTGAAACAAGCGTCAAGAAGTTGGAATCACCATTTTGGTGATGAAGTAAAGAAATTTGACTTCATCAAGAATGCTGATGAAGCTTGTGTATATAAGAAAGCTAGTGGGAGCATTATTACTTTCCTTGTATTATATGTCGATGACAATCTACTAATTGGAAACGACATTCCAACCTTGGAAGGTGTAAAAACCTGGCTTGGAAGCTGTTTTTCCATTAAGGATCTTGGTGAGGCCACCTATATTTTGGGAATAAAGATCTATAGGGATAGATCATGGTGGTTAATAGGTTTAAACCAAAGTACATACATTAAAAAGATCTTGAAAAGGTTCAAGATGGAGAATTCTAAGAAAGGTTTGGTACCTATTCAAAAGGGGACTATATTGAGCTCATCTCAATGCCCTAGTTCAAAGGTTGAACAAGAAGGAATGAATGGAGTTCCATATGCATCTGCTATAGGATCCATTATGTATGCAATGATATGTACTAGGCTGGACGTGTCATATGCTCTAAGCATGACAAGTAGATGTCATCAGAATCCTGGTAATAGTTATTGGATGGCTGTTAAAAGTATTTTGAAATACCTTAGAAACACTAAGGATATGTTCTTAATATATGGATCTAGTGAGGTGGAGCTCGTTGTAAAGGGTTACACGGATGCGAGTTTCCAAACTGATCGAGATGATTCTCGATCACAGTCGGGATATGTCTTCATTATGAATGGAGGAGCGGTCTCTTGGAAGAGCTCAAAGCAAGATGTAGTGGCACTATCTACAACAGAATCAGAATACATCGCCGCTTCATTGGCAGCTCAAGAAGCTGTGTGGCTTAGGAAGTTCATTGCTAATCTAGGGGTTGTTGCTACCATTCAAGACCCCCTAGAGATCTTTTGTGACAACGAGGGTACGATTGCTCAAATCAAGGAACCTCGTGCTCATCAAAAGACTCGGCACATTGAACGGAGATTCAATTACATAAGGGATGAAGTTGAAAAGGGAAAGATATGTATTCGCAAAGTTCACACCGATCAAAACATTGCGGATCCATTCACGAAGCTCCTAGATAGGTCAAAGCATGAAAGTCATACTTGTGCCTTAGGACTTCGATATTCTAGTGATTGGACTTGATCAAATTTTGTATTTGGATATTGGAACTTATGTTATTTGACTTAATTGTGTGATTATAATTTTCATTTGTTCTTCTATTTTAGCATGTTTAAATCCATGAATAAGTAAGTTATTATAAATATCCGTAGTCGATCATACTTATGGGAACAACTATGAATGTAAGACTATAATTGTAACATCTCGTAATTTTCATTAACATAAAAAAATTAATTTTGTAAAATCTTAAAATAATTGATAATAATAATAATAATAATAATAATAATAATAATAGTAATAATAACAATAATAATAATAATAATAATAACAATTATTCAAACTTAACCCAATAAAGTTCAAGGGGTGTTTTGTCAATTTTGAAACTCTAGAAGACTGTTTTAACATGAAATAACAATACAATCAAATCTCAGGGACCTGTTGTGTAATTATCAAAGATAAAAATCTTGGCCAACCCACTACCCAATCGACCTAACTACCCGTTTCTTTTTTCCCCACGATCGGCCACTATCCTCACCATTGTCGACCACCAAATCATAAAAATAATCGAATTAATCTTCCATGAACGATCCTATATCTACTATCAATCGAATGCATCTTTCAATTTCATTCTAAACAAACCCAAACACCCCTCTCGACTCCCCCCTCTCGGTCGCGACACACACACACCCGAACACCTATCTCTGGGTTTCAATCGTCAAAATTAACAAAGGGCTTTTGGTCTTTATCATCACACGAAGCTTCCATCAAGTTTAATTTGATTATAATCGTGGTTTGAGCATCCATCGAATAACACGAGGTCGCGGACCTGTTCTTCATTGGGTAAGGCATCAATCGAACTCTATCCATGAAATTAAACACACATACATGTTCGGTTTTTCATGGGGAACAAAAGCCCCATGATTCCCGAAGCTATCTATGTCGAATTCATGCTCAATTTGAGCTTTGATCGACCTAGGGCTCGAATTGGAAATTGGGGGTAAACTGAAATGGTGTTTAAAAACAAATGGAACCTGTTCCTTTCGTGGTTGTGAGCCTGGTTCACTGGTTACTCATTCCCTTGCCATCCATGAGGTCCCGGGTTCAACCCCGGGCCACCTCAACTATTTTTTTTAGACTTTAAAAGCCTCTAAAAATTATAAAAAAATTTCTAAAAATCATAAAAATATTTCTACAATCATTAAAAATTTTTAAACAACTAAATTATTTTTCTGAAATTTATTTTAACATTTTATCTATTTTTATTAAATGTTTTAATAAATAAAATTACAAATAATATAAAAATTATTTATACGAAAGTGGACTTTTAATAATTTAATTTATTTAAATTATTATTCAACACTAAATTACTTTTAATTTATTTAAGTAATATTTATTATTGCTTAAATCATAATTAAATACAAAAGTTTTATATTTAAATCATTCCAAATAACAAATTCATTTTTTTAGTCATTTAAATAATTAAATATTTTAATTAATTATCATATAATTGATTAATAAAATTAATTATTTATTTTTCCACACTTTAATAATAAACCAAACAATTACGAGTATTGATACAATTATTTTTATTAAATTCTAAACATAAATACTATCAATAAATTCATTTTACGTATTTCAAGATATTCAAACTAAATAAATTAAAGACCCAATAGAAATCCTAATACATTCCCAAATCATTATTATTCTAATTCGAGACACCGTTCCTTAGGTTAATCGTAAGGAAATCGTTGGTGTCTAATCTATCACATCCAGATTTTAATCTCATCAATCAAGTGAGTATTCATATCCCCTTTTTATATCATTTCCTATTTGGGGGAAATCATGTGATACAATATATTCAATCATGATATTCTATTGTTATTTCATTCTAAATTCAATTCAAGACAGGTTATGTTATTACTTGCAATTATGTGAACATACTATGATAAACTGGACGACAGTAAAACCCTAATTCAATCAATCAATCAATCCTGGTATCAATGGTAGATCTACTGGTTTGGGATAATCCACCCCACATGGCTTACGAGTGGTGATTATACAAACCCACCCCATATGAATAGTCGAGTGGTGATTGTGCCAGAGGCAAGAGTCAA
Organism: Flaveria linearis; assembly: GCA_024085815.1. Classification (NCBI taxonomy): domain Eukaryota; kingdom Viridiplantae; phylum Streptophyta; class Magnoliopsida; order Asterales; family Asteraceae; genus Flaveria; species Flaveria linearis. The sequence continues at coordinate 97,201,800 of CM044001.1, forward strand.
TCTATGGTGTATGTGTGGAGTCTATTATATGCAAGTGTCAAGTCAAGGGGTTCTATTGTGTCGGTTATCTATATGCTTTACTATTGCAATATAAGTCTTAATGTTACCTGGTGAATTGAATTATTCTCAATCAATCAATCAATCTATATGTATACTCAAAACTATGATTACTCACCAGCTAATTCGTTAGCTGACTTTATTTTCTCACATGATTTCAGGTTAAGCAAGTTAGTGGACTTCTACATGCTCATATAAGACCCGGACTTAGTCAAAACAAAAGACAATTATTATTTGTGACTTTAACTGTTGTATTTGTATCTGTTAAATTCATGATATCCTGTAATCTGATTTTAATATTATTTTCACTATTAGACAATCATGAGTTATGAACAATCAATCATTCCCTCGTCCGCTCCGATGATTCCGCCGTCGGTCGGGGTGTGACAATAATGAACTTGGATTGGTTGATATTCATAAGGTATGAATATAGAGCAAGAGGTTGCTACCAAGGTTCATTGATATCTATGGGATATAGATATTGGACCGACCCGCTCTTAATTCTTTCTGCATGGAATCTTTGTGATTAGTCATAAGAGATATTGAGTAAAGGTGAATATCATTATATCCTCAGACCTGAGATACATATTGGATCTTGATATTCACCAAGTTTTGTACTTTGACTTAGTACTTTGCTGTTCTGAAAGATTGGCAGTACATAATGCTGAGTTCAGATGTGATATAAGGTGATTGTGAGAGACGTATGTAGTCAAGATGGAATTTGTTCCTCTTATTCGTTAAGAGTTAGATGTCTAAGGCCTGTTAAAGTTAAATCAACGGAGAATGACAATTCTGTGTCTCTGGGATTTAACATGACATCTGTAACAAAAGGAAAAATGGATGATTCACCTAAAATATTTCAAGTAAGGTACTTGAAGAGGACGGTGTTATTGAATGGCACTTAATCATATACATTAGGGGTAGCAAACCGTTGCTAGGCGTTATTTGCTACTTGCATCAACCTTCTATGAATCTTATGCAAGTGGGAGATTGAAAGACCTGATCTGCCCAAGATACATATTAAGTTGATGTGGCTAGTATGATATGATCCAAGTCGGGTCATACCCAATAACAAGCTAAACAAACACCAATAAATATTTATTCGTTGATAAGATCATACAAATAAATAATGACACCAATTTAGAAAAAACGGTTTTTCTAAATTATTGCTTTTGTAGATGAACATCATTATGTGGATAATTGTTCATGAGGTATTATTTGTTTCATTATTTAGTTTTGCTAAATGATAACAAATAAAAGAGTGCTAAGTTTATAAAGTTAAAATGGTTTTAACTTTATAAAACAAGAGATAAAAGAGTGTTAGTTGTGCAAAAAAAATAAGCAAAATAGAAATCCAATGGATCATGGCCACCCAAAGGCCACATGTGGTTCCACTTATTTATTTTGTAAAGGTGCAAGACTCAACCACCACACTAACTCTCCAACTCCACTATCTCTCTCTTACCTAAAAAGGCAACAATTCTCTCATCCATATCTATCTCTCAATCGGTTTTTTGGAGAAGAAGAAGGCTGAAAGTTTCAGCAACAAAAGGAGTTTTAGTTGCTGAAAGTTGGTGTCAAGAAACCTAGCATTCAAAGGGGTTCGTTTGTGGCTTGGGGTATCACCTTCTTGAGGTCTTCTTGCTTGAAGATTCAGCCACGAAGTTCATCATCTTCACCTTCACTCTTCACAGTTTCAAGAGGTAGTTTGTGTGGTTGTTTTATTTTGAAAGCATGTTCTTCCATATAAAGATCCTTTGTTCATGGGTTTTGTTTCAACTAGTGTATATGATACATAAACTAACTAACATCAAAATGGGTTTTTGATATAAACTCCGCTGCGTTTTACATGCTAAATGGTTAATATGACTTTGGTAAACATCTACAAAACCCAACAAGAATGTGGAACAAGAAGCTTGTAGGTGTGTTGCTCGATCTTGGATTTATTCAAAGTAAATGTGATCATTTGATGTTTATCTTGTCAAAAAACTCTGTTTTTGTAGTCTTGTTAGCCTATGTTAATGATTTATTTCTAACCGGAAATTTTGAAGAAAAGATTTCAGAAATTAAAAAACATTTACAGTTGAGTTTCTTAATTAAAGACTTGGGTGAGTTAAAATACTTCTTAGGAATAGAGGTTTTAAAAACAGACCAAGGTGTTTATGAGAAACGAAAATATTGCCTTGAACTTCTTCAAGTGTTTAGTCTTATTAGTTGTAAACTAGTTTCAACACCAATTGAACAAAACTATGTTTTGAAAAAAAAATTTAAAAACGAACCAGAGTTGCTAACAAATGTTACTGGGTATCAAAAATTGGTTGGCAAACTCATATATCTTTCTCACACTCGCCCAGATATTGCATATTCTGTACATTTTTTGAGTTAACATATGCACAAACCAACTGTTGGTCATTTGCAAGTTGCTCTAAGACTATTGAGGTATTTAAAATCCTATCCTGGTAGTGGGATTTTGTTTAGTAAAGGTAAATCTTTTGAAACCTCTGCCTATACATATTCGGATTGGGCCAAGTGTACTGGAACAAGACCATCTGTTACAGGTTTTTGTGTGATTTTAGGTAATTGTCTTGTATCGTGGGAAAGTAAAAAAGCAGAGCACAGTATCTCGATCCTCAGCAGAAGCTGAGTATCATGCCATGTGTTCTTCTACATACAAAATCTTATGGCTAATAAATTTATTGGAAGAGCTTCAGGTGCATGTCTCATTGTCTGTTCCTCTAAACTGTGATAACAATACTGCAATGTCCATTGCTGACAACTCTGTATTCCATGATCGGACGAAGCATTTTGAAGGTTGATCTGTTCTTCCTAGGGGAAAAATTTCAACCGGTGTTATTAAAACTACAAACACTGTGTCAGCAAAGCAGTTGGCTGATATATTCACTAAGGGTTTTTTGGTTGGTCAACATGCTGAAATGTGTATGTCTTTGCATATGTTTGATCTTTTTAATACTAGAAATGAGGCGGGTGTTAAAATTAGTGTTTATTCTGCCATTTCTAGTTGTTCTTGATTCTTATATATTCTTTATATTTGTTTCTTGTCATGTGTGAGTTTTGGGATGGTGTGCTGATCGGCTTGGGCTGGATGATTAGGCTATTGTTGTTATGTGGGGCTTCTGCTGGTGATCTATTGTTTCTTCTCTAGGCCGCAAGGGTTCTAGTGCAGGTGGTGCTAATATATCGAGAGGGATCTAATTTCCCTAATCAAGCACATATTCTCTCATCAAAACTTTCTATCATCACTCTCATCTGTTGTCCTCTTTGTTATTCTAGGGTTTCATTGCATTGATGAAATCTATGTTTAGTTGATCTTGTTTCGTTTGTACTGTTTAGACAAGATCATCTTATCGTTGATCAGACTTTGTATCTCTATATTTTATCAGTTCAGATCTGATTTTCAATTTGTTCAGAAGTTGTTGAAGTGTAAATCTGATACCATTTTTGACACACCCAAACTTATTTATAAGAAAAGGGCAACCCTAGACAATTGTTACCATGTGACTAGAGTATTTTTATTGGATTGCTTTAACTTTAGTATCATATTGCTTTTAAATCCATTGACACCCACGGTCAATCATCCCCTTTGCCCCTGTGCCTCTTATATATTCTTCATCTCAATATAAACAATAGTATGTAATTTATCTAATTAATTATAGATTATTATATGGGTGGGGTTATTGTAAAAAGAAAAAAAAACTAAAACGGGTGAGAATGATTATTATCTATTAAATCTTATATCCAATGGTTAAGAAAATCTGATTGCATAATGGTAAATAATTAAAACTTTAAATCATAGGTCAATGATATTTTAGTCTTATTTTCAAGTTTCATTTTTTTAGACGCTCATAACTTTTACATACAATATTATTTTTTTAAAAAATTTCACCATAAAAACAATCATTTTTTATCTTTAAAACACCTATAATTTTGATGCATAAAAAACAAAGTTTTTTTTCACGAAATTTCAGGTCATTGTGTAATATTCGATAGCTCATTGTGTAATGTTAGATCATTACGTAATATTAATCAGATCATTGTGGCTAATATTGACCATTTTGTTTTGCATTATGCTTTTTAAAAATGATAATTTTCAAATAACACAATGCTAAAAATGTATTTCTTTTTACGTTTTCAGTTCATTGTGCAATAATGGTCAGGTCATTGTGTAATCCTCATCACGTAGCTCATTATGTCTATTGCTAATCATCAAGTCTTGTGCTAGTCATTGTATTACCCATTATGTCTTATGTTAACCATTGTGGTAAAATGATGATTTTTAAATAACACAACGTTGAAAATGTAATTTTTTATGATTTTTCCAGTTTATTGTGTAATTCAGATTAGATTATTGTGTAATCCTTGTCAATCAGCTCATTGTGTCTATTGCTAATTATCGAGTCTTGTATTGGTCATTGTGTTACCATTATGCCTAATGTTAGCTATTGTGTTTTTTTAAAATTGTGATTCTCTAATAACACAATGCTAAAAATGTAATTTTGTTACTTTTTTCAGTTCATTATGTAATCCTAATCATGTCATTTTGTAATTCTTGTTAAACCCGCTCATTATTTCTATTTCTAATCATCGAGTCTAGTGCTGGTCATTATGTTACCCAGTATGTCTAATAGTGACCATTGTGTTATGCATTGTTTTTTTTAAAATAATGATTTTCGAATAACATAATATAAGAAATATAAACTTTTTATGTTTCAAGTTCATTGTGTATTGATCATTAGATAATTGTGTAATCTTTATCAATTTGAAGATTACACAATAATTTGACGAAATATGTGTTTTAAAGATTAAAAAATATTTGTTTTTATGGTGTAATTTTAAATAATAATAATAATAATAATAATTTCGTATGTAAAAGTTATGAATGTTTAAAAAAAAGTGAAACTTGATAAGAAGAAACATTATCAATTAAAAAGAGTACATGTTACAAGTTCCAAAAACATACAACAACACATTACAATAGTGCGATCTACGTAACAAATAATCAACAATCATATTTTATTTTGCAGTGTTACATATTTTAAGTTCAATTATTTTTCATTATTTACATATCTAGCCCACAGGTTTGGATAGGTAGCTCTTAAGTCCATATTAAAATCTTGGGACTTAATTCTAGACTCCTAAATTAATAGACCCATTTCAAATATTTTTCTATTCTTTTTGTAAGGTATCAAATTGTAATCCTGTGAAACTTTGGAATTATTTAGCTAAACTAACATGGTGCCTCCACAGGATACCTAGCAATGCAATAAACCCATGGGTTGTCGTGGGCTGGCGGTTCTATGCGTCTGATAGACTTCCAAACTACACTGTTGCATTTGAAACCAGACCCGAATGACAATTGCCAGACCCGATCACCCCCTTTCACACGTCCCTTTGCCTCCAGATACGCGAGCTCGTACCAGACACTACTAGAAGATGTATTTCCAAACCGATGAAGGGTGGCACGTGACGCCTCCATGTTCCCGTCACTAAGCCCCAGGTTACGCTGCAGCTCATTCAACGCCGTCTTACTAGCAGCATGAATGCAAAAATGTTCAAATGCTAGCTTGTAGTCTGGAATGTAGGGCTTGGCGGCAGAAGAAGACGTTGGTGCCCTACAAACAAACAAACAAATTGCACATGTTACATATTATAATTATTTTTCATAATACTTTTATAAATAGCCCATCAATAATATAAAACACATCAATTAAGTTTAGTTTTCAGATGTTATTAACCTTGAGGAAAAATTTAAAAAGTGCTTACAATTGGGTAATCGGTTGCACTGACAGCAACCGATGCGACGATTTTCCAGTGGCAGTGCCGCAGGAAAAGTAGCTCTTAACGAGTGTGAAAAAGAAGAAAATCTGCTCGGAAAACGGGAGTACCAACGGACTTAACGTCGTGATATTCGTTTTAATAGCGTCACCAGCGATTTCAACAATATCTTTACTAATCTTCGACCCTTTAAATCTCCGTTCATCTTCAGCTTGATACACGCTTCTAAAGCTCAAATCATCAGCCCCTTTATGCGTTCTCACAATATGTTCAAGCTTATACTTTGCACGGCGGTGGTCACGGCGGCGATTCGACATCACCACGGCGGAGCAACCCATTCTGAAGAAACAATTAGGAACAAGCATCGATCGATCACCACCGGTGTACCAATTATACGCCACCATCTCCGTACTCACCACCACCGCAATATTATTATGGTTCGCCTGAAGCATATCTCGAGCTAGATCAACTGCAATGACTCCTGCACTGCAGCCCATACCACCTAAGTTGAAACTCAATATGTTTCCCCTCATCTTGTAGTGGTTGATGATCATGGCGGATATCGATGGCGTTGGGTTGAAAATGCTGCAGTTTACGACTAGGATTCCGACGTCCTTTGGGCGGATTCGGGTCTTCTCGAAGAGCTCATCTAGAGCTCCGAATATCACCGTGGAAGCCTCCGCCCTGCCTTCTTTCATGGTGGAGGTTTTCTCCGGTGACATTATGGATTTCGGGACGTAGGTTTCGTCTCCGAGCCCCGATGATTTCAGTATCTTTTTTTGGAAGTCGAGGCTCGGTTGATCGAATTTACCTGACTTTCGTGCTAGCTCGATGAATTCCTCCTTTGTCACCTGCGGTTTAAAAGAACGAAAAAATAGTGATTTATGTTATGCTGTAATAGAGGAAAGGTGGAAAGTATAAATAGTTTTATTATGGGTGAGATTTTAGTGTTTTTTTTTTTTTTTTGTTATATAGGATGAGAGAGAAAATGTAAAGGACGATTATAAAACTAATACCGACCTTAAGATCATCTTTAGGTTTGAAGCATGCGAAATCGACGAGATAAATGGATTGAGAGCGGGAGAAGAAATAAAAAGTGAGAGTGAAGGTTAAGACGACACAAAACGCAAGAATTGTAACAAGATCGTAAGCGCTAGTCTTGTCTGAGAGCATCCGCCACAGCTCATACGTGTCGAATCGTTTGACCTCCACACCAAACAAAAGGAAAACTATAGGTACGATGGCTAGGTAGATTCCATGGTTGATTAGGTAATGGTAGCCGAGCTTTACATACTTGAGCTTTACAGACTGAAGAAAGTCTGGCAGCCGACGCCGAACCCTGACTGAAAAGGTCATGGATCCAGCGTCAGGACCAGATGGTTCGATTCCGCGGTTGACGATTTCTGTGGATAGAAGGTCGTGTTCTCTAGTAGGTGCCATGTGTGAAGATGAATATGAGAGGTGGAGGTGTGTGTGTATTTAAGGGGTGTTTAGATGGAGTAAATGAAGTAGAGGAATAGATGTAGTTGGAAGATTTGAAAGTTCATTGATTAAATTGGTAATTGTATATGGTTGGATGTTATGTGTTTGCATTAAGAAACTTCTTGCCCCAATAAAACTTTGGTAGTTGGAGACCAACATGCATTTCTTATTGACTTAGGAGTTCCAGATAAACCATTAAACCTAAGTCCAAAATAAATCGTAGAAACACGTTTGGATATGAGTAGTTAGATATATGTTGAGTTCAACTTTTAACAGAGTAGCCTTAATTTGTTATATCAAATGAAAGAAAACTTTTAGTTTTAATCAAATATATACTAATATACAAAAGCTAATAATTTATATACACGGATCCTTATGGGGTGCGAGAAATAACAAGTTTAAAATAATAGTTTGCACACATGTAACAAGTTGGTTAAACTTAAACGAAAAATTCATTACATTTATTTTTATACTCTTTCATTAGCTATTAACCGTAAGAATTATTCTGACACTTCTTAATTAATACATCATCCGGTTAGGATTGCTCTTAATTTTAACTTGTTTATGCCTTTAAAACTTGTGATTATGTACCATCAACATACATATTAAAATTACCAGTTTTAGTATGCCTTTTTTTTAACAACACCACCTATAATTTTTTAAGATAAAATTATCACCTCTTGTATCCTATGACTAGAATTTTAAAACTTTTTTGGTTGAACCGGACACCACTTATTGCTAGAGTACTACAACATCCCCTTGAGTACTTTCATATGCCTATATTGAAGGAAAAAAAACATAAATCTTTTTTGTGAAGTACATTTAACTCTTAAAAAAATAAAAATTGTTAAAATTTTCACCTTAACTAAATGTGATTATAATAATTAAAGATTTCACCACCCAACAGGCCGGTTTGGCAAGGAACCAGAGTTATCAGCAGTCGGAGCGGTAGCAAGATTAAATAAACTTTTTCATTACTTTTATTAGTTATTCGGTTTTTAATAAAAAAAATTTTTGAGATGATTAACGTTTAACCTTTAAGGGGTAGTGCAATGGTATACATCTGATTTCTCTCTAGCTAAGATCTCCGCTTCTAGTCCTTCTTTAACCGGCTTCCGTCATAACAACCGGGCATTGACGAGTACCTGAGTTTATTATTACTGAGCTCGCATAGAAATCATTAAAAACTGTTCCATATATATTCAAAACTTTTGATGTTTTTGCTAGATAACTTCTTAATACTTATGATACCGACTCGACAACGATAACAACCAAATTATAGTGCATATATCACATAAGCATACATCACATAAGAGTTTTGTATATGCATATGCATGATCATAAGTCAAATAACTAGATTATATTACATACATCACACACATCCATAAGCAATAACATACGCTTAACAATCAGAATATAGTGCATGCATCACATAAGCATACATCTGTAAGGCCCCTCTCCCGGGCACCTCACAGTTGGTCGTCATCACACATAAAACATATATTTGATATAAACTCAATAAAATAATGCAGCGGAATTGATAAAAGGGGTCATTCTCATTTCAACATAAAAGCTTTTACAATGCATTACATCGTTATCTTGATTACAAAATACAAACTTTCTTTACATTGCCTAGCTTTACTATGATTGCTGCTGAAGCATATGAAACCGGGGATTTGTTAAATAATCCTGTTTATGTGAATCCTCAACAATCATAGGGTCATAAACAGTGACCTCTATTATAAAAACATAAAATTATTCATCATAAAGAAGATTCCTTAAGTACTTCCGTACATCGGAACCCTTAAGGAACTCTTGACACTCTCATGCAACATACTTTGTTGCATGTATTATGCACCCGCACTTCCAGTGCGTGTAGCATTATCAAAAGGAGAATGCCATCCCAAAAGAGCTGAGTAACCGCCTCGTGCCATCCCCAGCAACACTACCTGCCAACTGGAAACACATAAAAAGTCAGCGTTGCTGAGTGAGTTCTAGTTTTATAATAAACATATTATATTTCTTTTAGAAACCATTTCTTTCACATGATCATACATCATACGTACACAGAGATAATATTCATTATTATCTTCATCATTCGTTATACATCATCATCTTTAACTTCTCATATGGATCCTGTCAGGCTTTACCCACTTCATAGCACTCGGCTATGATTGTTGTGGTCGAATGACAAGGATCCCGTTTCATTCTTACTTGCACATTGAATTCTGATGTACCAATACCATATGCTATACCCCGATCCGTCTTAGCTACTGGGCCGTGAATCAATAGAGCGTATGCCACAGTAGCCTTAGCTACTGGGCCGTGAATCTAAGCGTATGCCACAGTACTAGTAGGTAAGCGGTAGAGGTACCAAGACCATGGTCAATCACAGAGAAGGACCAATCGACTTATTCAATGTTTGCAAGACGTAAATCGTTCGTTCGTTAATGCATGTATTCATCATCTTATTACTCATTCATTCGTTCATTAATACATGCATTCGTCATCGTATTCCTCTTTCATTATCTTTCTCTTTACGTACATAATACTTCGTTCGTTCATCGTCATAACACATGAGTCGTGAAAGATATACATACATCATCACAAGGAACACACACCACACCCATCATACCTATATCATCATACATAGCATCATACATACGCAATCATACATAGCATCATACACACGTCATCATACCTAGCATCATCCATACATAGTCTACATCATCAGTCATCTATAGGCACTTACTTCCGTATCTTTCCCGAAAGCCGGAACTTAACTATGCATTATTTTGGGTACAACAGCCCTAATTGTCCCTCCTAGACCGGGGGGGACTCATGCTAAGACCTCATACAACACGCCCCCGTCCTTAATCTTACCTTAAACGTTCATCACAACATCATACCCAAATGGGCCATACATACATATTTCAATAAACAGGTTTATATGCGTTCCAGCCCCAAAATTGTTTAAAACAGTAAATGAGGGGTCCTAGAAACTCACCTGTGCTTGACAAGCAGCTTCTCAATCAAGCTTTAAAGACGTGGGTCACACTACACCGCCTGCAGTTAAGTTAACACTCAAAAGAGTTAATTTCTGCCTAAATTCGCTAATAGTTTCGCTCATAGTTTCGCCCTAGCGAAAGTGTAGTTTCGCTAGGCGAATCAGCAGTTTCGCTGCTAATTTCGCTGGGCAGCCTTCTGCCAGTTTCGCTGGACAGATTCGCTACCTTGAGCGCCCAACTTTCGTTGGGATTCCCTAGTTTCGCAATGTCTAAGGGTCAACCTGGGCATCAGCGAAGTTATCATAAAATCAATAGTTTCGCCCAGGCGAAAGTATAGTTTCGCTGCAGCGAAACTGTAGTCTCGCTGAGAATCCTCATAGTTTCGCTGGACGAACTTATAGTTTCGCTGGACGAGTGCTCAAATTCGCAGAACGAGCTGGAATTTACGAATCAGCTCATTTTAACCCAAAAATCCAATCCTTTCCACCTAAACCCTTGGTTATCATCCAGGAACCTAAATCTAAGCTTCTTACGTGTTTTATTACCCTAAAACGTGCGTTTTTGGGCGATTCTTGCCACTTTAAAACCCCAAAAACCCAAACCCGGGTTTTTCACCAAATGGAGCAATTATACTACGTTTCTTACCTTGATTCTTGCTGTTTAGGAGTCCACGAACACCAGCCTTCGATTCTTGACCAACCGAGCCTCGATCCGACACTTTCTCTCTCTACACTTTCTCTCTCTAGAAATGGGTGTTGAGTGAAAATGAGAGTTTTTCAGCTGATCCATCTATATATATGCCAGGCGTTCCCACGACCCCAAACTCGTTAAACTCGTGACCCGAAGGGTTAACTCGGTCTAATGCCCACAACCATTTTATATTTATTAAATGGTTTTCGTCTGAGCCCATTATTATTACTTGACTTGCTTAGAAAAATTTCCGGGTGTTACAAGTCCACCCCCCTTATTTAGGTTTCGTCCCCGAAACCTGTTATTCATCGAACAGACGTGGGTAATGTTGTCGCATCTCTTCTTCCGTCTCCCACGTTGATTCGGATCCTTTCCTGTGCTTTCACTGTACACGCACAAGAGGAACCACTTTATTCCTTAACCGCTTCTCTTTTTTATCAATGATTGCCACTGGTTGCTCCACATAATTGAGCCGTTCGTCTACTTTGATATCCTCCAGTGGAACAATCATATCTTCATCAGCTAAGCACTTTCTCAGATGAGATACATGGAATGTGGGATGAATTCCACTTAACTCATCTGGCAGTTCAAGTCGATAGGCTACCTCTCCTACTCGTGTGAGGATTCGGAAAGGTCCTATATATCTTGGGCTTAGCTGCCTCGTTTCCTGAATCGGATAATGCCTTTCCAGGGCGAGACCTTCAACATGACTCGGTCACCAACCTTGAACTCTATCGGTCTCCGCCTCTTATCCGCATACGACTTTTGCCTATCTTTCGCCGTCTTCATGAAGGCTTTGATCTTTTCTAACTTCTCAGTCGTTGCTTCAACTACCTCGACACCTCCCAGTTCCTTCTGCCCAATGTCTCCCCAACATACGGGCGTTCTACATTTCCTACCGTACAACATCTCGTAGGGTGGCATGCCAATACTGGCATGATAACTGTTATTATACGAGAATTCTGCTAACGGCAAGTGATCATCCCAACTTCCTCCAAAATCGATCACGCACGCCCGAAGCATGTCTTCGAGTGTCTGGATCGTCCTCTCAGACTGACCGTCTGTCTGGGGGTGATAAGCTGTGCTGATATGTAGTCTCGTCCCCATCGCATCATGGAATCTCTTCCAAAATTTCGATGTAAAACGGGTGTCACGATCAGACACAATGGCACCGACACGCCATGACGAGCTACGATTTCTTTGATGAACAGATCCGCCAATCTTTCAGATGAACACGTCTCGCGGATCGGTAGGAAGTGGGCGCTTTTCGTCAAACGGTCAACTATCACCCATATAGCATCATACCCTTTCGGGGTACGTGGTAGTTTCGTGATGAAATCCATGGTGATATGCTCCCACTTCCATTCGGGTATATCCAACGGCTGGATCTTCCCGTACGGTTTCTGGTGTTCCGCCTTCACTTGAAGACAAGTGAGGCACTTACTCACGTACTCCGCTACATCACGTTTCATACCCGGCCACCAATAATCTTTTTTCATATCGTGATACATCTTGGTAGCCCCGGGATGAATGGAGTACCGAGTCTTATGGGCTTCGTCCATTATCTTTCCTCATAGATCCCCGTATCGAGGAATCCACATCCGTCCAAATCGGGTCTTAACACCAAGAGTGTTCTCTCCCAATTCCGTAACTAGACCTCTCATCCTTTCGGAGTTAAGCCGATCTTCTTTCAAAGCCTCGTCTTGAAACTCCTTAACCTGTGTCATCACGTCGGAGGTCATGATTAACTGATAAGCCTTCACCCGGATCGGCTCAGGCCTTTCTTTTCGGCTAAGGGCATCTGCCACCACGTTGGCCTTGCCCGGATGGTAATGGATTTCGCAGTCATAATCTTTTATGAGCTCCAACCATCGCCTTCGCCTCATGTTTAGATCTTTCTGCTCGAAGAAGTACTTCAAGCTTTTGTGGTCTGTGAAGATGGTGCACTTCGTCCCGTATAGATAGTGCCGCCAAATCTTCAACGCAAAAACCACCGCAGCTAGTTCTAGATCGTGTGTGGGATAGTTGACTTCGTGGGTCTTCAGTTGTCGAGATGCATAAGCTATTACCTTTCCATGTTGCATCAATACGCAACCTAACCCAGAATAGGATGCATCCGAATAGACCACTAAGTCCTCATTTCCCTCGGGCAATGTCAAGACAGGAGCTTGTGTCAGTCTCGTCTTCAACTCCTTAAAAGCATCCTCCTGTTCTCGACCCCACACGAACTTTATGTCCTTACGAGTCAATTTTGTCAAAGGTGAGGCTATCTTTGAAAAGTCTTGAATAAATCTTCTATAGTAGCCCGCCAACCCCAAGAAGCTGCGAATCTCGGATGGCGTCTTTGGCGACTTCCATTGCATCACGGCCTCAACCTTTGCTGGGTCCACCATTATTCCCTGAGCATTTACCACGCGACCCAGAAATTGCACCTCGCGTAACCAAAAAGAGCACTTGGAGAACTTAGCATACAGTTTCTCCTTCCTCAAGGTCTCCATCACCTCCCGAATGTGACCGGCATGCTCTTCTTCTCTCCTGGAATAAATCAGTATATCATCGATGAACACAATCACTGATTTATCTAACATTGGCCGACACACTCGGTTCATCAAATCCATAAAAGCAGCCGGCGCATTGGTCAAACCAAAAGACATAACGAGAAACTCGTAATGACCATAGCGCGTATGAAAGGATGTTTTAGGGATATCCTGCTCCTTTACCTTCAGTTGATGGTAGCCTGATCGAAGATCTATCCTTGAAAACCAGCTAGCGCCTTGAAGTTGGTCAAACAAGTCATAGATTCTCGGCAAGGGGTATCTGTTCTTCACCGTCAGCTTATTCCGCTCGCGGTAGTCAATGCACATTCTCATACTACCATCCTTCTTCTTTACGAATAGAACCGGAGCACCCCAAGGTGAGATACTCGGTCTGATGAACCCCTTATCTAGCAGTTCTTGCAGTTGCTCCATCAACTCTTTCATTTCCGTCGGAGCCAAGCGATACGGTGCTTTTGCGACAGGTTGGGCACCCGGTATCAGGTCGATCTGGAATTCGATCTCTCGGTCAGGTGGCAATCCCGATAAGTCTTCGGGAAACACATCTGGAAAGTCACGCACAACTGGTACATCGGATAGTTGTGGTGTTGGCATCTCTGCATTCTTTACATAACATAAGTAGGCGATACATCCGCGCCTCATATACTTTCCCGCCATCGCCATCGAGATCACCTTCGGAATCGTCATAACTCGATCGCCATATATTGTCACCGGACTTCCATCAGCCGCCGTCAGCCTAATCATTTTCTTTCGGCACACGATATTCGCTTCGTAGGTTGCTAACCAATCCATCCCTAATACTACATCAAATCCTCCTAGGGGCATCACATGTAACTTGGCAGCAAACCTATGGCCTTCTAATTCTACAACACAGTCCTCTATCACATCCGTAACCCTAGTGGAATTACCAATAGCAGTTTCTACTTCAAAGGACTCATCAAGGCATTTACTCCTAACAGGCAGTTTAGCACAGAAGGTAGTAGAAAGAAAACTCCTACTGGCACCCGAATCAAATAACACAGAGGCTAAAATTTGGTTTATCAGGAACGTACCGGACACAACGTCAGGGTCCGTCCTAGCCTCTTCTTGCGTCATCGTGAACGCCCTGGCCTTTGCCCTTGGTGCTTCTCCTCCCGTCTTCTTCTCCCCGGAGCCCTCAGCCCTCGGCTTCTTGCAATCTCTGCTCATATGACCACTTTCCCCATAGTTAAAACACTTGCCCATCCGGCAATCCTTTGACATATGCCCTGCCTTCCCGTATCTGAAACAGATGTTGGATCCCCACTTGCACTCCCCCGAGTGCTCTCTCCCACATTGGCCACACTTCCTCATCCCAGCTCCAGACATGACCACACGGCGGTCATCCACCCTTGCCTTCTTGTTACTTGTCGAGGTATCACCTCTACCAAACCTCATTCCCTGCCAACTTTTCTCGCCACCTCCCTTCTTACCACTCTCAGCCTTCACCACCCTAGCCCTTTCATTTTATAGCCACCCAGCCAAATCTACTGCCGACCTAAAAGTACTTGGTCGGGCAGTAATCAAGTGCGTGCGGATGTCGGCCGGCAGCCCCTGGATATACCGGTTGATCTTTCGAGACACCGGCGTCACCTGGTCCGGCACCATTCTAGCCATGTCATTAAACTTGGTGGTGTACTATTGGTGGGTCATCGTCCCTGCCTCCAGCTGCAGAAACTCTCTCTCAACCTTGTCCATTTCTCGACGAGGACTGAACTCCTCGATCACCATCCTTTTCAGTTCGGACCACTTCATCTTTCCAATGGCCCTGCTACCCTCGGCCTGGACTATGTTGTCCCACCAGCATAAGGCCAACCCTGTAAAAGAATGGGTAGCAAACTTCACCTTCTTGTCCTCCCGACAATCACTAATATTGAGGACAGCCTCCATTTCCCTCACCCATTGGTGAGCATCAGCAGCGGTGCCAGAGCCATCAAAAGTAGGGGGCTTGCACCTCATAAATGCCCCGTAGTTACAACCTCGTGTTGTCTCAGGCACTAACTCCTCATCCTCTTCCTCTTCTTCATCATCTGAAAGAACCGTTTCCGGCTCTTGTTGTTGCTGTCTTCCTGAGGATCGATTCCTCCCTCGCCTCTCATCTTCGCGTACAGCCTTTATCACCTAGGTCACTACAGACAGTAAGATCGTCTGCATGACCTGGTGCACCTCCTCGACCACTGCCTCTTTTACCGAAGCCCTCAAATCAACACTCTCATCCACTCCCTCCGGAGGAGTAGTATCAGGTTCTTCAGGAACCTTCTTCTCTAGTCTAGGTCTTCCTCTTATGGCTCGTGGTTCCGCACCACTTCCGCCACCGCCTCCACCACGTGGGGCTTTAGATGATCTACCACCGACCATCTTCTATCACACACTGAAAGGTTCAAATACTAACACGGTCATTCGAGGAAATAGCTCAGTTTATGTTAAGTATAGTAAGTCTCTAATTACAGTGGCCAGTTGTGATTAGCCACCTACTTTACTTTTCGCACCCTGAGCAACACCCGTCATGATGGCACGCAGCTACTCAGATGGCATTCCCTTCCTACTACACTAGCATGTAAATCTAACAGTACACGTATGCCACATACACACGCACATAATACCAGTTAATCTTTAAGAAAATACATGATGGCACGCAGCTACTTAGATGGCATTCCCTTCCTTCCTGTCCCATTTTCAGTTTAAGTTTAGGTTTATTTGGAAAATTTACCCATTTCACTTAAACTTTGGCTCTGATACCAACTTGTAAGGCCCCTCTCCCGGGCACCTCACAGTTGGTCGTCATCACACATAAAACATATATTTGATATAAACTCAATAAAATAATGCAGCAGAATTGATAAAAGGGGTCATTCTCATTTCAACATAAAAGCTTTTACAATGCATTATATCGTTATCTTGATTACAAAATACAAGCTTTCTTTACATTGCCTAGCTTTACTATGATTGCTGCTGAAGCATATGAAACCGGGGATTTGTTAAATAATCCCGTTTATGTGAATCCTCAACAATCATAGGGTCATAAACAGTGACCTCTATTATAAAAACATAAAATTATTCATCATAAAGAAGATTCCTTAAGTACTTCCGTACATCGGAACACTTAAGGAACTCTTGACACTCTCATGCAACATACTTTTTTGCATGTATTATGCACCCGCACTTCCAGTGCGTGTAGCATTATCAAAAGGAGAATGCCATCCCAAAAGAGCTGAGTAGCCGCCTCGTGCCATCCCCAGCAACACTACCTGCCAACTGGAAACACATAAAAAGTCAGCGTTGCTGAGTGAGTTCTAGTTTTATAATAAACATATTATATTTCTTTTAGAAACCATTTCTTTCACATGATCATACATCATACGTACACAAAGATAATATTCATTATTATCTTCATCATTCGTTATACATCATCATCTTTAACTTCTCATATGGATCCTGTCAGGCTTTACCCACTTCATAGCACTCGGCTATGATTGTTGTGGTCGAATGACAAGGATCCCGTTTCATTCTTACTTGCACATTGAATTCTGATGTACCAATACCATATGCTATACCCTGATCCGTCTTAGTTACTGGGCCGTGAATCAATAGAGCGTATGCCACAATAGCCTTAGCTACTGGGCCGTGAATCTAAGCGTATGCCACAGTACTAGTAGGTAAGCGGTAGAGGTATCATGACCATGGTCAATCACAAAGAAGGACCAATCGACTTATTCAATGTTTGCAAGACGCAAATCGTTCGTTCGTTAATGCATGTATTGATCATCTTATTACTCATTCATTCGTTCATTAATACATGCATTCGTCATCGTATTCCTCTTTCATTATCTTTCACTTTACGTACATAATACTTCGTTCGTTCATCGTCATAACACATGAGTCGTGAAAGATATACATACATCATCACAAGGAACACACACCACACCCATCATACCTACATCATCATACATAGCATCAAACATACGCAATCATACATAGCATCATACATACGTCATCATGCCTAGCATCATCCATACATAGTCTACATCATCAGTCATCTACAGGCACTTACTTCCGTATCTTTCCCGAAATCCGGAACTTAACTATGCATTATTTTGGGTACAACAGCCCTAATTGTCCCTCCTAGACCGTGGGGGACTCATGCTCAAATAGGCCATACATACATATTTCAATAAACAGGTTTATATGCGTTCCAGCCCCAAAATTGTTTAAAACAGTAAATGAGGGGTCCTAGAAACTCACCTGTGCTTGACAAGCAGCTTCTCAATCAAGCTTTAAAGATGTGGGTCACACTACACCACCTGCAGTTAAGTTAACACTCAAAAGAGTTAATTTCTGCCTAAATTCGCTAATAGTTTCGCCCATAGTTTCGCCCTAGCGAAAGTGGAGTTTCGCTAGGCGAATCAGCAGTTTCGCTGCTAATTTCGCTGGGCAGCCTTCTGCCAGTTTCGCTGGATAGATTCGCTACCTTGAGCGCCCAACTTTCGTTGGGATTCCCTAGTTTTGCAATGTCTAAGGGTCAACCTGGGCATCAGCGAAGTTATCATAAAATCAATAGTTTCGCCCAGGCGAAAGTATAGTTTCGCTGCAGCAAAACTGTAGTCTCGCTGAGAATCCTCATAGTTTCGCTGGACGAACTTACAGTTTCGCTGGACGAGTGCTCAAATTCGCAGAACGAGCTGAAATTTACGAATCAGCTCATTTTAACCCAAAAATCCAATCCTTTCCACCCAAACCCTTGGGTTATCATCCAGGAACCTAAATCTAAGCTTCTTACGTGTTTTATTACCCTAAAACGTGCGTTTTTGGGCGATTCTTGCCACTTTAAAACCCCAAAAACCCAAACCCGGGTTTTTCACCAAATGGAGCAATTATACTATGTTTCTTACCTTGATTCTTGCTGTTTAGGAGTCCACGAACACCAGCCTTCGATTCTTGACCAACCGAGCCTCGATCCGACACTTTATCTCTCTACACTTTCTCTCTCTAGAAATGGGTGTTGAGTGAAAATGAGAGTTTTTCAGCTGATCCATCTATATATATGCCAGGCGTTCTCGCGACCCCAAACTCGTTAAACTCGTGACCCGAAGGGTTAACTCGGTCTAATGCCCACAACCATTTTATATTTATTAAATGGTTTTCGTCTGAGCCTATTATTATTACTTGATTTGTTTAGAAAAATTTCCGGGTGTTACAACATCACATAAGAGTTCGCCCACATCTAAGTGGTCTTTTAAACAAATACACACCTCTACCGTTGTTGGAGTTAGCCTTGTTCTTCTTATCGATAAAACCTTGCCACTAACAGAAAATGCAGACTCCGAAGCTACCTTGAAGTTTGGACGGTTAGTAAATCACGAGTCATAGCGGCTAGGACTGGAAATTGTGATTCTTTTCCTTTCCACCATGACAGAATATCAAACGATAGAAATTACTCAGAAGTCATAGTATATAAAAAATCAGTTCCAGTATACCTCCCGAGTTCGCTACTTGGGGTGTTACCCCTTTGTCGTTTACTATTTTCATTTCTCAAAGTATTATATAAATTAAGCATCGGGTCTCTACTTGAGCTCGACGAACTCGATTCCACGATCGATGATCGGTGGATGTTTGATGTTATACCATATTTTTCAAGATAAACATTAAGCAATTTTTTAAGAAATCATTAAATTGGTGTTTTGGATTAACCGCAAAAAATGGATTTTGTTCATGTAAATCTAAATCATAAGTTATTTCATCAATTAAAGTTTCTGCCCCCGAAACATTTAAGCACGGGTCTAGTGCAGTGGAACACGTAAAAACGGGGGGGGGGTAGTTCGGTGAAATATTTTTTTAAATTTTGCTTTCATTGACGCCACCATTGCTGAAAACATTTCGTTTCTTTCTTCAAATTCACTTAATTTATGTGTCATTAAATACACTTGATTAAGAGTTAGACAATTTATCGGATAATAAACCTCTGTCAATTTTGTAGTTGCGTTTTTAAAAACCTCGTTTCTTTCTTCAAATTCACTTAATTTATGTGTCATTAAATACACTTGATTAAGAGTTAGACAATTTATCGGATAATAAACCTCTGTCAATTTTGTAGTTGCGTTTTTAAAAACTTATAAAAATTGAGTTATTTCTTGAATATATTCCCAACCCTCTAACAGAAACGAAACAACCCGACCCCGCATTGCAAGACCATCATGAAAGATATGAAGCGTTTTTTTTATCGCAAAGCACTATTAAACATTTTTCAAGTTGAATTCCATCTAGCCGGACATCCCAATTTGGTCCTAAACAAATGGAGTTCGTATCATGACACATTTTTCTATAATTAGCATATGTTTTTCTACTAGCTTTAAAAACGTCACGTAACATATTTTTGAAAGATGTTTTGAAATCTTCAACTTCAGGAACGCCAAGACCATCTTGCACAACTAAATTAATAATATGTGTAACACATCTTGAATGAAAAAATACGCCGTCACAAACCGGTTTATATTTTATTTTTAATTTATCAACGGCGGATGTGTTGTTTAAGGTGTTATCAAATGACATTGAGAAAATTTTATTTTCTAATTTATATGTTTTTATTACAAAGTCTACGCTGAAGTTCCACATACTACAATCGTTTTCGATTGATGTTTGGCCTTGACTCGGTGTACTTTCCAAAGACGTGTACCATTTGGTCATATGGTTTCTCAAAGTCGAGTTTGAATCCAACTTGAAAAACGAACCACAAGCCTTGCATTGAGATTTATTTTGACCATTTGACATTTCGCAATAAGTCGTAGTTGCACCAAATCTCTTGGTTTCTCGTTGTTGGTAGAATTCTTATAACAGTAGCGGCACTTGATGATCCACCAGTTGGAACGGATGTTTCAGAAGCCATATTATAAAATTCAAGAGAGTAGAAACTAGAAAGTAGAAAGTGAGGGAGCGTTTATGCATTTTTAAGCACGTTTTTGAGCTTTTGAGTGTTACGACTAAACTATTACATCCACTACCTATTTATATTATCATATAAGGGCAAAATGGTCAAAAAAAACTTGAAAAAAGGGTCAAAAACACCCTCCAACGACTATATGACTGTTTGGAAAAAAAAGTAATTTTCTAACGGTAAAAACCGGTTCCAACCCGGTTTTTTTAGACCGTTTCTTGAACCGGGTTGGATCAAAACCGGTTCCAAACCGGTTCCAGTAAAAAATATCCAAACTGGTCCTAAACCGACGGGTTTTTCCGGGGTTTGAACCAGTTTGGGCTAATAAGGGTTCCAAACCGGTTCGGTTTCGGGTCGGTTCCTCGGGTCAGGTTGGGGATCGGTTCTTGTGTGCACCTCTACCACCCGTGATGGAACCACCACACCACCACCACCCGTGATGGAACCACCACACCACCACCACCCGTGATGGAACCACACCACACCACCACACCGCAAACCCACCACCACTCCACAAAACCATCACCACTCCATCACAAGAACCACCAAATCATCACCACCACCCTATCATAAAACACCAACACCACACCAGACGGTCGCCACCACCACACATTAGATCTCTGCCATCACACACTACATCACCACCATCATGTGGACCCTAAAAACCAACAGTTAATCTTGAACTTGTAACAAACCCCCTCGAAAACATATGTGGAACCCTTGAAAACGAGTATTGTAGAGGTATTAGTGGGGTTTGATATACGTTTTCGAAGTGGTATGTTACAAGTTCAATATTGAGTGTCGATTTCTAGGGTTTACATGGTAGCGACGATTTGGTGTGCGTGCGTGGTGGTGGTGGGCGCTCTGGTGTGGTGTTGGTGGCTTTGTGATAAGGTGGTGGCGGTGGTTTGGTGGTTATTGTGACGGGTAGTAGTGTGGTGGTTATTTTTGGACTGAATTGGTAAATACTCCAAAACCACAAGGACTAAAAATAACAATGTATTTAAAGAGAATATATTAAAAATCAGGTTTAAAAATAGAAAAATAAAATTTTATATGTAAAATGAGCAATATACCTCTCATTTAACGGAATTTTTGGATGGAGTTAACAAACTGGTTTCTCGTTGCACCATTTGACATTTCGCAATAAGTCGTAGTTGCACCAAATCTCTTGGTTTCTCGTTGTTGGTAGAATTCTTATAACAGTAGCGGCACTTGATGATCCACCAATTGGAACGGATGTTTCAGAAGCCATATTATAAAATTCAAGAGAGTAGAAACTAGAAAGTAGAAAGTGAGGGAGCGTTTATGCATTTTAAGCACGTTTTTGAGCTTTTGAGTGTTACGTCTAAACTATTATATCCACTACCTATTTATATTATCATATAAGGGCAAAATGGTCAAAAAAACTTGAAAAAAGGGTCAAAAACACCCTCCAACAACTATATGACTGTTTGGAAAAAAAAGTAATTTTCTAACGGTAAAAACCGGTTCCAACCCGATTTTTTTAGACCGTTTCTTGAACCGGGTTGGATCAAAACCGGTTCCAAACCGGTTCCAGTAAAAAATATCCAAACTGGTCCTAAACCGACGGGTTTTTCCGGGGTTTGAACCAGTTTGGGCTAATAAGGGTTCCAAACCGGTTCGGTTTCGGGTCGGTTCCTCGGGTCAGGTTGGGGATCGGTTCTTGTGTGCACCTCTACCACCCGTGATGGAACCACCACACCACCACCACCCGTGATGGAACCACCACACCACCACCACCCGTGATGGAACCACACCACACCACCACACCGCAAACCCACCACCACTCCACAAAACCATCACCACTCCATCACAAGAACCACCAAATCATCACCACACCCTATCATAAAACACCAACACCACACCAGACGGTCGCCAC
Organism: Flaveria linearis; assembly: GCA_024085815.1. Taxonomy (NCBI): domain Eukaryota; kingdom Viridiplantae; phylum Streptophyta; class Magnoliopsida; order Asterales; family Asteraceae; genus Flaveria; species Flaveria linearis. The sequence goes on from CM044001.1 coordinate 97,224,234, forward strand.
CACCACACATTAGATCTCTGCCATCACACACTACATCACCACCATCATGTGGACCCTAAAAACCAACAGTTAATCTTGAACTTGTAACAAACCCCCTCGAAAACATATGTGGAACCCTTGAAAACGAGTATTGTAGAGGTATTAGTGGGGTTTGATATACGTTTTCGAAGTGGTATGTTACAAGTTCAATATTGAGTGTCGATTTCTAGGGTTTACATGGTAGCGACGATTTGGTGTGCGTGCGTGGTGGTGGTGGGCGCTCTGGTGTGGTGTTGGTGGCTTTGTGATAAGGTGGTGGCGGTGGTTTGGTGGTTATTGTGACGGGTAGTAGTGTGGTGGTTATTTTTGGACTGAATTGGTAAATACGCCAAAACCACAAGGACTAAAAATAACAATGTATTTAAAGAGAATATATTAAAAATCAGGTTTAAAAATAGAAAATAAAATTTTATATGTAAAATGAGCAATATACCTCTCATTTAACGGAATTTTTGGATGGAGTTAACAAACTGGATGAATATGACAAGATTTATAAACTAAAGAGACTCAAATACGAAAAAACAAACTATTAGATGAGAAGGAGAGAGATTTGAAAGATTAGCGCAAGATATGTAATGTAATGATCGCTGGAATTGATGAAACAAAGGATTTCATTTTCAATGGCGTGAGTCTAAAAAGCCCCTCACGTCCCCTTTTTCCCTCACTCGTCACTTCAAATACCACCCAATTTCATCTTTTATTGACCCAACACCATCAATAAAGCTTCAAAAAGCATCATCAACTCATGCTCACCACCACTTTCGTATGCCAATTCCAGAAGATTTGACTCCATTGGTTTCATAATTTTGAATACCCCTTTCTACAATCTCAATACACAAAACCCCTTTTCGTTCATTCTCTTTGTTCGTCTTCTAATAGCATAAAAACTCCCCCTTTCTCTGTTCTTTTCGAAACCCCAAATCGATCTTCTTGTTTTTGTTTGATTTCGGAATCCCATGTGAATTTTGCAGAAATCTTGAAAACCCATTTCGATTCAGATGGTTGGGAGTGGTAGAATGGAGGTGATCACCACCAAGGGATGCTCGAAGATGTATGCTGATGTTAATTGTACAGTGGGTTCTAATTCTTTTCGAGGTTTTCAAACTCCACGTTCGTCAACCTCAAATTCTCCGTTTTCAGGTCTTGTTATCTGTGTTACTGGTTTATCTAAAGGTGAATTAATCTTTATTTGATCATCTGTTATTGTAATCTTTACTTGTTTACTTTGATCTCTTTGATTTGCTGTTCAATTGATCTTGGTACATCATTACACATGTTTTGTGGTGTTCTTGAACAATTTTGACTCGTAATTGTTCTTGTACAATTATGATGTTTGATGACTTTAATTTCAATTCTTTCTCTTTGTTGCAGCAGATTGAATGTCTATGAATGTGCCATGCATCTTTCTTCTTCCTTTTGTTCCAACACCACAGAAACTTTCTGCAATCTCAAAGTCAAATTTGAAATTTAAGTCAACAAGTTTCTGTTCTTGCTTTACAATTAAAAAAATCAGTGGTTTGAATTTTTCATGCAATCCAAATAATCACTTTTTTGTCTAATCTGTATGAATGATCGTAAGATGGATTCGTTCGGCTGCAAATTTCATTACAAATAGAGGTCAACCTCAACATGATGATAATTTTGGATTTTTTGTTGATCTTCATTTCATCTTCCATGCTTGTGTCATGAAGTGCACTCATTTTTAAATTATAATATCAATAATTAACTTTGTGGTTGCTTTCATCTGTTTGTCTTGCATAATATTTAGAAAAAGTCTTGCTGTCCAAATCTTTGACTTTTATTAGTTTCCTTCTTGATGTTGAATTGCAGAAGCAAAAAAACAAGTGAAGGATGCAACTGAAAGATTGGGTGGTCAATTCAGTCCGCATTTTCATCCTCAGTGTACACATTTGGTGGTTCAAATATCCTTTTCCACTTCAATTTAATATTATTCTTATGATTTTCGGTCGATTTTCTCTATACAGTTTCATTAGTTATAAACGGTTGCCACCAAGAAAACATGTTCATTTCAAAGTTACTCAAATGCTTATCCCAAACTTGTAAAATTTTACCCCTTGAGTAACGGTTCTCATGGTCATGAAAAAGATCTTAAGTCGTTAAACGCTTCGTAAAATACCTAAAATGCCCTTTAACGCAAAAATTAACGGATCTTTTTGACCCAAATCAAAAACTATCGATTTAAACGAAAAGTTGAAAACTTAACATGTATATACAGCTCTCTTGAACTTAAATCTGATCATGTATTAAAGCACAGGGCGAAAGATGATATCTTTGTCGTTACACTTGGATGGTTTGTTGATAGTGTGAGAAGAAATGGTAAAAGAATTTATACTTCTAGTGCTTCTTTGTCTCCTACTCATAATTATGTAGTTATTTAAGTTAAACTTGTTCTTATTCATGTGTTTAGTAAGATTGAACGAATCACTATACGGAGTTAAGAGTTTTGGAGAGAATTACGTGGCTAAGGATAACTCACACAAGATCGGTAGTGGGAATTCTTGTCATCCTGTTGCTATGCTTGAAAATGTAACACAATGTAACTTGATTCCAAGATCAAGATTACATTCATTAGAAGAGCAAAAGAGAATTTTTTCGGGTCAAACATTTTATGTTGACCCGAATGTTTCAGCTGAGATGCGGAACAAGGTATAGTTGATCCGCAACTTACATAACTAGTACCGCTGAATCATTATACTTGATATCTTGTTTTGAACTAATTTGTTGTTATCGTCCAGTCTTTTGTGAAAATGTAGTTTTCCTTTGTTCTAACTTCTAATAATATAACATTTGTAGCAGTATTTAATATATTAGTTATTTACAAAACTTTTAAATATCCGGCAATAAAAGTGTTTGTTGGTCAAACCAACTATCACAACCCGTACGAAGTTGCTACCGATCCAAACCTGTTTGACGCGTTATAAAACCTTCTCTTTTTCACCTCTTTTAAAAGTGCTAATAAATGGTGTGTTGCATAGGTTGTTGAAGCTGCTATCGAAGAAGGTGCTACGGTAGTCAGCCGATGGTTAGTTGGTCATGATGCATCTCATGTAGTGTGTGAAGGGTCTTCGGTTCTAAAATATCTTGGCCACGCCAATAATCTTGTTACGGTAAATCTTACTGTATTCCATTGCATTTTTTATAAAGCATTTGTTGTAGAAAACAATGCATAGATGATGTATATGTATGTATTAACTATTTGGTACATGATGCATCTCAGCCTCTATGGGTACTGAAGACTGTGAAGGAGGCTCGGTCACAAAGACTTGTCCACTTGTCTGCTGACTTGGCATGCCATGTAGGAATGATGCGCGGGAATGTCCCAGGTTGCATTGATCAAAAGGTATGTTCTAGTATTCTCACATACTATGATTTAAGTTCCTCACAGCTCAAATAGTCAAATGTAATGAAGAAGAAAAGTGCTCTAGGTTAGAGTTGATGTTTCTCAAGAATGCTTTCAAATCACTGAATACGACCTGTGCTCTAGGTTAGAGTTGATGTTTCTCAAGATGAACATAATTATAACAAGAAATCAAGCCACAAAGAGAACCAAAGAATCACAATCCTTGCAAAAGAGGGTGTCAGGAATCGACGGGGAAACCGTATGCAGGTAATACACACACTCTTATACTTTTTACCTTTTATGTTGTGTCTGATGAAACCGTGCATCCAATGAAACTTGAATTCATATTGTGTTTGCAGCTAGCAGGTCAAACACCTGTTAAACCATTAGCCCAAGGCATCCTTCTTGATTCAATCCAATGGACCATGTCTGAGCCACCATCAACCGCATCCATCTGTATGGACTCTTTTAGTTTGGATGATGCAAATGAAAGTATAAAGGGACCCAATGCTTGTTTTGTGAATTTCTTACGACCACTGTCCGAGAGGTTACTCATTACATCACTTTTCTTACACCTTGTGTTGATTTAGTTAACCCACAAACAGTTTTTATCTGCTTTCTTATAAGTATCAATTTATTTTTTCTATTCATGTAGGGAAAAGAGCGAGTTGGTTTTTAAGAACCACTTCATTACAATACTGTTTCCTATGGACCGGTTAGCCGAGATGGGCCCTAGTTCAAGGACGTTTTTCAGCGATCCAGGGTTTAACCGTACACATTTGCTAGATCATATTTACTCATTTTATCAGGTAACTAATTTTCTTGGTCATATGTACCAACATAAAGATAAAGATTAATATTTGTGTTTTCTTAGAGGCACATAACTTACTGCATATATGTTAATGATACATTTAGGAAAACATGTCAACATCTGAGATAGAGTTAGCCATCCACACTGATTCTCGGCATGCTGACAAGCTTCGGTCCATGTACTCGACCAAAGAAGTTGCTGAGGGCGGTTTCGTGAAAGTTAAACGCATTGACTTTTTAGGAAGTCGAAGAAACTTTAAATGCTGAAACATGTACCTGGAAACTGTGGTAATCATGTGTATGAGTTGTTGACTCGAGCATAGTCAATGACCATTGTCAAAATTCTTATGGGTTTATATATTTTTCAAGTTATATGTAGCATCTTATTCTTCAAGAGCCTTAATACACAATAATAGTCACAACAGAAAAACTGCAACAACATTTTGGCTAATAGTGGACCATTTGACATCAATGGCTGATTGTCCAAATTCGTATCATCGTATTTACTTTGACTAAACTGTTGACTTTCTAGCTAATTTTTTAGTAGTTTTTGTTGAATAACATTTTTTCTAACAACTTTTTTACTCAGAGATACAACTCAATCAGCTTGCACTTGCAAAAATTTTAACCCATATTATGTCACTAGTCTAAAAAGTTGAGTTGTTGAATAACACTTGAGAAAAATCTTTCTTAGTAGGGTGAGCCATGCGTGAGTTTGCATAACATATAAGATTTATAGCAACTATATGATGTCCGTTGTAAGACAATTATATATATAGTAAAAAGAAAGGTCGGCTAAGTTTAGCGCGAATAGTCAATGTACTCGTTTCAAGTTCTTAGTTAGTAACGACGCACAATGGGTCGCAGCTCAAACTAGTCATCTTTTAATATGAGTGGTTTTGTAATGAAGCAAAATGGGTTGTGGCTCAAAGTCGTCTTTTAGTATGAGTGGTTTTGTAGTGAAGTAGAACGACTAGGGCTCAAACTGGCGTTTTAATATGAGTCAAAACATGCCAGGTCATGTTTAGTTAACCTGCGTGAGTTCGATTAAGGCTGCGAACCCTTTAGGCCGGTCTATGCCTCTTCCACTGTTTATGAAAGTAATAATTAAGAATGCTTAGAACATATAAGCTCGTTTTTAGTTTCATCTTGTTTTGTTTGAGATAGGGATTTAACCAAAAACTTCACTTTGTTTTTACCGGATATTTGGTCTAATTGTATGCCGGTGTGTAATAGGCACTTTTTCATTTGCAAGTTGAAAGTTCAAATCTTACAGTAAAACATTTTAGAAGAATTTAAGATTAGATTAGGAGCCGCTAAAACAAAAATTACTAGAAATCATTTAAAGAAGGATTGAAAAATAAAATAATAATGTTGTCTTGTAATGCAAGAAAGGTCCTCAAGTGTAAATCTATATTTAAAAATTAAGGGTTTAAATTTTACAAGATGTAAGTATAGATGATTAATAATAGTGCGGGAGCTTTGTAGAGAAAAGAAAAGACAGAAAGGAAACCAAAAATGCTAGATGTGTAAAACCCTAATGATCATGAATGTGGACTAATGATAGTTGTCACCGCATAAATATAGCAGCCTTAGAAAACAAACAAACAAACATACCCAGTGTCTCCCGCTGAAGGGCAGGGTATAGCAGCCTTAGAAAATGGTGAGTAAATGTGTTGTAAGATATAGTGGCCGATTACGGTACAAAATGAGTTTTTGTATGAAGTGTATAAAGTTCTTGCGAATTTCATCCTAATTTCAATATCTTATGTGATAATTTCACCACCTTGCGTAATAATTCTATCATTGCGTGATAAGTGTAAATCATTATTGTGTGATATTTTTACTCTCACATAGATTCAAATCATTAAAGTTTGTTAGTAATTATCATAACAACCACTAGGACCGATCTTATAGTAAAGTGTATGCATCTTACTAAAGTGGTGTTGGATTCAAATCTCACTTAATACGTAAAATAAATTTAGGTTTGAATAGGCTATTTAGATTAGGTGCGTATAAAAAAATCTTAGAATTATATAGGTTAATAATATGGGTAGGGTTATAATAAAAAAATATGTTTAATCTAAAAAACCTAAGAAGATTATGAGCTTTACAGGTGTCCTTCTATTGTTTTAAAAGATAATGATATTTGGTAATTGTGTCAAATATGTCAACTTATAATATGTCAGCTTATTATGTCTTATACTTCATTATGTAAAATATCAGTTCATTGTGTCATATATTGTTGGATCATGATAAGCTGGTGCAACCAAATTCACTTCATAGTCACTTTTGGTACTACATCAAAGGGCTTCCGAAGTCAAGCAAGAGATCTCCGAGAGTCTAAGGAACAACAGCTGAAGATATCTTCTGAAGGCAAAAGCTGAAGTCAACTGCTGATGACAACAACTGAAGCCAACAGCTGAAGATATCTTCCGAAGACAGAGTCTGATGAAAGAGCCGAAGACAAAGTCTGAAAGCTTCCGAAGACAAAGTCTGATGAAAGAGCTGAAGACAAGTCTGAAAGCTTCCGAAGACAGAGTCTGATGAAAGAGCCGAAGACAAAGTCTGAAAGCTTCCGAAGACAAAGTCTGATGAAAGAGCTGAAGACAAAGTCTGCTTCCGAAGACAAAGAAGACTCCAAGCTTCGGAAGAAGCAGTCTTCCGAAGTGTAAGTGCCTTCGGAAAGAAGTTATACTTCTGAAGCACTTTATCCTTCGGAAGACAATGCTAAGTCCAGCAGATAAAAGTATGGTCCTTGTCAGTCCGCATGCGGACCTCTGACACAGCATGGGTTTTTCCTCGAAAGCCATATTGTTGACCATACTTTATTCTACTGCTCACCTTTTGATGATAGTACATGTTACCAACTTTAGTTGGCAGCATGGGTAAGTCAGGGACATCCTGACTACCCACTCTCAGGCATGCAAAATGTCTGAAAGACCTCACCTAGAGTCTTGTAGTATAGATGTAAGGTTAGAGGTGTCCAGCTGGAATCAAAGTATTCCCGGCTGTAGGTAGTATTATATATATCTTCTCCCTGTAACTCTTAGATAAGCGATTTGAGTCCAAGCATCTTGTAATCCTTTGAGTTGAGAAGCAATATATAAAAGTACCTTGAAATTACTTGCTGTGTTAATTTTTACTGCTCGTTACTTGTTATATTGTGATCAACTCTTCCTAAAGACTGCTTGCTGAGTGTTGATTCACGAGTGAGTTGAGAGAGAAACCACCCGAAATCGATCCTGCAATTGGTATCAGAGCTCCAGGCTCTTGATTGTGAGATCTTACCATCCTAATCAACCTGTTTTTCACTCCTCACTACAATCCACTCACTCAAATGGCTGCTCTCTCCAAGGCTGATATGGAAACTGGTACCTTGACCAAGTCCCCCATGATCACCCCTGAAGACTTTGACACATGGTGTATCAGGATGGAAGGCTTCATCAAGTGTCAAGATTCAAGGATGTGGGACTCCATTGTCAATGGTCCTTTCATACCAAGCACTACATCTGCCACTGGTAATCGCATCATTCCAAAAGATGTTGACGATTACTCAGAGGAAGATAGGAAGAGAATAGAGCTAGATCAAAGGGCTATGACTTGTCTCCAAACTGCTCTCCCCAACTCCGTCTACAGACGCTTCAAGAAGTGCAAGACTGCTAAAGATTTATGGGAAGCTTTGAAGCTGATGTATGAGGGATCCAAGGAAACTCAAGAGAACAAGAAAGATCTCTTGAAGCCAGTTTGAGAACTTTACTTTCAAGGCTGGTGAGACCTTGACTCAACAATACTTCAGGTATGTTGAGCTAGTAGATACTCTGGCGGATATTGGAGTAGCTCTTGAGAACAGAGACATAGTTAGGAAGTTCATGTCTTCTCTTCCTAAACTATGGACTCACTACTGTGTTGTCATCAAGAGAACTTCGGACCTTAAACTCTTTCTCTTACAGAGTTGTATGGTATCCTAAGTGCATTTCAGATGGAGATGAACATGCAGAACTCCTCTGATCACTCCAATAACCACTGAGTTCAGCCCTTCATGTGGTTGAAAGGGAAAGCATAGAACCACACATCCCTTGCTATGCTACCCTGACAACTCACATACTGGACCCTTCATTACTCTACCTGAGACTCCAAAGTCTCAAAAGTTCAACACAACTCCTTTTCAGGATAGTTGTGCCTTTGTCTCTGGAAGTGGACACTCTGGTGATTTTCAATACTGCTTTGATGATCTTGAGTGCTTCAATCCAGATGATGTGGAGTACATGGACATTGTCCAGCAGATGGCTCTTTTAACTTACAGAGCGAAGAAGTTCTTCAAGAGAACTGGAAGGCAATTCCCTCAAAACCCAGTCAACAGCAAGTTTGGGTTTGATAAGAGCAAAGCAAGGTGCTACAACTGCAACCAACTTGGTCACTTTGCTAGGGAATGCAAGGCTCCCAAGAACAACCCGGGAACCCCACAGGCCTCCACACATCCCACTGCCCCCAAGCATGAAGAAAAGTCAACTGAAACAGCTGCTGTTGCTCAGGAAGTTGACTGGAGCTTCATGGTACAGGATGTGACTCCCGCTCAAGCACTCATGGCCGGAACAGATGATGATCAGGTATATGAACATCTATGTACTGCTGCCTGTATTGCTAAAGTTAAACTTTATAAGGATTACATTTCGGAAATCAGATCTGAGGTTGAGTCTTTAAATGTGCTAAAATCTGACTTTAAAAGAGCTGAATCTGACTATCAAAAGAAAATTGATGAGTTAGAGAAAACTGTGTCTCTTTTAAAACATGAAAAGACTAATTATAAGACTCAAATCAAAGATCTGATCTCCAAACTTTCTGAGGCTCAAGCCCAGTTAGTCAGAGCTGAGGCTCATGCCAGGAAGCAAGCTATTGCTGAGCAAAGCTTCCAAACTATTCTTGCATCAACCTCTCATTCCAAAATGTTTTATCAAAACAAAGAAGGGTGGGAACCAGTGAAATAGCTCCACCACACTCTTATGAGTCTATAAGACTACCTAGATGTGGTACTGAAGAGCAAGAGGTTCCAACTGCTGACCCTTCTCCATTGGAACTAGAGGATGAAGCAAAAATAGTGGCTCCACAGGGGAGAAACAGGAGGATACCCCATCTCCACCTGTGATGACCAAATCCTGACCACCAAGGCAAGAAGCAGAGCTAAAGCTGCTAGAAGGACTGCTAAGAAGGTTGCAGAGTCCAAGCTTAAGTTTGACCCTAAGCAAAGGGTGTCTTCATTTCTGCCGGATTTCAAGTGGTAGGTACTCCTGATTCAGGAAAGGAGTGTAGTACCAGCACTCCTGTCCTACCGAAGGATCAGAAGTTAAAAGGGAAAGTTGCTGATGAAGAGAAGAAACCAAGAAACAGCAACCTGCAAGTTCCCAGAAGACTAACATTGCATGCATAATGTGTGGTCTGCACAACCACATGGCTAAAGATTGTTACTACAATCCAGCAAGCACACATTATGCAAATAATGTTAGAAAAGAAGTAGTCAGAGAAGGTTTCTCAGTTGGACCACTTCAAAAGGTCCAAATGATGAAAAGGGAAAGTTGGTCTCGGAAGCCAAGTTGCTTTCGGAGAAACTACTTCTTCTTCCGAAGGGAAAGTGGCTTCGAAGCCAAACCTTCTAAGTTCGGAAGAACAGAAGGGTCCCTTGAAACCATCTCAGAAGAAGACTACTTCGGAGAAAAGGGTGGTGAATCTTCTTCCGAAAAGAGAGAAGCTTCGGAAGAAGACCATGCTGCAAAAGCTTCAACAAGCTCATCTCAAAGATCAACCAAAGGATGGATTGGAAGATCAAGGAAGATGCTGCAGCCCAAACCTCTTCTTCAACAATGACCTCTATTGAACCCCATGCATATCTTTTGGTTCAATTATGTCACTATCTTTGGAAGAGCCCAAGACCTGCAAGGATTGGGCTTCCAAACAAAACTAACCATCTCATCTTATGTGCAGGGACATCCATTTGACAAGAACAACAATATCTGGATTGTAGATAGTGGATGCTCCAGGCACATGACAGGGAACAGATCTCTCCTTCAACAATTCCAGAACTTTGATGGAGGGCCTGTCCAATTTGGAGGTGAGGCCGGAGGATATATTTCGGGCAGAGGAAGTATATCCAACGGCAGAATAAACATTGACAAAGTTCACTTTGTCAAACAGCTTGAACACAATCTGTTAAGTGTTTCTCAATTCTGTGACCAGAAGCATCAAATGCTTTTCACAGAACATGAGTGCATTATCCTCAGACCAGGGATGACAATTCCTCCGGAATTGGTGCTTCTCAGATCTCCCAGGAAAGGGGATATGTACAAGCTAGATATGAACAAGGCTTCTCCTATGGGTGAAGTATCATGCTTTCTTTCCAAAGCTGATAGTGATGAGTCAACACTATGGCATAAACGCATGTGTCATGTGAATTTTAAAACAATGAATAAATTGTCTAAAAATAACTTGGTACATGGTTGCCTAAAAAGGAATTTTTCTGCAAAGATAACTGTGTTGCATGCCTGAAAGGGAAACAACACAGATCATCTCATAAATCCAAATGTGTTAACTCTATCACTACTCCATTACACTTATTGCACATGGATCTCTTTGGTCCCACAAGTATAATGAGCATTGGAAGGAAATCATACTGCCTTGTGATCGTTGATGATTTTACAAGATTTACATGGGTATTCTTTTTAAGAAGTAAAGATGAAACTGCTGAAACTTTAAAATCTTTTATTCTTAAAATAGAAAATCAAATTGATCACAAGGTTAAGATATTAGAAGTGATCAAGGGACTGAGTTTAAGAACTTCGTTCTTGACTCATTCTGTGACTCAAAAGGGATTGCCAGACAATATAGTGCTCCCAGAACTCCTCAACAAAACGGTGTTGCTGAGAGGAGGAACAGGACACTTATTGAGGCTGCTCGGACCATGTTAGCTGATTCAAAGCTGCCTCTAACATTCTGGGCAGAGGCAGTCAGCACTGCATGCTATGTGCAGAACAGGGTTCTTGTAGTAAAGCCCCATGGAAAAAACCCTTATGAGTTATGGAACAAGAGGCCACCGTTCATTGGCTTTCTAAGGTCCTTTGGCTGCAGGTGTACCATACTTAACACAAAGGACAACTTGGCAAAGTTTGCTGAGAAGTCGGATGATGCTATCTTTATTGGATACTCTTCTAGCTCCAAAGCTTATAGAGTATACAATATCAAGAATCAACAATTTGAGGAGTCATCCAACATAGTTGTTAATGAGCACACTCCTTGTGTTAGGGGGAATGGACCTGAGTATATTTTTGATTTAGAATTGTTTCCAAACTATTCTAAACCATCTTGTGAGAATGTTTCAGCTGGAACAGGTGCTCAAAGTGATGCTGATGCTGATGCAGGTCAACTATATGAGCTTCCCAGACCTATTCCAAATTCTCCAAGAGCTGAAAGGCAACAAGCTTCAACTATTCACAGATCTGACAGTGTAACTATCTCAAGAAATAGTGAAGCTTCAACAAGTGAATCACTTGATCAACCTCAAAGTTCTTCAGGTGATCCACTACAACACCAGGTTGAGGGAAGTGGTATTCTGAAGGAACAGGCAACTGTTAATACTACTTCACAACCAACCATTGATGATGTTCTCAATCATTCAATCAGTCCTCATTGAATGACTCTGAAACAGCAGTTGGACAGAGTGATCCAATTCCTGATCAGAATATGTCTAACCTAGACTTATCTCTGCAATGGAAGTGATTCCTCGTCTTAGGATTCACAACACTCATCCAACTGAGAACATCATAGGGGATGTCTCTGAGGGTGTGAGAACAAGAAGACAGACTCATCATGGGAATGTCTGCTTGTACTCATGCTTCTTGTCTCAGATGGAACCAAAGAAGGTAGAAGATGCCTTAAAAGATAGTAGTTGGGTTGAATCGATGCAGGAGGAGCTGCTTCAATTCAGAAGACAAAAGGTCTGGAATCTATGCCCACTACCATCTGGTCAAGTACCCATAGGCACTAAATGGGTATTCAGGAACAAGAAAGATGATAGAGGCTTGATTATCAAGAACAAGGCAAGACTAGTAGTTCAAGGATACACCCAGGAGAGGAAGGAAATTATACTGATGTCTTTGCACCTGTTGCAAGACTTGAGGCAGTTAGGATCTTCCTTGCTTATGCTGCATCCAAGAACTTCACAGTCTACCAACTTGATGTCAAGTGTGCTTTTCTATATGGGGATATAGATAGGGAAATCTATGTGTGTCAACCTCCAGGATTTGAAGACCCACAGCACCCAACTATGTGTGCAAACTGGATAAAGCTCTATATGGGCTGCACCAAGCACCTAGGCTGTGGTATGAGACCTTGTCTCAGTTTCTCCTGAAGAATGGATACACTAGAGGTACCATTGACAAGACTCTTTTCATCAGAAAGAGTGGAGAAGACATTTTGCTTGTACAAGTCTATGTTGATGACATCATATTTGGTTCTTCAAACGACCAAATGTGCAAAGACTTTGAAAGCATTATGAAGCAGAAGTTTGAGATGAGTTCCATGGGAAAAATGGACTTTTCCTTGGGATCCAGGTGAAACAGATGAAGGAAGGGTTCTTCATAAGTCAATCTAAGTATGTCTCTGACATCTTAGAAAGATTTGAAATGAAGGACTGTAAACCAGCCAAGACACCCATACCCAGAAACCATAATCTTTGCCCTGACCTTGAGGGGAGGATACTGATCAACATCAGTATAGAGCAATTATTGGTTCTCTGATGTATCTTCTGCAAGTAGACCAGATATCATGTTTGCCACATGCATTTGTGCAAGATATCAGGCTGCTCCAAAGGTGTCTCACCTAGCTGCTGCAAAGAGAATCCTCAGATACCTCAAAGGAGCACCTAAACTAGGTCTCTGGTATCCAAGAAATAGTGATTTCAATCTCTATGGATACTCTGACAGTGACTATGGTGGCTGCAACATTGACAAGAAATCAACATCAGGAGGATGTCAATTTCTTGGTGGAAGGATTATCTCATGGCAATGCAAGAAACAATCCTGTGTCTCTACATCAACTGCTGAAGCTGAATACATCGTGCTGCTAGCTGCTGTGCTCAACTGCTATGGATTCAAAATCAGATGTTAGACTATGGATTCAACTTCATGACTACTCCTATCCATATTGACAACAACAGTGCTATCTCCATTACTGAGAATCCGGTGAAGCACTCCAAGACAAACACATTGATATCAGGTATCATTTCATTAGAGATATTCATGAGAAACAGCTGATAAAGTTAATCAAAGTTGACTCAAATGAACAATATGCTGATTTGTTCACAAAGGCATTTGATGAACAAAGATTTAAGTATCTCATATCAGCAATTGGGATGATAAACATTGAATAACTACCTCTTTTGAAAACCTTTTTAAATGAGTAATGTCTTGTGTCAATACATTTAAGCCCTGTTACAAAAGATCTTTAAATTATTCCAAGTGTAAATTCCTTCCGAAGAGGAATTAACTCTCGGAAGATATCCTTGAATATCTTCCGAAGCCAATTCCTCAATGGAAATTTTCTTCTCGGAAGAGTTTTGTGGTCTCGGAAGAAGCGATTGATTTTATATCAGATCTACTTCCGAAACTTATACAACTCTCCATTCGGAAAGACAACTTTACCTTAGGAAGCAATGCCTTGCTTCGGAAGAGAATTGCTTCAGGAAGAAAATTACCTTCGGAAAAAATGTTTTACCTTCGGAAGTTAAGATTTTATATGTAACGGATATCTTTTGGGCCCCACTCTGTAAAAAGTAAAAATTTTGTACTGATGGTCAGATTATTTAAAATTATCCTTGCCGCCAACATCATTTCTCCGCCGTAAACCACCATACACACCCAGTAACCACCACCTACCACTATTCACCCCTTTTTAAATAATCTTGACTGATCAAATTCATCTTCTTTTACCACTTTACAGCCCTAACTATTCCCTTCACTGTAAAACCCTCAAATCATCCAAATTTCAAGCTTACCTTTTCTTCAATGGCGCTAAACCCTCAGCACAACCAAGTCGCATTACTTGACTCGTCAAGGGATGCCGACTTCACCCAAATCATCACCTTTCTCACCGAATCCACCTATCTCACTGCACTAACAGTTAACCCACCATATACTCCAACCATATGTCAGAATTTTGGAGCAATGGTGAAACTGCAGTACTGAATGGGGTTCGAGTCCTGAGAACCGAGTTTGTGGCCAAGAGTTGGTCATCAATGAACAGATCATCAGGGAGCATCTCGAGCTTCACGATGATGGGGCTCCTACTGAGTTCCCCAAGGAAGACTTGGAAGGCACCTATATCCTCATGGGATATGGAGGCGATGTCAGCAGATCTACGGTATACAAGTTCAACTTCTCTTACCATTGGAAGTTCTTGCTGCACATCGTTTACACTGCCTCTCCAACAAATCAGGGGGTTGGGATCAAATCCCATATGAACTAGGATGCCTAGTTCATGGGTTGGTGAGAGGCCTCAGATTCAACTACTCACGATTTGTGTTGAATACCTAATCGCCAATCTGAGCAGAGATACATTCTTCATGTATCCCCGATTTCTTCAACATATAATCAACTGTGAGATGGAACCAAGCAAGCTTGTCTGCGCAGCTGCTCTTCCTGTTCCACATATGAGGCCTACCATCTTCAAAATCCTGAAGAAGATGTCCACCAACTTCACTGGACGGTACACTCCATTACCTCCAGCGATGACTGAGCGCATAGCTCCTGGTGACATCCCTGTTATCCCCACAGGTGATGAACCCACACCAGCAACATCCACCACAATACAAAACCTTCTTTACCCATCAAAGCCACATATCAAAGACGCCCCAAACGAACCCTTGTTCAATCTACTCTGATTGAACAAGCTCCTCCTGTTCACACCAAAGGACTAGAGTGGAATCATGGGCTCCCACTCAGTCCGAGGTCACACCATCCTTCACATTTGACCTCAATGTGGGTTTTGAGCCTCCTCAGTCTCAAACCCCTGAGCCCGAACCCCAAGCCTTTAGCCCACAGGGTGAGTCTCTACACTCCCCTGTGCAGCTTTCTAGGGACAGCCCCACCAAAGGCTCAATGCCTGTAGACATTGATCAAGGTCCCGGGTCAGTAGGACTAACCACCCTCTCTTTCACTGACCTTTTACTCCGAACTGATGAAGAGATTACATCTCTCCATGGCCATGAAGTTGATCTACAACACCCACTGAGAGATCAACAGAGCCAGGAGGGATCCCTTGTCTCTAGCCCCCATCAGCAGCCAGCTACTGAGGTGAGTCCCACTGATGTGGAGGGGACTCATGTAGACTCAGCTGCCACTACTCAGAGTTTCTCATTGAGCTCTCAGGACAGTGGTAACATCATTAGGACTGAGTCTACGGCAACTTTGCCCATTGACATCTCTGAAAGAGATGACTCTGAGCAAAGGAAACCAGGGTGCCAAGAAACCACATCTGGTGGTGAGAGTGAGCATACTAGGTATGTTATCTCATCTCCCCGTGATTCTTCTTATGAAGATGAGGGTAGTATGCAACTAACACTTCAGTACTTGCTTTCTAAGGTCTCCAACCTGGAATCACAGGTGAAGATCTTAGAATCAAGGACTGCCACTCAGCAACTTGAGATTAACTCTCTCAAGGCTCAACTAGCTGAGAAACAGACGGAGAGGTCTGTTAGGCATGTACCAATCCAGGTCTCAATGACTTCTTCCTCTAGCTCATCTAGCTCTCAAGATGATGCTACCAAAAAGGGGGAGAAAGTTCAGAGACAAACACCTATGGAACCACAGACCCAACTCATTTCCACCCAACAAATCATTACCCTACCTGAGTCATCTCAATCCTTTCTGGAGATTGACTCAAGGATGCTTCAAGATCTCTACAGACTGTTCACACAGTTTGTATTGAGATCATCCCTAGAACAGCCCAGCCCCGACACCACACATTTGCTTACTTTGGGGCTGAGGAGCTTCAAAGACTGACTGCACCTTCTACCACTGTGGAAGAAGTTGGTCAACCTAAGGTCTTCATGGAACCTGAGATTAGCTTCGAAGGGGAAATGGGGACTGATGGCCCAGCAACTGAAACAGATGGGACAGAATTGCAGCAGTCTCATCTTCCGAAGCTCAAGCTGAAGCTTCCGAAGCCTATATGAAAGCCTCGGAAGAACAAGAAAATCTTCCGAAGCCGAAATAGAAGCTGCGGAAGGCTTGTTTCAGATGTCCGAGGAGCTGACCATCACAGATGTCATTGCTGACATAGCATCTGAGGTGGGCAGGGGGAGGACACTTCTGAAACTCCTCCAATCCAAGCACCAGCTGAACTTCTATCTCAATCACAACCCTCCATCAAGAACCACCACAGTCAAGCACAATCAAAGACAAAGGCAAAAGAAAATGACTGCGGAAGAGCTTCAGGAGGAGGAAAGGATTGAGAAGGCTAAAAGAAAGGGAGGTTTCCAATGAAAAGTGCTAGCTGCCAGCTCTAAGGCAGCTGCAGCCAATCAGGAAGAAATCAACCTGAAGAGAAGAACAGCACTCATTGACCAGCTCATCAGTCTTGGAGCTGTCAATGAGGAAATACTCCTGCTACCATTAGAGGAGTTGGTGACTTTGGAGAGGTCAACCAGGCTACAACAAGAAAGGGAAGCCAGGTTGGCCTTGGAGAGGGAAGAACAAGAGCAGAGGGAGGCAGCCCTGAAGCTGAGAGAGGCTAGGATCAAGTTCCTACTCTCAAGAGGCTTCAGTCTTCCTGAACTGTCTCCACATGACAATGACATGATCCTGCTGCTCCACAACAAAGAGCAGGATCAAATGGAGAAGGAAAGGAAGAAGGCTGCTAGGGAGAAGTTGAAGTGAAGAGGAAGAGGGAGGAAGAGAAGGAGGTCACTGCTGCCAAGAAGTCAACTGACAAAGCCTGGATGAAGGACTATCTCGGGCACATGGCTTCTCTGGTAGGCAGGTGGGACCTATGTCCGAAAGGACACTCCAGCGGATAGTCAGTGAAATAAAAGCTGACATCCGTTTGGGAAAAAGGAAGGAGATGTACAGGAGGATGAAGGGAATGGTTTTCACCCCAGCCACTCAACCACAGCCACAACCCACACCAGAACCAACCCCTTTTCCCATCAAACCTGAACCCACTGATGAAACCTTCACCCCTCAACCCACAACTCTACCCAAACCCCACATCACCTCAACCACCCAAACTACCCATCCTAAAACCCAAGACTCAACCCAAAACCACTAAACCTAAGCCTACCCAACAACAACCAAGACCATCCTCTCAGCCTCCTAAACATTTCTCCTTTGAGGAAATTAAGGAGTTCAAGACAAAGCTCATCAATTGCACTACTTTGAGCAGTATCTCCTGTGAGGGAGAGGTTATCAACATCACCTATGTTGATAACTCTTCAAGCTCTCACCCTAGGCAATTTCTTGAATTGCCTAGAGAAACTTGGGCCAGGCTGCAAGACTTCTTGGTCTCAACTCCGATACCCTCAATGCTGAGGAGAAGAGACTAAGAAGAAGACTGGTGACTCTGCTGGATACCAGGAAAGAGGACAGGATTTCTGGTCAATCTCCTGGGCCTAGAAATGCTATAATCCAGTGGAGGTTCGATGAACCTTCTCACAACTTTGTTGTGGGAAAGAGAGAATGGCGAAACCAACAGGCTTAATGCCACCTCTTTACTGCATCTCAGCAGATTTGATCTTGCCGAGCTTGCAGAGAAGCCATTCTCCAATCCCTCCAACTCTGAGACTGCTGCACACATCAGAAATTACATCAGCGGTCTCCACTTGGCTGAACGAAGTCGAAGAGCCAAGATTGAAGAAGAGTTGAAGCTGAAAAGAGTGGAAGACAAGGAAGATCAACCACCAAAGGCACAGCCTTTCTACAGATGGTGGAAGGTCCTGAATTGGAACCAATAGTTCGATGGGAATATGACTATACTTCCCATCAACTAACTCTTTTCAGAGGGCCACAACAGAGGGTACACAAAATCCAAGGTGACAGGGTCGAGGTGCTGTCTACCAAGGATTTGTACAAGATTCTCAGCATCCACAGCAGGAAAGAATGAAGATACTGATAAACACCTGCTTTCTTCTTGGTGCTGAGAACTTTGAGAAGAAGAGGGAAGTGAAGTTTTGGTAGCATCAGCCTAGGGGGAGTTTGTTGGATCATGATAAGGCTGGTGCAACCAAATTCACTTCATAGTCACTTTGGTACTACATCAAAGGGCTTCCGAAGTCAAGCAAGAGATCTTCCGAGAGTCTAAGGAACAACAGCTGAAGATATCTTCTGAAGGCAAAAGCTGAAGTCAACTGCTGATGACAACAACTGAAGCCAACAGCTGAAGATATCTCCGAAGACAGAGTCTGATGAAAGAGCTGAAGACAAAGTCTGAAAGCTTCCGAAGACAAAGTCTGATGAAAGAGCTGAAGACAAAGTCTGAAAGCTTCCGAAGACAGAGTCTGATGAAAGAGCCGAAGACAAAGTCTGAAAGCTTCCGAAGACAAGTCTGATGAAAGAGCTGAAGACAAAGTCTGCTTCCGAGAAAAGAAGACTCCAAGCTTCGGAAGAAGCAGTCTTCCGAAGTGTAAGTGCCTTCGGAAAGAAGTTTACTTTCGAAGCACTTTATCCTTCGGAAGACAATGCTAAGTCCAGCAGATAAAAGTATGGTCCCTGTCAGTCCGCATGCGGACCTCTGACACAGCATGGGTTTCCTCGAAAGCCATATTGTTGACCATACTTTATTCTACTGCTCACCTTTTGATGATAGTACATGTTACCAACTTTAGTTGGCAGCATGGGTAAGTCAGGGACATGTCCTGACTACCCACTCTCAGGCATGCAAAATGTCTGAAAGACCTCACCTAGAGTCTTGTAGTATAGATGTAAGGTTAGAGGTGTCCAGCTGGAATCAAAGTATTCCCGGCTGTAGGTAGTATTATATTATCTTCTCCTGTAACTCTTTAGATAAGCGATTTGAGTCCAAGCGTCTTGTAATCCTTTGAGTTGAGAAGCAATATATAAAAGTACCTTGAAAATTACTTGCTGTGTTAATTTTCTTACTGCTCGTTACTTGTTATATTGTGATCAACTCTTCCTAAAGACTGCTTGCTGAGTGTTGATTCACGAGTGAGTTGAGAGAGAAACCACCCGAAATCGATCCTGCATATATTTTACATCATTGTTATGTGTATTAATCATTGGTTTATGTTTTAGATCATTTGTATTATTTTGTCATTGTTTTATAGATTATAAACTGTAATCTATCATTGTGTTTTACAATTAGAAGACACAATGATATATTTTCACTATCTAGTTTTCAAAATTCATAGTGTTGAAAAATAACACAATGTGATATTTTGTGTGTTTTTCATAGATTATATAAACTTGTTATTATCCTTATGTTTAACTATTAGAAATACATAATGATTTTATTTTAAAATGATTTTTCAAAACTCATATTATTCAAGATAACATAATAACGATCAAAAGATACAATGACATTGTGTTATTTTGTCATGGCCTTAAATGTATTAGATTAATTAGTTATTAATTTATATATATTTTACATTGAGAGATACGCAATAATATTATCAAACATTATATTTTTTAAAATTATCATTTAGAAAAACACAATAGTATTCAAAATTAACACAATAACTACACTAAAGACACAATGACGAGATATGAACTTAAAAACGTCAGTTTTTTAATCTTTTTCTATAACAATATTGTATCGTTTTGATGATAAAAACACTCGTTTTATGTGTGTTTTTAAAAATAATATCAAATATAAAAATTATAAACGTTAAAAAAAAGGAAAGAACTTGCAAAAAGTCAACAAAAGTGAAATACTCCTTAATAAACTTTTCTCTACAATTATCAACCATTGATTAAAAGGTGAGGAGTAAATTACAAATTGTATCATTTATTAATATATCAAATCGCATGTTATGTCCTTTAGTTTTGCACAATACAATGTCCTTTATTTAAACAAATTTGCACATATATTATCCTTTACACTAACCATCATTCAAATGTATGGTTAACTCAGTTATGTGATCCTCACACGAGTGACATTTTTATCATTTGCTTTTTACATTTAATATAGTAAAAAAAAAAAAAAAAATAATAAGCAATGTTAAACTAAGAATAAATGTCCAAATAAAGCACATAATTTACTATCAGGCGTCAATTCTTGATTGGCTTGATAAAAATATCAAATAGAAAGTAATGTTAATAAGAGAATGTGTATTTATAAACCACAGATGATAATGCTTCACATCTATCACAAAAATACTAACGAAAGGAATTAAAACATTAAAATTACAGTAAATAAAGTAAAGATATAGATTTATTTAGAAAAATGTAAAAGCGTTTAAAAACTTAAAGGGGCTTAAATGGTCAAGAAGATCTTAAGTGATGGTGAAAATAATCGTTGTTGGAATATCAAAAAAAAGGGGACGTTGAAATTAACGTTATTGAGCTTAAGAAGAAGATGGTTTTATCGACTTATCGTACGCTCCCATATCCTGTAATTAATTTGCTTTTTTTCATTAAAAATTACTAATAAACATTTAAAATTTTATTATATAAGATGTGGAAAGCAAATAACAAAAATGTCCCTCATGTGATAAGCACATAACTGAGGTAACCGTATATTAGATGAAAGTTAATATAAATGACAATATGTGTACAAATTTGTTTAAATAAAGGACATGACATGTAATTTTTAAAACTAAAGGACATAACATGCAATTTCATATATAAATAAATGATATAATTTTGTATATACTCAAAAGGGGATAGTTAAGATTACTTAAGATTTTTAGTTTTAGAAGATTTTCTATTTAAACCTTTTTCTAATAATTTTTTTAAAATTTTTAGATAGTTCGTTCTCTCAACCAACAATCCACTTCGTAGGCCCAAGCCACACAAGTTAACATAACGTTTACTCTTTCAGGTCTTTCTTAGTATTCTAAACTTTTTTCAATAATTTTCCCGTTTCATTCTTACCAAGATACTATACTTCAATACATCTTATAAGCTAATTGGTTTTCTTGGTCCGAGACTCAGAAATGATAAAATTACATAAAGATAATTGTTTCGCTATAAATGATAATCACATGAACATGACATGGCCTTTTCAGGATAGCGTAATGTTTTCTATATCGCAATTACATTGACCGTGACATAGAGTATGATGACATTTTACTCGATTTTGATCTTCTCACGTCTATGAAGCTCATTGAGCATGAGTAGAGCAGCAGAGTCAAAGAACTCTTCTTATCAGCTCGTGGCTCACCCACAAGTTCAATAACACCACAGTTTGGAATGGTCATGCTTATTCGAGACTTAAAGCTATTATACGTTGTCCTTTTATCAACACCATCACCAACTTCCATCAGAGTTCTGCAAAAACATAAATCAATTTAAAATGAAAAAACAATAAGAAAAGATGCTCCTAAAGATAATTTGAATTGAATGTTTACTAACTTTGATTTTTGCTCCGATGAAGTCATGGTAGGCATAGGCCACTGCATTTTCCTACACAACTCGTAAAGTGAAGATCTTGGTCCTCCTTTTTTTGTGCTAATTGTCTTTATAACTGCCATTAGAATGAATACAAATATTAAAAAGAGATTGTGAAAGTTCTATCCTAAACTAAAGAAATTTCAAGATGGTTACCAGGGATTTCAGTTTTAGAATTTGATTCTTCAGAGTCATGGTAATGGGGGTACCTTCAGCTAGTTGAGGTTCAAAAGGAGTTATTTTAGATAGGCTTGTGTCACTTTCTTTAATGATTTTGTTACCGATTTCTCCAGCTCTATTGTCTTGATATTGATTCTTGCTCAAAAGTCCTCTTTTCTGTCAAACAACATATGAACATGTCAAAGACAAGCTTAATGTCTACTTAGAGAATGTTTAGATTAGAATTGGATGATTAAATGTCAAAACAAGTTTGTTTGTTATAGTACTAATAATCAGATGTTTGAGGTGGCTAAAAATTTCAATTATTTAAGGAACTAATTCAAAAAGACGAGTAAAAATGACATCTTGGTGAAAGAAATGACTAATTAGGAAACCAAACCTCAAGCTCCCTTAACACTTAAGAGCAGCTTGGCCCTTAGCAATTTTCCTCGTGCTACCTGTACCCTCTGCAATCAACATGGCATCTTCAAGCTGCAACCTTAACTCTGCTACTACAGCATCACCCTTGCTTCTACACTCAGTTTTGATGAAATAGCCCTTAGAGCCACAAAATTCCATTAATTCCCGTAAAGGTGGAAGCTCTAGTTTTTCTGGTGTAACAATTGGAGTTAATAACCGCTCAAATATTCTCCAAACTTCATCAAGATTAAGTTTTGTATCGATTAATACAGCCCCCGCGATACTCTCCACCAGGTCACCAAGTGCCTTTGGGCTTTTTTGGTTTGGAGTGAGTTTGTATCGGTTGATGAGGTGGCAACAAACTTTACATAATCTGATATCTGTGTTTGGAGAGAGCCTGAATTGTACTGGAGGTATGAGTGAAGATTTCTTCTCACAGCAGCATATGCAAAATTTTCGTTGTTAACAGATGCTGACCGTAAGTCAGTCAGTTCTCCAGGATCAATGTCAGTGTGCTTATTGAAGAGATGCCTGGTGATAAGCAGGTCTAATACAGAATCACCAAGAAATTCTAACCTCTGTAAGAAAAATACTTACAAATAAATATATAAATAAATGAACAAATAAGTCAATATTAACAGTCCCTAATTCTAGAATTAAGAAAACATTGTTAAAATGGCATAGAAAAAATTATGAGTGAGAAATCATCCACCTGGTAACAGTATCCAGCTCCTTGATCTTGATCAGATGCATGTGTGATGGCTTCCAATAACAATCCTTTGACTACAAATTCATAACCAAGTTTTGACTCCAAACTTTGAAGAACATCAAGTTTTGGGGTGTATGCATGAAGTGAAGCAATTTTGATGGCTTCATCGACGCGTGATGGGTCGTGCTCACAGCTTATACCGAACCATTTCATACAATGCAGAGCACTGCTCAACCCACCACCCACAAAGTAAGCTCCAACAAGGGCCTCAACACAGTCTGATATTGTCTTTGAGCCCAACCATTTGTGGCCCCTATCACAGCATTTCCCAGTCAAAACTTTTGGGTCGTCAGTATGGTATTTGGGGTCAATTGGCACCTCCATGGTCTCAACACCATGATCACAAGGGCAGGGTCGTGATGAAAGCTGACCGGGCGCGATCCAGCGAGTAGGATCAAATGCAACATCTCTTATGTAACTCTGTAAACAAATTTCATACAGTATCACTTATCAAGGGTCAAAGATTGCAAAAATTAAGCAGTCAGTGCGTGAGAGTACAAGTAGATGCGGTGATTCTGACCAGTTTATGTATGATGCTAAGATTTATAACTGGATCAATTTGGATTATGTTTCATCTCTAACGGGTGAAAAAAATTTAGCTAAAATAAAAATGAGTCAAATGGCCCGACCTGGTTGGAAGTCACCCAAAGTGTTTGGTTAATGAGTGAAAATCTTATAACATTACTGTTATGAAATAATTTTAGTAATCAAAGTCAAACCATCAAAGAACTAATTTATAGCATAACCAGAGGCATAATTTTATGATTACCATCTAATTAGCTTCCTAATAGCTATCCTCTTATCTATATATACTAGTAAAAGATCAATTCATTTATACACAGCATATAAAAGACAAACATTTTTCTTTCTTTAGCTTTTAATTACACCACACTAAATGTTTGTAACCAGACATATATGATAAACTTATCTATGAAATGTACAGCTAAATATGCATAGATAACCTACATAGCATTACCTGTAACTGACGGCTGATTCCCAAATTATACAAGGTGGAATTACAAACTTGCCATGATCGCCCACAAGACAGATGTCCTTCATGTTTCTTCGGATATCGAAGATAAAGGTCACAGGTCACTGCATACTTGAGAACCGAATCACCAAGCAATTCCAATCGCTCCATTGAAAAGCTTTCATTGCATCTAAGAGTTGTGAGAGCTTCCAAAATCTAAATGGGACAATAAATAACAACACTAAAGAAGCAAGCAGTTTCACTCTTGTGCAGCCACAACCCACAAAACACTGAAACAGTATTGCTGATGTCAAAAGAACAACAAAACCACTAACCAATGAGCATGAGATGTGCATGTCAGTCATGTGACCCCTGATCTCTTCGCGAAGCTGGCTAGCCAGCATTAATGACTCAAGCCGCTGCATTAAAGATGGCAGCAAATATAACGACTTCACAACATCATTCCTTGCATCGATAATAACCAAAAGTTCGGGTGGTAAACGAGCATAACATCTCCGTTTGTCCGTATTCACCTTACAACTATCAGCCTTTATCTTTTTTCCATGTAAAATACCTTCAAAAATAAAGAAATAAATCATCAATCAGGAGAGTTCAGGTTATTGTTAAAATAATAGCTTAGAGTTCAACAAACCTTTGCCATTGAAGTCCACAAGAAGGTTATGGGCCCTATGGCTTTGCTTAAGCAGCAACATGTTTTGCTCTGGGTACACTAGATTAATTCCATACTTCTTTTCAAAATAGTCTATGAATGTTGGAAATTTTTTAGTTTCTCCATCAAAAGGACTGTGAGCAGTTTCATTTTGCAGAACTTCAAGAATAGAGTATATTTTTCCAGTATGAATTGCCAAAACTACCACCTCTGTGACATCATCTTTGTGAACAGATCTGTTGGCAAAATGAAGCATACTTGTGCTCTCTGAATCTGTCATGATTGAATCAATACTATGTTTTTCAGCACTTAAAAAAGAAGATTTCTTGATGAATTCAATCACAGATGCACATGAGTCAATCTCTTTCCAACTGATCTTGATAGGATTTTGTGACTCTAGAGGCAAAAGAAAGTACATGTATGATGGGTTCCACAATTTTTGGTCGGTTTCTAGTAAAAACTTCCTTGGCTTTTTTGACTGTTTTGACCCAACATACAACTTGGAGAAAATCCCATTGAAGAACAACTCTTGGAAGCACTTGCCCTTTGCTACCTAGTATAACCAACAACAAAAAATAATCATTAAAAGTAGAAATTTGTCAAAAGTTGGAGCAACATAGCGGACAAAGTTTTGGTTAAACCTGTTCTGCATTGAGATGCAACTTCTCACATGAAGAGACTTGGCATTTCACAAACTTAGAGATCAAGTACAGCTCCATTTCAATATCTGCCATATCATCATCAAGCTTTGATCCAAGCAAAAGAACGAAACTAGAAAAGTTCACATCAACAACACTACAAACGAAACTGATTTTATAAGCGTAAAGATCCACGCCATCATCAAGTTTATCTCCCCAAATTCCATATAATGCTCGAATCGATATTGTCCCATGTAATTCTTTCCTCTTTGTAGTTCCTATAATAACAAAACAACACATAATTATCCAGATGCCATCAGAAGGCCCAAAGAATTTCATTAGAAACATTAATACATTATATTTTAATTAGTGTATCCTACCTGCACCAGAAGGTAATTCTTTGGTATTTGTAGAAGATTTGTTTTCAGAAGTATCTTCATTTGTAGGCAGTAAATGGTCAGTGAGTGCCCCCATTTGATGAAGCTTTTTACAGGCCTCCAAGCATACAAGCTGCTTTGAAAGTGATGATGAAGTACAGAGAGGACCGGTTACTTTTTGAAAATCAGCACTGGGCGGTAAAGTCATCACACACTGGTATGCATCTTCCAGCAATAAAAATTGGAAACTTGGATTCGGAGTGTCAAGCCTATTGAACAAGTAAGCTCTTATAAAAATTGATAGGCCAAATGCAAATTTACAAGTGGTAATTTTAACCTATTTACTTAGGAATGGGTCGAAACAAATTATATTTTATCTCTAATGGGTCAAATGGGTACTTCAAAATGTTAAGGTAAAAAGGAAATGGGCAAAACAAATGGAAACTTCAAAGCTATCCAATGTGTAGTGTCAATGCATACAATTAACTAACTCAGTTTATTTGACAAATTACATTGGTATTCTAATAATGTGCTTTTTGTAATCACATTTAATCAAAAACATAATTTATAAATCTAGGTGAACGATACGTGTTTCAGGTCAAGCCAACCAAGTCTATGTTGTTATTGTAGAAAAGATAAAACATTTTGACACAAACCTGCTTTGACAAGTTACCCAACCCGTATGACATGTCCATTCTGCCACCTCATGTAAAAATGTATGGAACAAGGTTTAAAATAAATTTTCATACTTGTCAGCTGGGAGTTTTGCACAATATCTATGAATCAGACTGACACTAGAATCAGCAGCGACAGAAGCTCCTGTTGCCTCAACATAATATGATTCTGCTTTTTCAAAGTTACATGGTTTCACAACACAAGTTTCAGGTTCTCGTTCTTAGCATTTTGATTCATGTAATGCTCCCTTCGAATGATGTCAGAAACGCATGCTCTTTGTTTCTCATTACCCCTGTTTACGACAGATTTTTATTAATAAGCATATAAAGAGAAATTCACCTTATCCTGAAAACATCCAACTTCTGATTACCTCTCAAGCATTATAAACTGGGACCCACTTTGATGAGCCCATCCCCATGACTGAACATTGCCATGTACTGTTTTTGGGATATCAAAATGGATCATAGTTGAACATTTAGGCACGTTAATCCCCGCCTCAACATCATCAGTAGCAAATAGTACATCCACCTAAGGGAAAATAATATTAAGTTACTTAAAATGCATCCTGACCCGACCACTTACTATTTATACCAAACACCACCCATTAAGACCCGTTACACGACCCACCTACTATGCAACCTCTACCCAAACTCACAAAAAAATAAATAAATATACCTTCCCAGATTGAAAAGATTCAAGTGTCTCCTTTGGTAGTTTTGCGGACAATGCACCAACTGTTGTTGAATTACCAGTCATATATGAAACTTCAACATGAGACAAGTCTGGAATTCTCTTAAATATCATGTGAAGAACTTTAGCGGTTATAAATCTCTCCACAAAAATGATGCAAGATGCTTTTGTAGCTCCCCTGAAAGTAGAGCCCCAAAATAATTATTAGAAGGGCAAATCTCAATCACTAATTACCAAAAAAGTAAACCCAATACATGTGAGTTGATTGACATCTGAAAGAAGATGCTAAGTTTCATATATTGAGAAAGTAATTTATTTCAATTATGACTTGAGGAATTGCCCAAATGACCTGAAAAGTTTAAAGAGTTGATGAAGTTTTGGTGAGATATAGCCAGCTGCTACCATCTTTTCAAAATTGCAACCAGCATCAAAAATGTTTTCATGGCCTGAAAAAGTAACAAGAAGATTTTATTACAAGAACTCAAAACTAATCATTCCACCAATGTTTTGCATATTAGAGTTCTGGACAAAGATAACATACCATTTGGTAAAGAATTCTCAATCATAGACAATGATTCTTCAAGAAAATAGGTACACTTTAAACAACTATCCTTAAAGTATTCACATTCTTCTATGGCTTTCGAGGAGTTCGCTATACAAATCTTTACCGCCTACAGAACAACAAACATATATGATGTAATCATACAATAACTAAACTTAAGTGCCAGAACATAATCAAATAGGAACAAGATTATACTCTTGTAAACAGACCTCATATGCACATAGAAGTCCCAATTCATCAATGCAATAAACAATCATAGAATGGTCATTTGACAGCCTCTGTCGAATAATACCATGTTTTTCATCAGTATCATTACACTGTCTTTGCAATGACAGTTGCATCTCAAGCAATTGCACTTCAAACTGTGAGGAAAAACACATGCAGAAAAGAACAAACATAAAAATTAAATATTCAACGTTCATTAACTTTACTGCACAACAAATCAAAATCTTTCAAATATGACCTTCAAACAGGAGGATTTCAGTTTGACTTTTAGATTCACATGGTCAACCTTATTCGGCTGATAGAAACAATACTTAAGTGCAGCAGATGGTGCAACATTCTCAGGCTCTGTTTTTATTTTTCCGGCACCGGCGTCAAGATTTGCTGTAGTATTCCGCCTGATACCTTCGTTAAACAAATCTAACTGACACCTAATATCAACAATAACAAAAAGAAATATCAAATGAAACAAAAATTTAGCAATCAAACCCTCATTAATCGATTAGAAGCACCATTTCATCATCCTATGAAGGTGAAAAAACTTGAAACACTTACAGTGTGGGGTGTTGGCGATTAGAACCACCGCCATTGATCATCGTTTCGAAATTTCTCTTCAAAGGAGGGTGATCGGAAGCGGAAGTCTCCGACGAGTGCATGTTTCCGATCAATTGATAAGCAAATCAGAAAGCAATTGGGGGTTTTGTAGGGGAAAACACGAATCATGTGAGCGTGTTTTGTGATTTTGAGTCGTGATTTTGTGGGGAATTCTGTGAAATGGGCGCAGAAGTTTTCGATGGCTAAGGTTTCACTGAAATGGCGTGAGAAGCTTTTCAGAGGGTGCAGTGAGGAATCAGAATCACCGTACGATTTTTGGTGCCATTTATGGAGGGTTTTTGTTTTGAGGAAGCTTGCATGAACACTGGGGTTTAAGGGAGTTCATATTTCCTTGAAATAATAATAATAAGAGTAAATTACCATTTGCATCCTTGAGGTTTGGTGATTTTGATCATTTGCATCCTTACAGTTTAAAAATCCTCATATACCCTCTAACGTTTTATTTTGTTCCAATTTGCATCCAAAACATTAACACCGTTAAACTAATCTGTTAACTCTCTTGTAAAAAGACTAAATTGCCCCCAAATTAAAACAACAAAAAATGTGGGACCCACCCACATCACCTTCTTTACACATATACACCTCCATCACAACCACCAAACTCAAAAACAAACTAACCAAACCCAATCCATCACAACTTCATCATCTTCACCCTCTAACACTTTATCAAACAAAATTAAAAAAAATTAGAAGGTAGATATGCATCTTCTATGTGTATGAACCTTCTTCTTCCTCTGATTCAATTCTTCATCCCAAACTCTCTTAATATCTTCTGCAATTTTAATGGCGTCTGCAGATGCACCAGCAAGCCCTCGTCTCGTGAACCCAGATGCATACAACCCACGTTTCCCCTTCCACCCGTTTGGAAACGGTGTCTTTGGGAACCCATTTTACCGAAGAATTCACTCTCCTGTTCATCAAAAGTCAAAATTCAATCAGTAAAACTGAAATTCACACCATTAATCTGTAGAAAAACGAGTGGAGATTGAAGGGTTTTACTCACCTGAAGCCAATAAGGGACATTTCTGTGGTATCCGGTGGCTAAAACGACTGAATCGATGTCGATTGTTTCGCCGTTGACGAGCTCGACGGAGGAGGTGTTGAATCGTTTGACCCCCGGGACAACGGTGATGTCGTCGGAGCGGATTTTCTCTAGGGCTCTGATGTCGAGAACTGGGGTTTTTCCGTGGTGGTTTTTGAGCTGTAATGGGCCTAAAGATGGCCGCTTTATACCGAGGTTTTGAGTGTTTCCGAGGATGAACCATGTGGAGATTAACAGAAGCTTGTCTACGAGCCACAGTGGTAGCCATTTCATCAGCATCATCGCCAGATCGAATGTCGATTTTCCCATGATTTCTCGGGGTAATACATGAACCTGTGATGAAATTAGATGAATTAAATGCTTGATTGTAATGGGTATTCGTTTTCTTGAAGAAAGATTCGATCTTTTTCATCGATTGAACATTTTCAAAATTACTTACAGACTTCGAACCACCATTGATGGTTTTGCATTGTGGTTTGAGAGGTCCAGTGAGAGCTCCATGTCGGAATTCCCACATCCGACGACCAACACCTTCTTTCCGGCGTACTTCTCGCAGGACTTGTAGTCTTTAGCATGCATGACTTCACCGGAGAATTCTTGTAGTCCATCTTCTTCAAAAATTCTTGAAGAAGATGAGGGTGAAGATGATGAAGTTATGATGGGCTGGGTTTGGTTAGTTTGTTCTTGAGTTTGGTGGTTGTGATGGAGGTGTATATGTGTAAAGAATGTGATGTGGGTGGGTCCCATATTTTTTGTTTTTTTAATTTAAGGGCAATTTAGTCTTTTTATAAGAGAGTTAACAGATTAGTTTAATGGTGTTAGTGTTTTGGATTCAAATGGGAATAAAAATGAAACGTTAGGAGGTATATGAGGATTTTTAAACTGTAGGGATGCAAATGGTCAAAATCACCAAACCTCAAGGATGCAAATGGTAATTTACTCTAATAATAATAATAGGCCGAACAATTTGATCCCAGTGGTTAAAGAGAATGCTCTTCTAAAATGGAGAGGCTCACTTCGAATCTTAGTTATGCCGGCTGGAGGAACATCTGGGTGAGGGAACGAATCTTGGTTTTATCCCAGGTTCGAACCTGATAGGGGGCGAATGTTTACTCATTCCACGGGGTTCCTGCGCATCAAAAGGGCTGGGTCTTGTGGGCGGTCGAGTAGTCGACCTTAGACATAGCCCCGAAAAAATAGGTTTACACCTAAGATCTTAGACTTTTAAAAATGATAATAATAAAAAAAGTTAATTTCCCTTGATAAACCCATAACCATAGTCTAGTTTTTCATTTTCACCTTTGTATACCAGAAAAAAAAATAATATTTAACGATAGAAAACGTAATAAAAATTTCTGAACCTCTAAAAAGATAATTTAGGTCCGTCGAGCTTTCCTGCCACATTGAATCGGTTAAAATAGATAAATACGGGATTTCAAAATAGTAAAATCATGGAAAACAATCATTGCGTATGGGTTCACAATATTTGTTTAAAACTTACCTTTTTTTTCATTTTTATTTTTAAATACAAGGCTATTTGGGATTCTATAAGATATAACCCCAATACTTAGTGTCCCTCCAACTTAAGACTACTGGGGTGTTTGTTTTTACAGAAAAGCTCTTCCTGACCTCTTTTGTTTGCATCGCACAGATAACGTATGGACGTTACGGTCTACGGAGTGTTTTGTTTTTTTGGCTTTTCATTAAAAATGGTATATGCGAAGTTTGCATGGTGCAGACTTGGCACAACAATTTCTAAGGTTTTCTAAAATCTGCAGAGGATTAAACACCATCACCCACCATCACCCATGTCCACCACTACCGTCCACATCCACCACCACCGTCCGCCGCCACAACCACCGTCCGCCTCGACCACCGTCCGCCGCCACCACCACCCACCGTCCACCACCACCCACCATCTACCATCATCACCACTATCCAGCACCGCTATGTACCACCACCAGTTGATTTTAACAGTCTGCAGACATTAAAAAACAGACACTATTTTTGTTACAAACTGCAGATGTTTGGTCCACATCTTCTTCTGCAAATGTGATCCGCAGACTGCAGATATTTTGTTGCAGAAAAAAGAAACAACACCTAACATTTGAACAAACATTTAGTGAGGATAAAAATTATAATTTCTTAAAAATGAGACCATATTTGACATTGTATCTCATTCCTTAGAATAGTTAACAAGTTTAGGGTCTCACTTTCTATTTTATATATTAAGGGACAAATAGTAATATCATATAGTATATATTTTTTGTAAGTGATTGTGCATGAAAGTAAAAAAAAAAAATGATAAGAAAATAAATCAATATTACTTAGTGAATATGAATAAACTAGAATTTGAGACCGTACGTTGCCGCAGTTCTCTTTTAGATTTTGTTGTTTTATGGAATTGTGATCCACATGATGTTTTGGGTTAAAAAAAACAATGTTAAATAATGAAAGTCAATGTATTATACGAAACCGTAAAAAAAATAATGTTCAAACATTAGTAAACATAAACACAAAAGGGGGTGAAAATAAAACGATCTACGTTATCGTGATGTATAACAGCCAAACACAACTCTTGATACCAAATATTAGACACGTTTTTGTAATTATTCGTTATTGTTTTTAGTCGTCCTTTTTTGCTTTTAGGCATTACAATATTTACCAGTGTGGATGTCTCTCCTTTCATATGTGGGTATACCATTGTTATCAATATCACCTTGTTGTTCAAGTGCTCTATCTGCTTCATCACCTTTAGCCTTCTTCAACAAGAGATGTCTTTGTTAAAATGCATCACTCTAATAGTTGGAGTATGTATAACATCTAAACGCCTAATGTCAAGCAAAATCATAATTCAACTACATATATATGTTTCAAGTACTGGTTCTTACTTAAACCATTTCAAAGACACGAAAAGGGTTGAAAACTGTGACCATTTCTTACATCATAGGAGGTGCAATCACAAAAGTTATTCCACCAATGTTTTCAGAAAAATAGCTAAATAAGGTAAACATGAATAGTTTTATGCATACTTTACATGATAAGACTATAAAAAATAAACTTGAAAATTTTTAGCAGATGGGTTAACAAATATACAAAACACCACTTGAAAGTTAGATATCAATCTCATTGAAATATAACACATATGTGGGTTCATATTGTTATAGTCTGCAAGCCTGATTCCTAATTGGCTTTGTAGCCTCAAATCCCCATTTATTTTTAGCAATTTAATGTATTATGAAATTATAATTCCATGACTTAGAAGTCGAAAATCAACTAATATTAGCTTACTCTTTCAATGGAACAATCTTTTGGATCTTGTTCTAAGAGCTGAAATGCACACTCACAAAGGTAGATAATATTAGCTTGTGACTGAAAATAGATAACTAATTGGAAGCCAGATCTTTTAGCACAATTTCTCAAACAACAACTATATCCCAAACAGAACATATTAAGGTTTTATAACCATGCAAAATAGATCAAGCAGTTAGGAAGATCAACCATAAAATCCACGATGAACTAATTAAGTCAATGTGAACAAATTGTAGAAGATGGAAGCAAAAGATTGGATCTCTATTGCTCGTATTCGTATCCGTCTACAACAACATCACATACCATCTATTGCAGCACCACTTCGATTCATTAAGAACAAAGAAAGGGAAGGCGGTGGTGGAAGATGATCAAACAAAGAGAGAGAGGGGGATAAGAAATGTAAAAGACATCTGTTACTTTACGTGAAAGCTTATCGGTGTGGTGAAGGAACACGTGTAAGATGCTAATAAAAATCTTTAGATGAAATCAAGTTTGGGTTCTCTTTACAAATAGAAAGACTTTTGTGGTCATTCTAGAATTTTTTAAAAAGTCCCTATAGGCACCGACCTATGAGATTAATATAATTTATAATTATAATTATAATTATAATTATAATTATAATTATAATTATAATTATAATTATAATTATAATTA
Source organism: Flaveria linearis (assembly GCA_024085815.1). Classification (NCBI taxonomy): domain Eukaryota; kingdom Viridiplantae; phylum Streptophyta; class Magnoliopsida; order Asterales; family Asteraceae; genus Flaveria; species Flaveria linearis. The sequence continues at coordinate 97,257,828 of CM044001.1, forward strand.
TAATTATAATTATAATTATAATTATAATTATAATTATAATTATAATTATAATTATAATTATAATTATAATTATAATTATAATTATAATTATAATTATAATTATAATACATGGAATGAGATGTGGAGGTTTTTAACACATAAAAAATGTTTTAGAGATACATATATGTTTGAGCAGGGGCGGACCTATTAAGGGGTGAGGGGTAGTCTCCGCTACCCCTCAAATTTTTACGCGTAGTATAAAAAAAAATTATATAGGAAACATTTTTTTTTATGGTTTCACGTTACCCCAGAGAAAATTTAACTTGTATTACGTTACCCCTGAACTAACTTTCTAGATCCGTCACTGTGTTTGAGCTAAAATTATGTGTATATAAATAAAGAACTAAACATGAATACTCTACTAGAAATTACCATTAGGCAAAGAGTGATTGATAAAATGTTAGAAAATTGCAAATATGATACATCTCACATGTGAGCGAGTGGATTCGACTTATGTATAATATCTATCGATCTATTGATTGTGATAAATGTCACTCAAATTATATTTCTAATGCATATAATCTACCAATTATGTGATCACATTTAACACAGACTCTACTTGTACAAATTTTTAAAGAAAAAAAAGATAGCAGAATGTATTGTTAAAATATCAAATGAGCTGTTAAAATATCAAATGAGCTAGGTTGTTTTAATAGGACCCATATTTTGTTATGCAAAACATATACTAATTTGTTTAACTCAGAGGATAGTTCAACTCGGAAAAAATAAGCATATGGTTAAATAGTAGAGTGAATAAGGGAAATCTAGAGTGGGCAAGAACTACTAAAAGTTTTCCTTAGCAAGATATCATTAAAGGGGATTACAGCTGTCTTATTGTCATTAAGTGTGTATTTGAACATCATGCAAATATGAGAAGGCTTAAAAATATGGTAATGTGATTTTAGCATGAAAGAAGAAATGAGCCAGGGGTTAGCTTGTTGCCTAGATTGTGCAAAGATTCATTTGACCAATCTGGTTTTAAATAATAGCCTTTGACTATCCATATAACTAAAATAACCAGACCAATCACAAAAGGACAAGTGGTTGAATATCGCCTAGCAGCGATACAAACCCATGATGTATCGCCTACCAGCGATACAAACCCATGATGTATCGCCAAGAAAAACACACACGCTAATATCGCTGTCCAGCGATACAAACCCATGATGTATCGCCAGAATAAAGTACAAAGGCGATATGTACCCATGATATATCGCCTCCGTCTCGCCTAATATGGATAGGTATCGCCTAATACGGGGGCGAGACGGGGCACGGCGTCTCGCTTGGATCGACTGGGCCTTCTTTCGCATGGGCCTTCCTTGAGCCCAAAAAACACCTAATACTATATTAAGTATGAGCTTCGTTCGACTGGGCTTTCATTCAGCTGGGCTTCCTTCGACTGGGCTTTCATTCGGCTGGCTTCCTTCGACTGAGCTTTCGTTCGTTGGGCTTTGAAGATTTCGGGTTGTTTGTTGAGCCCACCCAAAAAAACATAAATTTATAATTAATATATTCTATCTACCATAATTAATGTAATAATACTATATATAATATGCTAACACTTAAAAATTTGTAACATAATTTCATCCATCTTTCACACATATATAAAGTTTCAACTATGTTTGTTAACATTGTTGTATGCAGCGGTGGAAAATGGAAGTTTAATAACGACGTCGAAGAGTATGTTCCTATAAAAGTTTGGTGTAATCGACAGGCTATCTCTTTACCGGTCAATATTACATTTGAAGAATTAAATAATCTTGTTTTTAGTATATTTGGTTTTAAAAAACGTATAAGATTACGTTATAAAATGTCTACTTACACTCATTCAATTGACATATTGAATGATAATGATTATTTATTTTTAATAAATCTTATTATTAATGATCCAAATCATATTTTTACCTTATATTTTAGTGAAGAAGATGATGCTGGTAATAGTTTCGTAACAAAAGAAAATAATGATTTAGAAAAAGAAAATTTTGATTTATATGATATTTTTAAAAAGAAGAAATTTTCTCCCGTTGTGAATGAAGATTATGAGTTGAAAATTTTAGTTGCAAATTATTGTACATTGCCTGAGTCCTTACCCGATCCCACAGATAATAAACTTAAAAATTATAAGTCATCATATTCAAATGTAAAAGAAGGTCAATGTTTTAACACTAAAGACGATCTGCAGCTGGAACTAGGTAAAATATGTGTTCATTATTGTTTTGAGTTAAAAGTCGAGCGATCGTCAAAAAAAAAAAAGATTTGAAGCATCATGTCGAAACAAAGAATGCAGTTGGCGTATCAGAGCATATGCGTTTGAAAGTTCAAATATTTTTCAAGTTAGGTATTTTAACGATATTCATCAACATTGAAACATAAACTCCTTCATTACCTCTTAAGTTTTGGGAAGATGTAACATAATCTTCATTTACTTCAATCTCAAATGATTTTTCTGGTTGTTTAGACTTTTTCCAAAAACGGAGGTTTACTAATAGAGCGCCAAAATAAACACATATTTTCATCAACACCGGGTGAACCAACCGACCAAATTTATCACCATCTATTTCATCACCACAATAAATCTTCAATCTTATTGTTCACAGATTAACACGAACAAGTACCCATTCTTGACTCTGAATACAGAAAGAAAAAAAATGCATAATCAGTATCTAAAAAAGAGGGATACGGGTTGAACTTTCTATCTGCAAAAGAAATAGCATGCTTGCTACACGAGTCGGTTAAAAAATCAAAAAATTACGTAGGCATTATACTCCAACACATATTCGACAACGGATTCTTGTAAAACTCTCTATGTCTCCAATTCATCATTCTTAATACCCAACCTTTAATGTGTTGAATAAAAATGCTTATATTAATACAATTATAAAAATATAAGTATAAAAATCAATTTAACAATAATGGATACAAAACGTTACCACTGCGGTTAAACAACCGTTATGTCGTAGACCGAGTAAAATGCCCCAAAAATTTTTGTCAAGTTTTGTTGGTGTTAAAAATATAGCAGAATAACAAAAAGGTGCATCCCCTTTATTATAAAAATCCATAACATCTGTTGACCATTTATCTGATTCATCATCTGGAATGCCCCATTTACGTACTGAAGATGGTCTGCCTTGAACATCTTCTTGTGCATGATGACGGTTTTCGAGCGGGTTTTCTTCCGGGTTTTGAACGTTTAAAGGTGAAGATTCGTGTTGATTCCTTGGACGCCTCCATTTACTCATGATCCAAGATGAAGGTTTCGGGGCGGGTTGAGAGCAATATTGATTTTATCCATAGAGTTATATTTTTTAAAGTAAGAGTGTTTTAAGATAGTAAATGAAGTTAGATAATGTGATGTCTATTTATACTAATATTTACAATTTATTTTTTATTTAATTTTTTTATAAATATATAAATATTTTGTTACTGGGCCTTTAAATTGAAATGTAGTGGGCTGAAACGTAGTGGGCTAGATTGGTGGGCCTTTAGGCGAGATTTAATAACAATATAGTGGGTTGGATCGGTGGCCAATGGGCCTTAATAATTGTAATGTAATTCGGGCTGGCTGGTGGGCTGGTACTGGTCCCACTTTTTTAAGATCGGCGAGATATAACAACATATTTCTCGCCGGCTTATCGCCGGAGAAAGCGAGACGCGCAGTCTTCTGTATCGCCCACGTCTCGCCAACATTAAATAATTTCAACGAGAATGCATGCTTCTGTCTCGCCGTCGTCTCGCCATGTGGCTACTTTCGTAATGTTTAAGGTCAATGGCTATTAATGGCCAATCTGATAATTTTCCAAACAAAAATCTGTTTCAATTATTTCTTGTCTGTCAGCATACATAGGGAATATTTTCCCTTACATATGAGTGGTAGAAACATAAAAAAATATACATATATGTACACATAGATAGGAAAAAATTCAAACGATAATCTTAGTTTAATGCGACAACTTGTGAAAACCCATTAATATAAATCAAAATAATTAATTTCTTTTAATAACATTATGACACATACAGAATATTAGTATTTATGTATGACTGTAAATTATAAGTGTAAAAAAGTTAACGTTGGTGTAAGTCGTCAGTTAAACCTGCAAAAATATGTTTTTTATAAAAATTACATCCCTGTTGACCTTTTTATACTTGTGAACCAACAAATATACATATAAGATCATAATAGAAATATGCATAATCATATTATTTCAACAAAAAATAATGATTTATATTTATCTTGACGAGTTTTTTCATAAGTTCTTACAATAACATAAAATTCTCATAATTTAAAACTTACCATACATTTACCCCTCAATTTGTATACTAATATATTCACATGGTTTATCCTTGAAGATTATATATGAATGTACAAGTAGGGCTGCAAACAAACCGAATGAACACGAATAAGGCCTTGTTCGTGTTCCTTTATTAAGAAATAAACTTGTTTATAAACTGTTCTCAGACACTTACTGAATGGAATTCCTTGTTCGTGTTCGTTCATCAAAGAAATGAACATGTTCATGAACATTTCAGGAACACTTACCGAACACAAACGAACACAAACAAGATCAAATGAAAACAAACAAATGTTCATGAACCAAATGAATACAAATGATCACATATTTATTTTAAAATAAAATCAGCATTTTCATCATAAAATTTACCAAAAATAAATGAACACGTAACATAAATATCCAAAAATACTTGACATAATTGTCATAAAAATAACTAACACAAAAAATAAGAACATAATCGATCACATTAACGAACATAGACGAACACATTATTGAACATTCACGAACGTATATTAACGAGCATAAACGAACACGTGATCGAATGTTCATGAACATAAATGAACGAACACGGCTTGTGTTCATGTTCGTTCGTTTAACTAAACGAACACAATTTTCTTGTTTATGTCGTTCATTTACTAAACGAACGAACATAAACGAATTTTCCGTCAAACAATTCACGGACTGTTCACTGAACGTTCAGTTTGTTTCAGTCTTATGTAGAAATTGTTCGTTTAACTAAACGAATAAAATTTTCTTGTTTATGTTCGTTAATTTACTAAACGAACGAACATAAACAAATTTTCCGTCGAACAATTCACGAACTGTTCACTGAACGTTCAGTTTGTTAGACTCTTATGTAGAAATGATAGAAGGAGAAACTTACAAATTTCAAACACCTCATGTAGGCTGGTTCGCCTACTACTTTCATCTACAGTAATTTCCCCATGGACTATGATGTCCCATGATATGCCTCGTAGAGAATGTAGTTAATTATCTTCACATATTTAAATGTGACAATAAAAGAATCATTAATTTTAAATTTACGTAATTGCATGTTACTTAACATAAGTGCATACAAAGATCCACATAAATATTGAAAATGCATTCTCAAACAGAAGCTCTAAGCTCGTAATTAGAGTTGTATAATGTAGGGCTACAAACGAACTGAACATTCAGCAACAGTTCGTAAATTGTTCGTCGGAAAGTTCGTTTGTGTTCGTTAGTTTAATAAAAAACAAACATGAACAATAAAATTTTATTCATTTAGTTAACGAAAGAACATAAACACAAGCTGTGTTCGTTTATTTGTGTTCGTTTATTTGTGTCCGTGAATGTTCGATAATGTGTTCGTTTATTTTGTTGATGTCCGTTCTTGAACGTTCGATAATGTATTAGTTTATGTTTTGTGTCGGATATATTTATTAAGATAACTAGTTGAAGTCTGCCTCGCGCGCTGCGTGAGTATTTTAAAAACCGATAATCACCGGTACAACCCTAGTTTCAACCCTTGGCTCAAATCCGGCTTCTCATTATGGTTGCAAACCAAACGTGGTTGCCACGCCAAAACAACGGATTTTTTTTGAAATCATCACAGCCAACGAATTGAAGCCAACACGATGCAGCACAACGATAAACATAGCTTTGGTTCAGACCTGGTCATTGCTTCTAGCTGCAGACCATCTACCAATGGTTGCCACGCCAGAACAACAACCTGTTTTTGGTTACATCATCACAGCCAACAAACAGCCTAAAATAAAGCAACAATGTGTGATCTAGTGAATCAAAGCCACCAACATCAGGCAGATTCATGAACACATGGAAAACCCAAATCAACATCAAACATTAAAGGTATGTAAGAATCAAAAAACGGAAACCCTAGATATGGAAAACCCAAATCATCACAGAACCTCGAACTGATGAAATCAACTGTCATACAAGCAATTACCAAACCTTAACACATATAACAGAAAGGTGAAGAAGAAGAACATACTTTCGTAGAGCAGGAGCCATCTTGTTGGTGAGAGTACCAGCAACAATCATACAATCACTCTGCCTAGGGCTGGGCCTAAAAATAATCCCAAAGCGATCCAGATCATATCTAGCAGCTCCGTATGCATCATCTCAACAGCACAGCACGCGAGCCCGAATGTCATCGGCCAGATGGACCCACAGCGGGCCCAGTTCATCAGATCGTCAACCTTGGAGATCACGAACTCCGCCGCCTTCGACAGCCCCGACATTCATATTCCCTCTCTCCTTCTAGCATCTTAACTGCTCCAGATCTAATTACAGTTCCCTTTAAAGTGAGAAGTATTCCACGGTGCTTCACACGAACACGTCCAATGCTTGGACAAAATTCTACACAATCCAAATAGATATCGATAATTTGTCAAGGTCTATAACAAAGTCTAATTTGCAAAAAGACATGTGTTTATTTCCAAGTCACATTTAGCTAAAATTGAGTGAGCATCCTACAGGTTACCAGTGACAACTAAATGTAACCTTAATATGTGCAAGAATGGAGAAATAACTAAGAACAAGTTTAATGAAAGGGCAATTTACCAGGATTATCAAGCATGGGCCACGAATTTCAATCCGAACATGCACGAATTCCTTAATACTTGGAGGTGGACAATCAACAGCTTCCTTATAACCACAACTTTCATCCTCCCAAATAGCACCGTTAGCATTCATAATGAATGAACTACAATAAACATATCATGAATGATTAACACATCAGAAAATAGATGCACAGAAACCTAATAAGATGAAACTAAGTTTAAACCTAATTAGCCTTCCAACCCTTGGATGTAAATTGTTAAACTACACTGCTATAGTTCTATGTTTGCGTTCATATTCAATTGCCTATAATCCAAATTGCAAAAGTAAATTCTAATAAAGATGACAAACCTGAGCCAATTAGGCTGCAATATCGAATACAGGCAAGTACTCCGTTGGCTCAAAAAGGATCTCATGAGCAAGTGGAGAATCGTACTCCATCACTTCAGCGAAACTGATGAACTCAAATAAGAATCAATTGAGGTTTGATATTGAATCAGCCCTAATATTGATCAAACACCGTAAGATAAACAAAAACCGATGGTTTAATTTGGGATACATACTCAACATAAAGGGGGTAATGAAGACGATTATCTGTAGAGAGAATGATCGAATGAAGGTGATCGGAATAATACTCCGTCAAAAACTCCGCCGCCTTCGACAGCCCCTCAGGGGAGGCGGTTGAGGGTGGGCCCGGGCGGGAGTATGGCGTCGGAGAGGAGAAGGATTCGGCTAGTGAAGGAGGGTTGTGTGGATCGACACGGCGGCGATGGCGGTGGTTCGTTGGGAGGATGGTAGGAGAGCGAGGCGGTGGGATTGCTTTAGGAGGAGAGCCACTGAAGATTGAAGGTCGGAGGTTGAAGACAAAATGTACTATTCATACTGTTCATTTCACTTCCTTTTTAAATATATAGGGAAATTATGTCAAGTATCTTCTGATATTTATGTTATTAGTTATTTATTTTAATAGATTTTGCGTAATGTTGTGATAAAAATACAGATTTTATTATAAATCATATATGATTATTTGTATTCATTTGTGTTCATATTCGTTTATGTTCATGAATATTTTTTTTGTTCGTTTGTCTTTGTTTGTGTTCGTTTGTGTTCGTTTGCGTTCGGTAGGTTTTCGTGAACAGTTCATGAACATGGTTCATTTCCTTAATGAACGAACATAAACAAGGAATGTTGTCCAATAAATGTTCTTCAACAGTTTATTAACAAGTTTATTTCTTTAATAAACGAACAAAAAGTTGTTCGTATTCATTCGGTTAATTTGCAAGCCTAATAGAATGATATCCAACAACGTATAACAATAGTATAATCTCTGAGTTATAGTTCGATGTTAACAAGAATTAAATAGCTTAAATCATAAAAAGCTGCCACGTTAAACTAGATTTTAGTTCAAAGTTTCAACATTTCAAGACACGATTTAACAAAGGTTGTCACATTCATTCAAAATTGTCAAAATCAGAATCTAAAACACATACATGAGTTTTTGACATAAATAAAATGGCAAGACCCACATGTTTTCATGTATTTTATCAGAGATACATTTTTATGTTTAGTAATAAATTTTCTTACTATGAAAAATAATTGAAAAAAAAAACGCTTACCCGTCAACAAATCGGCTATTTCATAAATATAAGAAACCTTTTTTTTTGTAAAATTCTTATTTCAAAATAAATAATATAGGATTTGTGTTTTGGGTTTCGATTAAGATCTAAGCATCTCTAGAGATTCATAATAACGAAACCATAACGAACCCGTGGTTGAAAATCCAATGGTGATCCATCAAACGAGAGCAAAATAACGAATGACCGGTGCATAAAACCAAAACGCATAAATGTTTAAGAGCATCAACAACTTAATGACGGAGGTTAAAGAATCCTCCATGCCACCCCTTCATGTCACTCCTACTCGACTCCCTAAAAACGCTCATTTCTCTCTTCAAAGTGACAAATCAATGCACCATTCGATCTCTCTTATGATATCATCGCTCACAGAACCCAACTTTTTCTCCCACGGATGGTTCGTCAAGATATGAATCGGCAACTCAAGAATATGGCTAAAACACCCAAGCTTTATTATCAAGAAAACTATACTCAAAACTTGAATTACATGATACCCTATCTCGGTATTTATAGACTAACCAAACATGCTAGACTATATTGGATAACTATCAACCAATTTCAAATATAGATAACCTCTAAACAATAGGGGATTTCCTAACAACCTAATTACCAACATGTATTAGGAGTCTTTAGAGATTGATCCTTTTAGATAGACATTAACCTACACGTTAATTCTATCTTTAGTTTGAAATTGCCAACATTCACCCCCCCAATTTCATAATCGAACTCGAGAGGTCTTCAACTTTCAACATCTTTCTCATCTCTTGAAACTTGATTCTTCCGAGGGCTTTGGTAAGAATATCAGCTCGTTGCTCCGTACCGCTGATGTGTTCCACCTCTAATTCTCCTCCTTCAATACACTCCCGTATATAGTGATATCGAGACTTTATGTGTTTGGTCCGCCCATGAAACACCGGATTCTTCATTAGTGCAATCGTAGAAGTGTTGTCTACCCTTAGTATCACCTTTTGAGGGAGACTTCCAGTAATCTCACTCATCAATTCTCTAAGCCAAACAGCTTGACACGCGGCTGAACTGGCCGCCATGTATTCGGCTTCGCATGACGAGAGTGCAACTGTGTTTTGTTTTTGTGAACACCATGTAACGGGTGATGAGCCATAGAAGAATACATGACCCGTTGTACTTCTTCCATCATCCGCATCTATGTTATGGCTGCTATCACAGAATCCTGTTAGTTTGGCTCCTTCACCCTTGTGATATAGAATCCCGTAACTCACTGTCGACTTTATGTACCGAAGGATATGTTTGATGGCATCCGCATGGGACTTCTTTGGCTGTTGCATGTACCGACTAATTATACCGACCGCGTACGCAAGGTCAGGTCGGGTTTGTAGTAGGTACCGTAAACAACCAACGGTCTTTCGGTAGTTAGTTGGTTCGACATCTTCTTCATCTTCAGCTTTTGATAGTTTCAGATTGGGATCCATGGGAATTTGAGCAGAGTTACATCCTTCCATGCCCGTTTCTTTCAATATTTTCTTTGCATATGCTTCTTGTTTGATCATGATTCCCGTTTCTCCTTGAGACACCTCGATTCCTAGGTAATATGTAAGTTTACCTAGGTTTGTCATGTCAAACTTCTGGGCCATGTTCTTCTTGAAGTCGTTTATAATATCCAAGTCTGAACCTGTCACAAACAGATCATCAACATAAACAGCAACTATTAGAATAGCATGTTTTACTATTTTTTGGTATACGGCTTGTTCTTGGATACACTTGTGGAAGTTCATGCTTTTCAAAGCTCCGTCTAGTTTGATATTCCAGGCTCGTGGGGCTTGTCTTAGGCCATATAGGGCCTTCAGGAGCTTATACACTTTATGTGGTTCTTGTGGTCGTTCGAAGCCTTCAGGCTGGTGAACATATACGGTTTCATTTAGTTCACCGTGAAGGAATGCCGTCTTCACGTCCAAGTGGTGAATTTCCCACCTATTATTAGCTGCTAGAGCTATTAGAAATCGAATGGTTTCTATACGTGCGACCGGAGCGAACACCTCATCGAAGTCAATTCCCGGTTGTTGAACATACCCTTTCGCTACGAGTCGCGCTTTATATTTGTTTATTGTTCCGTCGGCGTTCCGTTTTAGCTTGAACAACCACTTCAACCCGATGGCCTTGGTTCCGTTTGGTAGTTCGGCTAGAACCCAAGTTTGTTTTTCTCAGTGGAGTTTATTTCGGTCTCCATCGCCCTCCTCCATTCCGGTTTGTCTTTTGCCTCGTGGTAGTTTCTTGGTTCATCGGCCGTGGACGGTGGAGCATCTTCATGTCCAAGATTTAGTTCGTAGTCCGCCAAACGTGCGGGTAATGTTGTGTGTCGAGACGATCGCCTTAGATTGGTGTCAGGACCTGCAGTGTTTGAGTTTTGGGCCACTGCATCACCTGATGGGCCTGTTGTGCTTGCTCCAGATGGTGTCTCAATAGGGTTTGGATCGTGAATGTCTTCATTCACATCGGCTTCTACATTTGTTGTCATAGGCCCTGCCCCAGTGTCAACCATGTCTCCCCATATGACCGTGAACATCCCCGGTCGGTAGTTGCTTTCCTGTTCTCCGTTGGGTTTCCAATCCCATCCCTTTTCTTCGTTGAACACTACGTCTCGACTTACAATGATTTTTCTGCACCGAGGATCATAAAGCCTATAGGCTTTGCTTCCCGGTTCAGTCCCGAGATGGACCAAGGCTCGTGATCTATCATCCAATTTCTTCAGATGGCTTGTCTCAATTTTGGCATAGGCAACACATCCAAATATTTTGAGATGCTCTATGTTCGGCTTTCGTTTCTTGAGCTTCTCGAATGGTGTTTTTCCTACCAAGGCTCGTGTAGGAATTCGATTGACTAGGTAGGTGGCATGCCTTACGGCTTCTCCCCATAGGAAGTTCGGGACTTGTCTTGCTTTTAAGATGCTTCGGGTCATCTCCATGAGGGTTCTATTCCGTCGCTCAACCACCCCGTTTTGTTGAGGGGAGTACGGTGCGGTCAAGTGTCTTGTTATGCCTTCATCCTCAAAGAACTTGTTCAATTCATGTGAGTTGAACTCACCTCCTCTGTCAGTCCGAAGAGTTTTGAGTTTGTTGTCTGTTTCCTTTTCCGCCACCAACTTAAATCTCTTGAGGCTTTCGGATGCTTCTGATTTTTCTTTTATCAAATATGTCCACATATACCGTGAGTAGTCATCAATCAATACAAGGATATATTGGTTACCTGCCAAGGTTGGGGGAGTAATGGGTCCACATAAGTCGCCATGCACAAGTTCGAGTAGTTGGCTGCTCCGGTACGTTGTTTTATTCGGGAAGGGCTTCCTTGCTTGCTTTCCGACCATGCATGATTCACAACATTGTATCTCATGATTCACGGTGGGCATTCCCGTGACCATCTTCGTCATTGTCTTCATTGTTTGAAAATTGAGGTGGCCGAGCCTAGCATGCCATAGCCACGAGTCTTCTTTTAACTTGGATTGCAGGCAGATTGGATTACCCACGGTTAGTTTGATCTTGTACAGTCTGCTCTTGTTTCTTGTGACTTTCATCAATAATTCTCCACTTTTTTCGTGCATGGTGAGATAGTCATCTTTCATTAGAACATTACATCCCGATTCTGTGGCTTGCCCGAGGCTGATGATGTTGTTTTGCAATTCCGAGATGAAGTACACATCCGTGAGCAATTTTTGTTCACCCCTTTTCCCTTCGAAGATAATTGATCCCTTCCCTTTTATGGACACGCACGACCCATCGCCAAACTTTACTTTTCCAATTATGTTTGCATTTAGTTCCGCAAAGAACGCTCGGTTCCCCGTCATGTGGTTGCTTGCGCCATTGTCGAGATACCACATGTCTTTGTCCTTTGAATCCGAGCTATATTCTTGTGGCATGACTTTCCTTTCGTTAAGGTAGACTTCTTGTATGCACTTCATCATAAAGAATGCAGCATCGACTCCGTTGGCATCTTCTTCATCGACTTGAGCCATGTTTGCCTCTTGTTTTTGGAGTCGATCTGGACATTTAGAGACAAAGTGACCGAACTTGTCGCATCGGTAGCACTTGATTTTGGATAGGTCACGTTGACCTCTCCCTTTGTCTCTTTGATCCTCTCGGTTCCTTGATGTTTCTCGGTGCGCGCGGTCCTGCCCATTTTCTCTACCTCGTCCCCGGCCACGGGATGAGTACTTTCCACGCCCTCGGCTCCTGCTAGATTCGCGGTTTCGGCTGTTAGTGTAATCTGTTTGATTGAATAGCAGTTTACCTTGGGTTTCAGTTTGTTCCTCATCTAGGGTTCTTTCTTCGTATGCTTTTAGGCGACCAACAACGTCTTCGAATCCCGTTTTATTGAGATCTAGGACTTGCTCAAGAGAGGCAACAATGTGGATGAACCGCTTCGGTAGGCTTGAGAGAAACTTTTTCACCAACTTGGTTTCTTCGATCGTTTCACCAAGTGAGGCTGCTTTTGATTTTATTCCCGAGAGTTTTGATGCGTACTCATCGATGGTTCCTGGTTCTTTCATCTTCAGACCTTCGAACTCGGTCATTAGGGTTTGGAGTCGTGCTTCCCTCACTCGATCAGCCCCTAAGTGACGGGTTTTTATCGCATCCCACATCTTCTTTGCCGTGTCTAAACTTCCGATTTGTAGGATCAAGTCTTCTGGTATCGACTGGAACAGTACTGCCATAGCTATATTGTTTTTCTTTGCATCGGTCGAGCCCGGTTCGATGACTTCCCAAACCCCATGCACGTTCAATATAACTTTCATGCGTATCGTCCAGATGGTGTAATTAGTGGTGTTCAACATTGGACATTGGAACGACGAAGGGTTCGTCGTGTGTTCCTTTGTCGTCGGTACTGTTTCCACCATGGTCTTCTTGCGTCGGCTATCGGCAGCAGTAGTTTCTTGTGATCGAGTTTTGATCCCTTGTGGCTTGGATCAAGACTCGTGAAGGCTTGGCTCTTGAACTTGGCTCTGATACCAATTCAAGATATGAATCGGCAACTCAAGAATATGGCTAAAACACCCAAGCTTTATTATCAAGAAAACTATACTCAAAAACTTGAATTACATGATACCCTATCTCGGTATTTATAGACTAACCAAACATGCTAGACTATATTGGATAACTATCAACCAATTTGAAATATAGATAACCTCTAAACAATAGGGGATTTCCTAACAACCTAATTACCAACATGTATTAGGAGTCTTTAGAGATTGATCCTTTTAGATAGACATTAACCTACACGTTAATTCTATCTTTAGTTTGAAATTGCCAACAGTTCGACCATGGGCTTCCCTCTCCTCGCCCTCGCTTGTCCACGTTGATCCTCTCTCTTTTCATGCGGGCATCCGTGGAGCTACAAACAACCATTATAAATGCTTTGATGCAGTTGAAGTAAAGATGGGATTCTTGACTTGTTGAAGACAAGATGTAGACTCGATCCATTAAAATTAAATTGTAATTAAGATTTTGGCCATTTGCAAATTACTCTGTATTGAAACAACATTTTGATGCATCCCAGACCTATAACCCTTTTGAAACATCAATTTTTGATTTTTTATAGTTTATATAATGTAATTTATTGATATTAAAGATGCCATTTAAAACATCTTTTTTTTCTAAATTAAACCAAAAAGATTATATCCTCTTCTTATTTTAATAAACCAATCACATGTATTTCTTTCATTTTACGGCTATGGTCTCATATTAACTTACTAGTTAGATTAGAAACTCATGTATTAAACATGCTAATTATAAAAAAAAGTTTAATAATTAATACTGAAGATTAAAATTCATAAAACAATATTTTAAGTTTTAAGTAAGTAATAAAATGATAATATTAACAAGAATAAATGAGTAAAAAGAACTCTGAGAAGCTAGAATTGTAACAAGTTATTGTAAAATAAAATACTAGCAAAAAATCATATGATACGTGACCACATGAATTAATTATTCGAGTTAATTACACGTACGTTGCGTAGGATATGACTCATTTTCAAATTGGTAACCTAATACTTATTTCTCTTAAAATGAAGCTCATGTTATTCAAGACATTAGATGGACTTAACGTATAACTAGACACCTAATTAAAAAAAAGTACTATTTTTCAAATATGTGTTTTTGAATTCAATGTAATCAATTATTCGGTTTAAATGAATAAATACCTTTAGTATTCTTTTAGTGTAATGATTCAATTTTGTCGTCCATTGCTTATTCCGTCTTTGATGGGGGTGTTACAATATCATTAATTTGGTGAATAACTAGCCATATCTGTTTAAGGAATTAAATAGCTAATAAAAAGGGTTTCTTGAAGAAGCTTATACACTTATTATCTGGTTTTGGCTAAAAAATAAAACTACAAACCATATAGAGCACATGCATGCATACCATCACACACTTTACTTGTGCTTTAAGCCAATGTACTACAACCAAAATCTCCATGTGAGCAATCCAATCGGATAGATAAAAACCTTTACCAAAAGATAAAGTTACAACACACTATATATATATATATACCCTTTTACCTTTTGATTATTTTATACAAACTTCCACATCTTCAATTTGTCAAAAAACTAAAGTGCAATCAAAAGTGTTGTATAATTGCTAACGATCAAGCAGCCGTAGTACAAACTACAAAGTTAAGTGGAGTACCACTGGTACTACACTCCATCTTTTCATATTTAAACCTAGCTACACCTTCGATCAACCACCGTAACACACCACAAAACGATAACTAACTAATGCAACACGATGATGCACATGACGTTCTATTGGGGCACCAACGTCACGCTATTAATCGACGCATGGACCACCGACTCATGGATCAGTTACATGCTCACATTAACAGTGTGTTTCATCTTCTCCGTGTTCTGGCAGTTCATGGAGGATCTTCGGCTCCGACTGAGGGTCCTTTCGAAGTCTTCGGGGGGCACCGCGGTTGAGGATGCTCCTCTAATTTACGGGCGGTTGTTGTGTGGTGGTGGGCGAGCGAGGTTTGTTGGAGCTGTGATGTTTGGGGTGAACTCCGGGATGAATTACTTGTTGATGCTGGCGGTGATGTCGTTTAACGGTGGTGTGTTGGTGGTGGTTGTGGTGGGGTTGGGGGTGGGGTATTGGTTGTTTAGGGGTGGTGATGATGAACAAGTTATGGTGCTTGAGGATACTTGTGCTTGTTGTTGACCTAGCTAATTTGCTGTTGAATTATGGTTTCTATGATGAGACTATGAATACATATATTGAGCTTAATCATATATAGTGAAACAATCGGAGATATATTTGTGTATAAATGTAAAATATGCATATGAATGTATGGATTAATGATGTTGTCTCTTAAACTCACAAACTACACCATAAATTACTCTCTACCAGATCGATTAAATGTAATTTATGTTTAATTACTCCTGATAGACTTTGCCTATTACCATCGGGTTACAACATAAGTGGGTAATGATGTTATTCTCTAGAGGTGCGCATTTTCGGTATTTTTTCCCAAATAGGTTCAAACACATTCGGTTTGGGCAATGACAGTAAAAATCTGTTTTTGGTAAAACTAGTTCGGGTTCTAAGCAGCTTTTAAGTGAAAATTGATCTGTTCGGCTTGAAACCAGGTTTTATCCTGTAATTTGGCTCGGTTTAGACCGGTATCAAAAGAGAAACTTACAAAGTGGTTATGAACTAACGGTTTGAGTGTTTGGATCAACCCAAACATGTTTCAATATCAATTTGGGTTCAGTTTTCAAATTTGTTTTGTTATTATTCCCACTTCTAACAATAATCCTTATTCACTTGCAATAGTCTCTAATAATAATCCTTAATCACGTGTAACAGTCGGAATATCATCAAACTTTGTCGGGTGTTAGAAACTATAAAACTAAAATGACTTCTAAATTGAAAACGAAACAAAAAAATCACATAGATCTAGGCATTTATATATGTATATATAATTTAACTTTTTCATGATTATGTGCGTCAACAAACATAGCTCTAGCTATAAGTTTTCTATACTATAAGAGAATGCAATGGGGTACGGGTATTTCTAGTCATTCACAATCTAAAGAGAACTCATGTTGCTAGAAGTGTGATGCCCCCGGACAAATATGATGAGACGTTGCGGTCTAATCACACGCTAACATATTGATGTTACATCAGCACAATGCTTTCGTACTACATCTTTGGTACAACTACCGTAATAAAGTACACACAACACCAATACATCTCTGAGTCTATCTTAAATCATATTATCATATCAAGTATCTTGAACTTGTGATAATATAAAAAGTTCAAGGAGTCCAATTACATGTAAATGTATCAGCTTTTAAGTTTGATTCATCTTCAAGATGACGAGTATATATATAAGAGTAGTCATATACTCATATTCCATGGTATAAACAAAAAGTTTTTTCCCAAAATAGTGTTGTTATAATATTTATTTACCAAAAATTTGTGGATTTAAAATTATTTACTAAAATAGTATTTTAGTCGAGAAAATCAAGAAAACTTCGCCTAGTAAGTTTCTCTCTTCTGTTGTTATTGGATAGTTTTATTATATTAAATATTATTGATTTAGTTATCCTTACTACTTTCAATATATTAAATACTCATAATACGCATGTTTTAATTCATTCTTTTCTTCATCATAAATCAAAGTAAAATCAGAAAATGTGCCTGCTTCAATTTATTGTTTTGATAATATAAACTAGAGTTAAGTTTCATTCTTACTTCTTGAGATTTATTAAAAAAATTATTTTTTTCCTTTAAAAATTTAAAAATCAATTTAACTTCAAAAGTTTTAAAATTTATTTTAACTTCAGTTCAAAGTTCATTAGTTTTTTTGACTTTATTCAAAATAATAACTTTTAAAGTGAAATTGAAACAACATATAAAACTTTTGGAAGTAAATTGATATTTTTAATCTTTTAAAAAAAATACTTATTTTAGTCAAAGCTCCGGGAGCAAAATTAAAATTACTCTATAAGCAAAATTGAAATTACTCTATAAACTATATAAATTTATTTTGTAATGAATCATGTTCTATTCTAATTATAATTTTTTTGGTAATCACAAAACAATGATATAGAAACATCGTATACTATAATTTTTATAAAATAAAATACATAATCGTAAAAGTTTAAGAAAGCAAATGTAATTACTTTAAAATAAAAGAAACATAGTATTTCTATATGAGTTCTTTAAAAGACTTTATCAGTTTTAGTATTTTTTGTTTTCGAAATAGTTACTTCCTTAATATATATGAAATTTTAAGACAATTTAAACATTAAAAAGTTCAGGTATAATCAGTAGTTCAACTCACTTTGTTTCATATCAAATTTTAATATAAAAACAATTTAAAACTTAAATTATATCAATTTCTAATATGAAAACTATTTAAAATGTTAATTATGGTAGGTGTTAATTGTTTTTAAAATGATTAATAAATGTATTTTTTTTTAAAATTAAACATCATAGCTTTCAAAATAAATGCAATCACAATTTAATAAATTTTAGGCCAAAAAATTCAATTCGGGAAGCTCTCGTTGATTACACGTGTCCCTAAAAGACCTTATGATTGTCATGTGTAATTAGAAAATATTATTTTATTAGAGGTAATAGATTAGTTTACAACTATTATGACGTGCAAGAGCATTCACAACAGTTTCATTTTCATTCCTCATATATCTCTTAAAAAATTCATTTATTTTGTAAAAATCTCTCACATCAGCCTTGTTATATCTATCATTATTTAAAATAAATAATATTTAGACATCCATTTTTTATTATTTGTTTTTTCTCTTCGACTCATAACCACTAATAAAAATTATAATATAATAAATATGGAGAAAGATAATATAAAGGATCATTATTGTTTTCTCTAAAAATATAAGGGACAAGGCCCTTATGTAGGAATAAAATAATATGTTTTTTCAGATTTTTTAAATACGTTAATTTTCAAGTGTTAAGTGATTTTTAGATTCATTTTTTGGTGTTGCGTTTTTAGATGTTCCGCTAGTTGATATAGCAAAATTATCTGACGTGGCACACCCTCCCTACCAAGCCTTTTTAAGACTTTGTAATGAGTTGACGTGTGATGGGTTTTTGTACGTGTTCCTTTATGCTTTAAAAAAATAACACGGTTATATGGTATAACCATGTTGTTTTACTATTTATAATTGTGTGGATAAATAATATAGTTTTGTTGTTATGATAGCGTAGCTATACTGTTCATTTGTAGTCTAGTTCCCTCATTGCCGTGAATGACAAATTAGCGTTACGTCATCGATTTTTTTATTTTTCTTATTCTTCACATTTTCACTGCTAACTGTTTCCCATTTTCCCGTTATAGACATGTCACCTTAAATTATTTTTAAAATTTATAAAATTAACTAATTGTAACATAATGAGATCAGGGTTCCACATGATAAAACAAATAAACACTGTAAGACATGAGTTATTGTGGTGAAGAAGATGGAATGCTAATATAAAAAAATAACACAAGAACAAATTATCTGATTTACGACTATCAGAATTAATGCTTCTCAAATCTTAACCATAGAATTGATCATAGCAAATGCTCATGATATCTGGTACACTTTTGCCACAAATGAGATAATCTCAATATATATCATATTAATATGCAAATATGGTTCTTGAAATTCAATAACTGTTATCATATATTTCAGATTTATCATAAACTTACATACTTCTGAAGATATCCGGATGTGTGTCGTCTTTTTGTAATTATTATACCTAAAGTGAGAATTATGAGTACATCGACGCTTTGGCCGAGTGGTTAAGGCGTGTGCCTGCTAAGTACATGGGGTTTCCCCGCGAGAGTTCGAATCTCTCAGGCGTCGATCTTTTTAGTTAATATTTTTTCAGTTTCTACAGCATATTTTCGGAGTGAACGTGCCCCTGTTTATAAAAACCCAATAATTCTGTTATTTACAGGGTATTTTTTCGAATAATTCTTCTTTTTACAGCATATAATGCTCATATAACCCAATTGGTATATTTTCTGCTTACAGCCTTCCGCAAAGCAAATAATTGATTATAAGCAAAATATGTGAACATTAATATTATTGTGTCGAATATAAAAGATTAGTTAAATAATTAAAACTCATTAAAGGTCTTGTAAAGTTTTTCTAATGGTTACGACTTTCTAAATCGTTTTAGTTTTAAAAATTGCATATTATTTTACTAGTTTTAGTAAACTCGTGTATTACACGGGTTGAATAAATAAAATATTACATAGAATAAAATTATTAATTATAAAATGATAGACTAAGAAATGATATGATTGAAATTATGTATAATTAATCACTGTAGGTAATAAAAATAATAATATAAACTTTTTAATTTTTTTGTTTTTTCAAAGATAAATTAAATATTTTGTCTTAATATAACATTTTAAAAAATTTTTATTTTAAAATTTTCCTTACTATAACTCCATATTTTATTTATTTTTTTTTTATAAAAAAATTACTTTCAAAAAACCAACTTTAAAATATTACGTAATAGTTTATTTTTTAGAAAAAAATATTTTTTATAAAAAGCTATCACTATAGAAATATTAGTAATAAAAAGTTCACTTTTTTAATTTATTAAAAACTAATTGTAATGTAAAAATAAATAAATAATATTATTAGTAATTAATATGATTATTTAATAAATGGAGAAACGGGAAAAGTTTGATTAGAATGAATATGATGTTGACACGTGTCATCCTCATTTATCCTTTTATTAGAGTCAAAAGATTTTGGCAAATTCGATTTCAATAATCCAAACTACTTAATCGTTGGTCGATAATAATTGATACAATTTATTTGACCGGTAACAATCTTAACTTTTATTTATATTATCAACAACAATCATAGTAGCATAACTATAATAGATTCACAATCGATTTATACTGATTTTAGGTTTGATTTAGCTTGTATGTTTTTTCATTTCATTCATAATCATTATTGTGAACGAAATCTAGTCCAAATCAAGCTTTAGTTTTTAATAATTATGATAATAGGATTGTTATTGGTAATAAAAATAAAAGTTGATTGTTATTGGTCAAATTAATAGTGTGGATTGTTATCGACCAAATTAATAGTGTGGATTGTTATCGGCCAAATTAATAGTGTGGATTATTATCGAAAATAAGTAATCATTTGGATTATCAAAATCCAATTTGCCTTTTATTTTAAAAAAAAAGTGTATATTATTATCGTACTTTTAAATTCGTTACTACTACACATTCCCTAATATCAGACTTACCTACGATACGAAATCCTAACATGTAAGACCATCCACAAATGTTGTGTAATAATGATTAAGAAATACAGAAACACACATGCAACACAAAGCAGTCATGTGATCACTATAGATTCGTTAGATGTGAAATCTCAATTTTTCAAATGAAATCACGTATAGTTGATGTTGATGTATTCCGTGCTTCCGAGATCATGTGCTTCTCACGTGCTTTACTTAGAGTTTGTTTAGTGTTAGTTTAGATTATTTAAAAGTTAGTTAGTAGGTTGTTGATGTATTAATAGTTCTTTCCTTTGCTTCCGAGTTAATGAATTCAATCAATTTCCACATTTCAATTCTGATGGTATCAGAGCTTTAGCTCCGATCCCTTTCCGTTCATCTTCTTCAATCTTTTCCGATCAAACTTTCGATTCGATTTCTTGTTTTTTTTTTCGATTCACATCGATGGCGACTGCTGCTTCGATGTCATCTTCATCATCTTCATCAATTTCTTCCAATACATCATTCGATTCTTCAAATCCTCTTTATCTACATCCATCTGATCATCCAGGAATGCTTTTAGTTTCTAAATCATTTGATGGATCTGGTTTTGGTGCATGGAAAAGAGCAATGTCAATTGCTTTATCTGCTAAGAACAAATTAGGTTTTGTTGATGGAACTACTCTTTCTCCTACGGATCCAAATCAACTTCATGTTTGGAAACGATGCAATGACATGGTTATCTCATGGATTCTTAACACTTTATCTTCAGATATCAGTGAAAGTGTTCTTTATACGGATACTGCATCTGCTCTTTGGAAAGAGTTGAATGATCGGTATGGTCAATCTAATGGTGCAAAATTATATCAATTACAGAAGAGTATTTCAGATGGTTCAAGGATCTGATGATATTGCTTCTTATTTCACCAAGCTAAAACGAAGTTGGGATGAGTTGAACACTTTAAATAGTGTTGTTACTTGTACTTGTGGATCTGCTGCTATACTCTTAAAAAGAGAAGTTGATCAGAGGCTAATTCAATTTTTAATGGGACTCAATTCTACTTATGATACTGTTAGAGGTAATATTCTGATGATGAAACCTCTTCCTTCTCTTAATGAAGCTTATGCATTATTAATTCAAGATGAAAAACAAAGAGAGATACATACAAATACTCAGTTTGTTCATGATATTGCTGCAATGAATGTGAATTCTCATAAGTACAATAGTACTAAGAATGTTGTTTGTACACATTGCAACAAACAAGGACATGTAGCTGCTAAATGTTATAG
This sequence comes from Flaveria linearis, assembly GCA_024085815.1. Classification (NCBI taxonomy): domain Eukaryota; kingdom Viridiplantae; phylum Streptophyta; class Magnoliopsida; order Asterales; family Asteraceae; genus Flaveria; species Flaveria linearis. Next base: position 97,279,875 of record CM044001.1, read on the forward strand.
ACTTATTGGCTTTCCTAAAGATTTCAAGTTTACCAAAGCCAAGAAGTTAGCTGCTAATGCATTTGCTGCACAACATGACCATGTTGATTCCATTGAGTCTCCTTCATCTACCAATCACACCTTCACATCATCTCAGTATCATGATTTACTTCAGCTCTTGCAGAAAATTACTATTGTAAATGACAAGTCTGGATCATCTTCGGATACATCTAATACCATCAACTATGCAAATTTTGCAGGTATTATGAGATGTGATTTTTTGACCTCAAATTCAAAATGGATAATTGACACAGGTGCTAGTAATCATATGTGTTTTGAACACACATTGTTTTCTGATATTCATGAAATTCCTAAGCCAATTCTTATCTTTCTACCTAATGGTCATTCTCTCAAAATCACTAAAGTTGGTACTATTCAATTTAATGAGAATTTTTCTCTTTCACATGTCTTGTTAGTACCTGAATTCAAACACAATCTGTTATCAGTTCCAAGATTATGTCATGATACGAATGGACTGATTTATTTTTCTGCAACATCTTGTCTATTGAAGGCCCCTTCACTGAAGAGGCCAGTGGTACTTGGTAAACTTCTCAATGGCCTTTACATGTTGCACAATTCCAAGCATAATTCATCAGCTCAATTGTTTTTCAATTCTGTTGTTTCATGTAATAATGTCATTGACAATAACATTTGGCACTATAGACTTGGTCATTTGCCTCTTTATAGGCTGAAACAGTTACCCATTTTTGGTCCTATGTCTAATGCTTCAATTCAATCTTGTGCAATTTGTCCTAAAGCTAGGCAACATTGTCTTCCTTTTCCTGATAGTAAAACTAGAACAGCCCAACCATTTGATCTTGTTCATATTGACATATGGGGACCATATAATTTTGCTACATATAATGGTTTTAGATATTTTCTCACCATTGTAGATGATTTTAGTAGAAACACATGGACTCATTTGTTGACTACTAAGTCTAATGCTTTTGAGATCCTTCAAGGTTTTGTTGAAATGGTTTCTACTCAATTTGCATCTAAAATCAAATGCATTAGATCTGATAATGCCTTTGAGCTGGGAACAGGTACTAAGCAGGCTGCTTATTTTTTAAGCAAAGGAATTCTTCATCAAACATGTTGTGTTGGAGTTCCTCAACAAAATGGTATTGTTGAACGAAAACACAAGCATCTTTTAGAGACTGCCAGAGCTTTATTGTTTCAATCCAAACTTCCAATTTCTTTTTGGGGAGATTGTGTACTTACTGCCACTCATCTTATAAACCTGTTCCCTACTCCTGTTCTTAATGGTAAAACACCTTTTGAAGCATTGTTTCATAAATCTCCTTCTTATGCTCATTTAAGAAGTTTTGGTTGCTTATGTTATGCTTCCACTTTGAAATCTAGGAGAGATAAGTTTCAGCCAAGAGCTGTCCCTTGTATTTTCATTGGTTATCCTATGGGACAGAAAGGATACAAGCTCTATAACATTGATACTAAAACCATTTTTGTTTCAAGGAATGTTATATTTCTTGAACATATTTTTCCTTCAATTCCTTCTACTTCAACTCATCATTTATTTCCTGTTTTTGACAATTTTGATCAAGTTTTTGATGATTTGAATTCCATTTCTTCTTCCACTGATCCTTCTTCCACTCCTTCTTCTTCCACACATGATTCTTCCATTCCTTCTATTCCTCTCCGAAGGTCTTCTAGGACTGTTCATCCTCCTTCTCATCTCAATGATTATGTTTGTAGTCATGTTCATACTTCTTCTCAGTCGTGTTCTTCTTGTCCCCACACTCTTACTAATGATTGTTTTGCCACCGCCAATCTTGTTTCTTCTGACCTCAGTTCTTCTGCTCAAAGTATTCTTAATACTCTTGATACTATTTCTGAACCCCAATCTTATTCTGAGGCTGCTCAACATCCTGCTTGGCAGGAAGCTATGCAAAAAGAGTTTGCAGCTCTTGAACACACCAATACTTGGTGCATTATTGATTTACCTTTGGGTAAAAAGCCCATTAAATGTAGTGGGTTTACAAGGTCAAACTTAAAGCAGATGGTTCTCTTGAAAGATGTAAAGCTCGATTAGTAGTAAGAGGGGACACACAAAGGGAGGGGATTGATTATTTTGAGACATTTTCTCCTGTCATCAAAATGACCACTATTAGAAGTTTAATCAGTGTTGCCACTAAACAACATTGGCCCATGTTTCAACTGGATGTTAACAATGCTTTTTTACATGGGGATCTTGATGAAGATATCTACATGTCTCCCCCTCCTGGTATGGATTTACCATCTAATAAAGTTCTGAAGTTACAGAAGTCTTTATATGGCCTAAAACAGGCTTCTAGACAATGGTATGGCAAGTTGTCTACATTTTTGAAAGCCCATGGTTATATCCGATCCCATAATGATCATTCTCTTTTCACTAAGCATATGGGATCCTCTATTGTCCATCTAGTTGTTTATGTTGATGACATTCTTATTACGGGTAACAATGTGGATGAATCAATGCTTTAAAATCTACCCTTGATCTTACTTTCAAAATCAAAGATCTTGGTTTTTTGAATTATTTTTTGGGCATAGAGGTTTTACAAGAATCTAATGGGTTTCTTATGACACAACGCAATTTTGCTGCTGAGTTACTTAAGGAATTTGCTTCTCCTTCTCTTCCTATTCATCCTTCACCTTTACCCACTCATCTTTAACTTAAGACAGATGATGGTGATTTGCTTCCTGATCCTTTGATATATCGTCGTTTAGTTGGCAAGATGAATTATTTGACTCACACTAGACCCGACTTGGCTTTTGCTATCCAATTTTTAAGTCAATTCATGACTGCTCCACGTTCCTCTCATTGGACTGCAGCCATGCATACTCTCGGCTATATCAAGTTTTCCGCTGCTCAAGGTCTATTTTTCAACAATACTTCATCTCTTGATTTGGTTGCTTATTGTGATTCGGATTGGGCATCATGTCCTAATACTCGTCGCTCTGTTAGTGGCTATTTCATTTCTTTAGGAGGTTGTCCATTGTCATGGAAATCTAAGAAACAACATACTGTTTCTCTCAGCTCAGCCGAAGCTGAGTATCGATCCCTTCGCCGTCTCACTGCTGAACTTGCTTGGTTAACACGTTTACTTGCTGAACTGCATGTTCCGAACATTCTTCCAATTCCAGTAAAATGTGATAGCCAAGCAGCCATTTATATTGCCAAAAATCCCGTGTTTCATGAACGCACAAAGCATATTGAAATTGATTGCCATTTTGTCTGTGAAAAACTTCAACAAGGTCTTATCAATTTGCTGCATATTGGCACGAAAGATCAACTTGCTGATGTTTTTACAAAGAGTCTTGCTACTCCTCTGCATCAAGAGAATGTTTCCAAGTTAGGGCTTTCCGAGCCTCCAACTTGAGGGGGGGTGTTGATGTATTCCGTGCTTCCGAGATCACGTGCTTTACTTAGAGTTTGTTTAAAGTTAGTTTAGATTATTTAAAAGTTAGTTAGTAGGTTGTTGATGTATTAATAGTTCTTTCCTTTGCTTCCGAGTTAAGAATTCAATCAATATCCACATTTCAATTCTGAGTTGAAGAATGAATAGGATTGAAGTTTTATTGAATTAGCTTAAAATTCAATCAACAAAACTTTTGAACATTTCTTTCAGATTGTAATGGAATTAAACCAAAGAAACCAAAATCTCTCTCCCCCTTATCACCATCACCACGCTCACCAGCCCTTCCATAGTTGCCCCTGCCACCATTGCCATCACATCACACGTCGTCGTGAGCCACCACTATATTCGAGCAAATGTATCACAATTTCCAATTCATGTGATAAATTTCAATTTCAATTTCAATTTAGATCCATTTCTTTTAAAATTCCAGTCCTTTCTATAGATTCAGATTCCTTTAAAATATTCCTGAAACAAATGGCCATATGTGGTTAGCAAATTGTTGCCATAGTATTATTCTAAACAATCAAAATACAATGAAAGTGGAAAATCTACCATCTAAATGGTCAAAGCATACATGTCTATCAGTTGTGTAATTGCTAGATAGTGTGATGTCTACCAGAAATCCATAATCACACCAAAAATAGAAACTCTATTAAGAAAATGAGCAACCTTCTTTTAAAATAATCTGAACTGCTGCTGTTGCTTCTTGTAAATCCTTATGAAACCATTTTTGACATCTTATCGATGCTGGTTTTCAATTCTTGATGACACAAGTTCACTTCCGCATTACATATAAGTTATAACTAGATGCAAATAACACCTTCAGTATAGGTGGAGGGTCCGATGGTGTTGTGCATTGTGAATGCACACGGCTCTCTATGTGTTTCGTTCTTTCATGGAACAATTGATGGTTTTTGTATGGACAGAAAAAGTGATTTTCATGACATAGTCTCAAAAGTGTTATGTGACTAATGTAGAAAGTCAGAATTAAAACCTTCACTCCTTAAATTTTAAAGACAAACAAGCTTTTGACGTAACTAATCACTTGATGGCCTATGCTACAGCATGATTAAAGTGATTTTAACCACAAGAAAAAAACTCAAAATTCTGATATTGACCTCGTGTGGCATTGCCAAAGCCTGAATTACTTTTAAAGACCACAACTTTAATTTTAAATTTTATTCAGTAAGATGAAGCAATTTGTAGAATGGTTAGTGTTACCTAAAAAAGAATACATAGGTAGTTCTACTTACTTCTCAAAAATGAAATCATTATGCTTACTATACATGGAAAGTCAAAGGTCTCAGCTGGAAAAGTCAAGAAACAGCCTTGGAAGCATAAGGTGGACATTTACCCTTGGTCAAAATGGATGGGTTGACTCTAATGGTTACAAAATGTTATGTAGTTACTGTCAGGGGTTAGAGAGGCCAGCAAAGAAAGTTTTCAACTTCATTTCTTCAAGCATAAATACAATGTATATTCTATATATTTGAGAAATCAAGATTCCGTAGAAACCAAAATCTCAATACTCTCTCTTAATAAACAAACAAACAAACGTTCATAGTAAACCTTCCACTCATATCATTGATTTTCATACAAGATTTGAGGTGAATGCAGTTCATAAGATCATTTCTTTAATAGTTGACATCAAACAGCTGCTAATATACTTTACTATATAAAAATGCATCAAACTAATCAATCAATTTAGTAGAGTCGTTGTAGGATACGCCTTGTTTTATCAGGAGCTATGGCACAACTTGTTCTATAGAAATATACTTAATAGTAGAATAATGAAACATTGAAGAGACTAACATAAATTAAAGTATCTATTAGAGAGACATATATTACATTACAATTGTGAGTGGGAAGCTTGGTGGAGTCTTTGTGATTCACTAAATGGGATCAATCTGCAACTTATGCAACAGAGGGATGAGTGAATATCATAATATTTCCAACAAATAGCTTTGCAAAAACACCATATAAACATATATCCAAACTAAAGACGTCGACCACAAACAGCTAGATGTCCCTGTAGTAAAGGAGAAATGTGTGCTATACTATAGCCCTGTGCATAACAGAAGAATCCTTTAAATGGGATCATTATTTTAGCCCTGTGTATGATAAAAGAAACAATGAATATTCACTGAAACGTAAGTTATTACTCGTCTATTGAGCTTTCGAGTTGAGGTGAGATCGATAGAAGAATAATATTTGTTTGTTTCTACGCAGCAGCATCGATTGCGATTGATATAGAACCAATGGAAGAAAGGGATTCAACTGGTAAGCAAATGTAAGGCATCCATAACATCACCATTGATGCAATGTACTAAATCCAAAAAGATATAATCTAGAAAAAAATGCCCAAACAGAATTGATGGAAGATTCGTAGTGTGTGTTAATAACGAATCGTATTCGTATAGCAACCAAATTGTTACGATAAAAGAATAGAGAAGAAGACAGATAGTTAAAACTCAATTCATTTCATCGATACCCTCAATTATAACGATATTCGGTTATATAACGAACTCAACTAGCTAACTAATTCCAATTACAGCTATTGACAATTAACCCCCTGGACTTACAATTGCACATAAAAGACCCCATACTTATTATCTCTTGACACAAATCAAATCAAATCAAATCATTGAAGTTCCTAAACTGTCAAATTCTGAAGAAGTTTGAGAGAAAGAGGACTAAAACATGAGACCTTCAAGAGTACTACGGATCCAGAACCTAACAGAAACAGAGTGCAGCGTCTTCACCGATCACCTACAACCGCCTGAATCGCCTCATCTGCTACAAACTGCTGATAATAATATCATCGGCCTTGTGAGAATGAATTTTAATTAGATACTGATGCTGATTAACACATCGACGCTTTGGCCGAGTGGTTAAGGCGTGTGCCTGCTAAGTACATGGGGTTTCCCCGCGAGAGTTCGAATCTCTCAGGCGTCGTTTGGTATTATTTTTTTTTCTTTTTTGTAAATTCAAACTGCATTTATAAGTTTAACCCTAAACATTTATCCACTTTAAGTTGTGAGTTTGTGACATAAAACAATTGTGTTTAATTTGACGGGTAATTGGTTGATCCGAAACCATAAGTTATGATTCACAATAAGAATATTATTAGTTTTTATTAAGAGTAAGGAAACGTTCTTTTGAAATGAGTTATGTCACGGCATTTTATTTTAATATAATAAACTAGAGTAAACTTCGCTTTTGCTCCCTGTGTTTTGGTCCAAATAACGGTTTTCATCCAAACGTTTCAAAATCGCGATTTTGCTCCTTGTGGTTTGCAATTTGTCTCGGTTTAACTCCAAGGCATTAACTCCGTTAAATGATTCTGTTAAAATCAAGGGTATTTTGGTCTTTTTATATATGAGGACTACAAATGTAAATTATTCAAACTAATAGGGGTATTTTTTTTATAAAAAATTATACATGTATACACACACAACCTAGCATCTCAAACCACCATCAGCAAGCCTCCCACCGCCGGCTACTGCTCCACCGTCGGCTACTGCTCCACCGCCCGTCACTTGCCTCCACCACCGGCCACCCTCACTCTCACACTCTTTCTCTCTTTCTCGCCACCCACCATCGCAGTCTACCAAAAGAATAAACATCTCAAAACCCTAATCAGGGCTTCGATTGAGGTGTGCAAAGGTGACGAGATCTGAAAATCACAAACCAGAAACATCAATTCAAGGTTGAAGAATGAGATTTAGGGTTTGAATCTAGAAGACGAAGATATGAATTTGGGCATAACCAGATTCAATTTTGGTTGGATTGTTGTTAGGGTTTCTGATTTTCTAATGTATATAGTGGTTGTGTGATGCTAGTTGTGCTGGTACGTGGTTATGCGGTGTAAAGGAAGTCTATTGCGGCGGCGGCGACGACATGGTAGCGGTGGTTCGAATCTTTAATTTCAAATATGGGTGGTGATGGCGATTGTGGTGGTTAGTTTCTGTAATTGTTTTCAATTTTCAATTTGTAAGGAAGTCCGATGGCGGTGGTGGTGTTGGGGGCGGTGGTTTGTGGTGGCAGTAGTGGTGGCGTTGTGAGGGGCGGTGGTTTGTGGTGACAGTGGTAGTGGTGTTAGAGGCGGTGACTTGTGGTGACAGTGGTGGTGATGTTGTTAGGATGGCTTGTGATGGCAGTGGAGGTGATATTGTGGTTTTAGGAGCGGTGGTGTTGTGGTCGCAGTCATGGTGGATGGTGGTGCCGATGGTGGTGGTGGCTGTGGATGTCAAAGAAAGCTAGATTCAAACTATTACTTTAAAGTAATAGTTGGAATGTGAATAATTGGTGCTGGTGGCGGTGGTGGTGCTGGTGTTGTGGCGGTGATGGTGCCGGAGGGAGGGTTGTGGCGGTGATGGTGCCGGAGGGAGGGTTGTGGCCGGAAGGGAGGGGTTGTGATGGGGCGGTTAGGTTGTTTTTGTGGTGGAAGAAGGTGTGGGTTGGGTTTGAAATAATGTACAAAATTAGTCATTCTAAGAAATTTACACAAATAGTCCATGTCAGTAAAAAAAGACAAAAATGCCCTTCTAAATAACAGAATCATTTAACGGAGTTAGTGCCTTGGAGTTAAACCGAGACAAATTGCAAACCACAAGGAGGAAAATCGCGATTTTAAAACGTTTGGATGAAAACCGTTATTTGGACCAAACCACAGGGAGCAAAAGCGAAGTTTACTCAATAAACTATGTTAGTATCCGGTGTATTACACGTGTTGAATAAATAAAATACTAAATAATTAGTAATAAAAATTTGTTAATTATAAAACGATATGATTGAAATTGTATATGAGTAAAAATACAAGTGATAAAACAATTATATCAATTTTTAAACTTTCATTTATTAAAACACTTATTGTTTTTTTAAATAAATATTTTGTTTCAAAGAACCGTTTTAAAAAATATCAATATTAAAAATTTTCTTATTATAACTCCTAATTTTAGTTATTTTATTTTATAAAAAATCATTCAAAAAATCATTTTAAACTATTTCATATTCTTAAGAATGTTTGCTGCTTTAGAAAATTTTCTTATTTTTTAAATTTTATTCATTTAGAAGTTACATTTATAAAAGCATCTCTTTCTTAATTTATTTAAAAATAATTTTTAATCTCAAAAAGAATTAAATAATATTATTAGTATTTAATGTAGTTATTAAATACGAGAGAGAGAAACAGGAAAATTAAAATTAGATGGTCTAGAATTTTATTAAGTGTCATCTTAAAACTTTCTTTTATTAAAATAGATAGATATATGTGATTTTATTGAAATAGACTAATTATATATTTGAGTAAATTACCGTTTGTTTCCCTGACGTTTTTCTATTTTAACCGTTTACATCCCTATAGTTTCAAAAGTGTCATCTGCACCCTGATGTTTTATGTTATTTTTATTTGAGTGTCTATCGTTTTATTTTTGTTTTAACTAGTTTTTTTTCCATTTGCGCGCGTTGCGCGCGTGATTACCGATTCAAAACAATTTGAAACTCAAGGCTCGGGCTCAAAAAGAATGTTTGGTTACGGCTGCTAACCATAATTGACAGCCACGCCTCAGCAACCTATAACACACCATTGTCTCATCCCAGCCCAGGAGTGCCCAAATAAGGTACACATGATTGTAACCGGATAGTTTTAATAAAGATGCAAACATCTTCATTATCAACATCTTAAAGTTAGGGTTAAGACCAACCCCAACAAACAGAGGTACCAGTAAACCCACAAATCTACGCATTCTAGTACGTCGACTCATATATATGAGCCTGCGCTTAACATCATAGACCCGACAATAAGCGTCAAGTGAACAACCGTTCAACATCATCGAGCAGTTTCAAAGTACCACAGACAACAACAACATGGACCTGACGATAAGCCTCATGTGAATGACCGTTCAACATCATCGACAAATTACAAAGAATCACCAACAATAGCAAGATATTCAAATCACAACATCAATGACGTATTACTCTTGTGTATACGCACCATTGACAAACTAATCAGCAACCAAAAACATATTAGAGTCTAACTTCATCTTAATCAGAGAATAGACCTAAAAAAGGTCTAGGATGAACATGTTCTCATCTTCATCGACCAACCGACTTTAAAAAACCAACACAATCAAAGAAACCCTAGAATTCAAATGAAATCACAAAAACATTTCATCAACAATTGCAAAAGACTAAGATTCTAGTTACAAAAACCCCAAAATCATAGACAAAATATGAATCAGAGAAACAAATACGGAGATTCAAGGTTAGAAACCTCGGTTAGGGTTTTCTAAAGACCTCGAAGGAAAATCTCAGATGAAGTATCTCCATCATCATCGACATGAAGCAACAAATTAGGGTTCTCAACCCAAAACATCAAAAACATCAAACTTTCGTCTCAAGTGAGTGTTTGCCTACCGTCATCGACCAATCGGAACCCCATAAGGCCTCGGTAGGCCAGAAAAAGCCTCCTAGAGGCGGCACTCAACCTCTGGCCAGCTTACAGGTGGTCCCTTGAACCACCCGTCTTGCATCAACACAAAGGAGGGCCACCTTCCATGCATGCTAGAGGCGGCTACTGCGCACAACACGGGCGGCGCCCGCTTCCCAAACAACCGCTGCCGGTCATCAGTGGGAGGTACACGATGATGATAGTAGAAACCGCCAGCACCAATAGCAAAACACCACAACATAGTTACATCTGAAAACCCTAAACAAGTCTTGGAGAGACAAGGAGATAAGAGGGCAACAGAGGCTGGCGAACCAACGCCATCAACACCAAAGGAGGTGAAAAATCAGAGATAAGGGACACGCAGCCGCCACCAAAGGCGGTTAACCGACCACCGGCGGCATCGAAGGCGGCAGATTTAGGCCGGTTTAAATACGCACCGCCATCCACAGATAGCGACGATACACGACTCCACCGGAGACGCCACCCACACACAAAACCGGCGACCACCAACCGACGACATAGACCTGTCGTGGTCGGCAGAGCCAGAGGCGTCGCCCTCTCTCTCTAGAATCAAACGGGAGGGTTAAATGCGTAAACCCTCTTTTATTGCCTTTATAAACAGAAGAGGGCAGGGGGGTAATAGGATAATTCAAAAGGTCTTGTGGCCAAATTTAAAGAAATAAAATCTTAAAACTTTCTTTTATTAAAATAGATAGATAGATGTGATTTTATTGAAATGGACTAATTATATATTTGAGTAAATTACCGTTTGTTTCCCTGACGTTTTTCTATTTTAACCGTTTACATCCCTATAGTTTCAAAAGTGTCATCTGCACCCTGATGTTTTATGTTATTTTTATTTGAGTGTCTATCGTTTTATTTTTGTTTTAATTTGAGTCAAGATAACTAACGTTGTTAGTTTTTCTGTTAAATTTATTGTTAAAAAGACTAAACTACCCCTAAAATTAAATATAAAAAAAATTTGTACACCTTCTCCCCTTCTTCCTCATCTTCCTCAATGAACCCTAATACCAGAACCACCAAATCTCCATTGCTCCTACTCATCATCTCCATCACATGCTTCTTCCTTCTCTTCTACACCTTCTGCGCTTCTTCCCTAATCTCACCACCACCGTGACCCCCTACCACCACCATCGCGACCCCCCATCAGTACCACCACCGCAGCCCCCATCACCACCACCATCGCATCCCCTCATCACCACCACCACCGCAGCCCCCCATCACCACCACCACCGCAGCCCCCCATCACCACCACCACCGCAGCCCCCCATCACCACCTCCACCGCAGCCCCCGATCACCACCACCACCGCAGCCCCCGATCACCACCACCACGCGCAACCCCCCATCACCACCACCACCATAGTGTCACACCCTGACCGATGGCGGAATCATCGGAGCGGACGAGGGAATGATTGATTGTTCATAACACATGGTTGTCTAATAGTGGAAACAATATTAAAATCAGATTACAAGATATTATAAGTTCAACATACACAAATACAACAATTGAAACCACAAACAGTAATTGTCTTTTATTTTAACTAAGTCCGGGTTTTAAATGAGCAGGTAGAAGTCCACTATCTTGCTTAACCTAAAATCATGTGAAAAGTAACAAGTCAGCTAAAAATTTAACCGGTGAGTAATCACAGTTTGATATAAATATAGATTGATTGATTGATTGAGAATAATTCAATTCACAAAGTAATGTTAAGACTTATAATGCAATAGCGAAGCAAATAGATAAACCGACACAATATAAACCCCTTGACTTGACACTTGCATATAATAAACTTGCACATAAACACCATAGATTGACTAATTGCCTCTGGCACAATCACCACTCGTAAGCCATGTGGGGTGTGTTATCCAAACCAGTAGATCTACCATTGATACCAGGATTGATTGATTGAATTAGGGTTTTACTGTCGTCCAGTTTATCATAGTATGTTCACATAATTGCAAGTAATAACATAACCTGTCTTGAATTGAATTTAGAATGAAATAACAATAGAATATCATGATTGAATATATTGTATCACATGATTTCCCCTAAATAGGAAATGATATAAAAAGGGGATATGAATACTCACTTTATTGATGAGATTTGAATTTGGACGTGATAAATTAGACACCAACGATTTCCTTATGATTAACCTAAGGAACGGTGTTTCGAGTTAGAATAATAATAATGTGAGAATTGGAAATAGATTAGGGTTCTCATTTGGTTTTGATTGGTAGTTTAAATTAATTAATTTTATTTGTTTTGAATGTCTTGAAATAAATAAATGAATTTGTTGAAAGTGATTATGTCAAGAATTTTAATAGAAATTTATACATATAAGTTATACATATATACAATTTATTAATAAATTGTATATGTATAATTATATACATAATTATATATAATCATGTAATTATATATAATTATATGTATAATTATATACACAATTATATGTATATAATAAATTTATACATATGTAAGCGTAACTATATACTGTATGTTAATTATATACACAAGTTATAAATTGTATACGATTATGTAAAAATATATACATGTAATTTATTCAAATAAAAGTTGTTTCGATAATCGGATAATATATATCAATGTATATATATTGGATTCAATTTATTTATTGTATAATTATATATTATACACTAATTATAAATTGGTAGAAAATATAATTAGTTATTTTATTTATTTAAAACAATTAAAATAAATAAATAAAATGTTGAAATAAATTTCAGAAAATAATTAGATTGTTTTAAAAATTTCTAATATTTGTAAAAACATTTTTATGATTTTTAGGAATTTTTTCGGAATTTTTAAAACTTAAAAAGGAGGCTTAAAAAATGTGTGAGGTGGCCCGGGGTCGAACCCGGGACCTCTCGGATGACAAAGGGCGCAGGAACCGGTGGACTAAAGGCCTTAGCCGCGCTAACAACCCGGTTCCAATTCTTTTAAACACAACCTCAGTCAAACCCCAATTTCCATTCGAGCCCTAGTTCGATCCCAGCCAAATTGAACACGAATTCGATTCTGAATGCGTCCGAAATCATGGGGCTTTTGTTTACCTTTTAAAAACGAGTGTGTGGGTATGTGGAATTACTCGTATGATGACGAATCGGTGTTGAACCCAACAAGAACAGTCGCGACCGTGGTGCTCAATGGATTAATGGGGTAATTGTTGATGATAATCAAATTAAATTGATAAGAAGCTTTGGATGATGATAGAGACTAAAAGCCCTTTGTTAATTTTGAAGATTAAAACCCAGAGATAGGTGTTCGGGTGTGGTGTGTGCCGCGACCGAGAAGGGAAGTCGAGCGGGGTGTTTGGGTTTGTTTTGAATGAAATTGATAGTGGTAATCGATTAGTGGTAGATATATTAGTGTTTAGGTTTGATCAATTTGCTTATTTTCGGGATTTGGTGGTCGACAATGGCCAAAAACAGGCCGAGAAAAGAGGAAAAGGAAAACGGGTGAATGGGAGGTGGGGTTGGATGTCTTTCAAAGATATACACAAATGGTCCCTCAACTTTGTTTCTCATCAATTTATGCTCAAAACTTGGTGTGTTAAGTTTCTAATTTGACATTTAGACTCCCTTGAACTTAATTAAGTTTTGTCTTGTTAAGTTTTATAACCTATTGTTATCTTATTATTATTATTATTATTATTATTATTATTATTATTATTATTATTATTATTATTATTATTATTATTATTATTATTTATTATCGAGAGCTTTATATTTGAAATCCCCATGATTGTATTATTAACAAATATTAACTGAAATTAATATAAAAAAAATACGGGTGGTTACTGTCACACCCCGAAAATCGCAGCGGAAGATTCGCGTGACATGGTGGTAACGGAAGTTGGAGTTGACCCAACTATTATAGTCAAACGTTCTTAAGTTAACGTTAGTCGTGAAAGTCGTACATTATTATCATAAAAGTATTTTATTAAACAACCTTAAACATTTCGGTAGTAACACATAGTTCCGTTTTTACTACATGAACCCAACTTTATTTAAAGATGTTTTGAAACGTTTGACCCTCCAAAGACAAAGTTCCAGAATATCCATATAGAGCTCACCTATAACCCTGAAAAGCATGAAGGGTAAAAAGTCAACATAAGGTTGGTGAGCTTTCGGGGTTTTTGTAGTTTCGCAAACAATCATTTGAAAATAATATGATGAAACAAGGCATAATATATTCCTCATAGACTAGCTAGGTACTATGAAAATTTAGGTCATAAGCCCATAATCAAATCAAGAAACACGTCGTTGCCCCACAACTATCCAGACATATAAACTCCCTCGCCACAAACCTGACCAGCGCGACTGGTCGCGAGAGCGGGCCATTCTAACCCGATAGATCTACCAATATATTCTGCGGCCTCACCCCTGAGGTTAATGATTATAGGGGGATTTAGGGCTCAATAGTATATACATCCATACTATGACCCGAACTTATACCCTCATATAATATATTATCTTGTTTAATCCATCATATATTCAAAGAAACATTATTTCATGCTTTTCACCCCAAAACAGTTGAAATGATATTAAAAATGGGGCCGAAGAACTCACCTTGAGTGCGGTTAATGAAATGAACCAATGTGCTTTAGGCTTTTTGATAATGAAACCCTAATCATTAGCATCATGGTCAATACATAATGATTTATGCTTACGAATGCATTTCACCCATTTTATTTGGTTGTTTTTAATATAGCATGTTTTTAGAAATATATATTTTTGTAAATTTTTAATAAAACTATTATTTTTCCTTATTAGGGTTACATATTTTCTTACTATTATCTATACCTTGCTCATATACTAAATGTCTTATGTTATAAAACTTATAATTTTTCCAAACATATATATATATTATAAATCCTATTAGTCGTGAGTCAAGTTTGTTAGTCATAGTGTTCTTTTGGTCTTTTGTTTGATCTTAACCACAATTCCTAGTCTCAAAGTTTATTAGTAGACTTTTATCTAATAAAGACCTTCAATTATGTCCAAATATCTCTACCTTATCTTAGTCATTTTTCAATATTATTTTCTTATCATCATTGTCACCCAAAATCTTCAACCTAGTTATCATCCTATGTCATTATACTAACAACAATACTTCATCCATAATATTACTTAATGTTTCTAACAAGGTCATAAGACATCAATCCCCAACTAATATGCTTATATTCACTATGTGTACATCCATATATGCATTCTCACCATCTAGATTACCCAACTAATATACTTTCATCCAACATTAACCTATTCTAACAAATTTTCAGATTTATATTGCCATTTAAAAGACCATTTTTACAACATTATCAACTAAACAACTATTTTACAACCTCTTTAAATGGGTGGATCAAGATTCATCAAGATCTTCATCTTGATTGTTCATGCATGAACAAATATAAGCAATCCAATAAAAGAAATACCTTTGAACACAAACGAATGATTCAAAGACTATAATGATAGCACTTTATCTTCTACTTCCGATTACAACTTCGGGTTTTATTTGAAAGTCTAACTAGATTCTTTAGGGAAGATGCAAGTGAGGTCACTAGTGGTGATGATGTTGGTGGCGGGTGGCGATGTTGGTGGCGGTGTGGTTGACGGGTGGTGGTGTTGGTGGCGGTGTGGGTGACGAGTGGTGGTCGCGGGGGTGGATGGTGTCGGGTGTGGGGGTGGTGGATGGTGTCGGGTGTGGGGGTGGTGGTCACAGCGGTAGATGGTGATGGTGGTGGCGGGCGGCTGGCGGCCGGCGGCGGCAGGTGGCCGGCGGCGGCAGGTGGTCGATGGGGGGGGTGATGGTGTGTGTGTGTGTGTGTGTGGAAGATGGAGAGAATGAGGAGATGAAGAGATGGTGGTGTGGGTGTTTATAGGGATTATGCAAATGGTTATGTGTCAACCATGCAAAAATCCCAAATCTAATCACTAGATTTTGTGTCATATATATTATTATTATTATTATTATTATTATTATTATTATTATTATTATTATTATTATTATTATTATTATTATTAACCAATTGTCTAAATTGATTAATTTAATAACAAGTTTAGTCAACTTTGTCAAATACTGATCATTGACTTTCATGGGTGCAATGCACTGTGTGACAATTCCAAATTCAGCAAGACATTTTTACATTAAGAAAACATTGCTCAATTCTTAAAGAGTCAAACGAGTCAACTACGATTTTTAGTTATTTAAATTTTATAGAATTGCGTTGGCATTGACCTGATTTTGCCGGTTGTTAAAGTCTCCCCCTGTTCTGGAAATTTCGTCCCGAAATTTTATGTTGTAGGGTCTTTATCAGGCTGATTTTTAAAGAGGTGGGGATATTTCTGTCGCATCTGATCTTCGCTTTCCCAGGTGAATTCAGGCCCTCTCTTCGAATTCCATCTTATCTTGACCAGCTTAATTTGTCTTCGTCTGAGTTTCTGGACCTTCCGATCCATAGCCTCAACTGGTTCTTCGATGAAATGAAGTTTATCGTCAATAAAAACTTCTTCTGGTGGAATGATGAGTGATTCGTCTGTCATACACTTCTTAAGGTTGGATACGTGGAATACGTTGTGCACACTCCCAAGTTCACTTGGTAGGTTAAGACGGTATGCTACTGGTCCAATACGTTCGGTTATCTCGAATGGTCCGATGTATCGGGGATTGAGCTTCCCTCGTTTACCAAATCGTATCACGCCTTTCCACGGCGACACCTTTAGAAATACTCTGTCACCAGTTTGGAATTCTAACGGTTTTCTCCGATTATCCGCATAGCTCTTTTGCCTGCTTCTTGCTGCTTCTAACCTCTTCTTGATTTGCCCGATCTTGTCGGTCGTTTCTTGGATAATTTCAGGCCCGGTTAATTTCCTTTCACCCATTTCTGCCCAACATAAGGGCGAGCGACATTTCCTTCCGTATAATGCTTCAAACGGGGCGGCCTTAATGCTGGTGTGATAACTGTTATTATATGAGAACTCAGCTAATGGTAGGTGAGTGTCCCAATTACCGCCAAAATCGATCACACATGCTCTTAGTAGGTCTTCCAGTGTTTGGATGGTTCTTTCACTCTGGCCGTCTGTTTGTGGGTGATAGGCTGTGCTCATGTCTAGTCGAGTACCCATGGCTTCATGTAGTGATTGCCAAAATCTTGAGGTAAATCGACTATCCCTATCTGATATGATTGAAACGGGTACTCCATGACGCGACACCACTTCCTTAATGTATAAATTTGCTATCTTGCTCATGTTGTACCCCTCTTTCATGGGTAAGAAGTGTGCAGATTTTGTCAACCGATCAACAATTACCCAGATGGTGTCGTAACCACTAGCTGTTCTTGGTAGTTTTGTCACAAAATCCATAGCAATACACTCCCATTTCCATTTTGGAATTTCTGGTTGTTGTAATAGACCAGATGGCTTCTGATGTTCTGCTTTTACCTTGGCGCAGGTGATACATTGATTTACATACGAAGCTACATCTCCTTTCATATTAGGCCACCAGAAGAATTCTTTTATATCGTGATACATTTTGTCCATCCCTGGGTGAATTGAGTATCTCGATTTATGGGCTTCTTCAAGAATTAGTTTGCGTAAACCTCCATGTTTGGGGACCCATACTCGGTTCACAAAACGCATCAACTTGTCGGAGTCGGGTGTTAATCCCTTGATCATTCCTTGTAGATCTTCTCCCTCCATGTTTCCATCTTTTAATGCTTCGATTTGAGCATTGCGAATGTGATTGGTAAGGTTTGAGTGTATGGTGAGTTCCATTGCTCGCACCCGTAGAGGTTTTTCTCTTTCCTTTCTACTGAGCGCATCAGCCACGACGTTAGCTTTGCCTGGGTGGTATCGTATATCGCAGTCGTAATCATTTAATAGCTCTATCCAGCGGCGTTGCCTCATGTTCAATTCTTTCTGATCAAAGATATGTTGCAGACTCTTGTGATCCGTATATATCACACATTTAGTTCCATATAAATAATGTCTTCATATCTTGAGTGCGAAAACAACGGCTCCCAGTTCTAGGTCATGGGTGGTGTAATTTTTCTCATGCACCTTTAATTGTCTTGACGCATAAGCGATGACTTTATCCTTCTGCATTAATACGCACCCAAGACCTAATCGTGAGGCATCACAATATACTACAAATCCCTCTGTCCCATTTGGTAAGGATAGTATGGGTGCACTGCATAATTTTTGCTTCAATAACCGAAAGGCTCTGTCTTGATCTTCGCCCCATACGTAACTCTTATCCTTGCGAGTTAATAGGGTTAAGGGTTGGGCTATCTTTGAGAAATTTTCTATAAATCTACGGTAATAGCCTGCTAACCCTAGGAATTGTCGTACTTCTGTTGGAGATTTGGGGGCTTCCCAGTTCTTAATTGCCTCAACCTTGGCTGGATCCACATGGATACCCTTTTCATTAATAACGTGTCCGAGAAATCGAACTTCTCGAAGCCAAAATTCACATTTTGAGAACTTTGCGTACAACTTTTCTTTCTTGAGGACGTTTAGAATTAGCCTAAGGTGCTGCTCATGCTCTTCCTTTGATTGTGAGTATATCAGAATGTCGTCGATGAATACTATCACAAACTTGTCCAGGTAGGGCTTACAAATCCGATTCATAAGGTCCATGAATATGGCAGGCGCGTTGGTCAATCCAAATGGCATTACCAGAAACTCGTAATGACCGTAACGTGTTCTAAAAGCCGTTTTTGGAACGTCCTCTTCTGTTATCAACAGTTGATGATATCCTGATCGTAAATCTATCTTCGAGTAGTAGCTGGATCCTTGTAATTGATCGAACAGATCATCAATTCTTGGTAGTGGGTATCGATTTTTAATGGTGAGTTTATTTAATTCTCGGTAATCAATGCACATCCTGAATGATCCGTCTTTCTTTTTGACGAATAGCACCGGTGCTCCCCAAGGAGAAAAACTTGGTCGAATGAATCCCTTGTCTAATAATTCTTGCAGTTGTTATGACAATTCCTGCATTTCAGAGGGTGCCAGTCGATATGGTGATCGTGCTACTGGTGCAGCTCCGGGTATCAAGTCAATTCGAAATTCGATCTGCCTTTGTGGAGGTAACCCTGGTAGGTCTTCGGGAAATATCTCTGGGTATTCTCGTACAATGGGGATGTCTTCCATTCCTTGTTCCTCATTTTTAGTGTCAGTGGCCTTTACTAGAAAGGCGGGATACCCTTCGTTTAGATATTCATAAGTTTTCATGACGCTTAAAACTTTAAACGAGGGTTTTCCTTTTTCTCCTTGAATGATTAAGAGTTCTCCACTAGGAGTTGGCAATCGGATGATTTTCTCAAAACATACTATTTCGGCATGATTTTGAGAGAGCCAATCCATACCAATAACAACGTCGAAACTTCCCAGATTGACAGGTAATAAGTCGATACTAAAGAGATGATTGTTGAGTTGTATCGTGCAATTTCTAATTATTTCATTAGATTTTATTTTCTTTCCATTAGCTAGCTCTATAATATACTTCTTTCTTAGCTTACATGGTTTAATCCCCAATGATGGTTCGAACTCTTTAGATACAAAACTTAAATCAGCACCAGTGTCAAACAAGATGGAGGCATAGTGATTGTTGATAAGAAACGTACCGTTAACCACTGACGGTTCTTGTTGTGCTTCCTTGACATTCATCTCAAAAGCTCTCCCTCTGGCCCTGGACTGGTTCAACTTTGGGCAGTTCTTCCTGAAGTGTCCGATCCTACCACACTCATAGCAAGCTTGATCATTTCTGATTTTCCTTTCATCAGGTTTTGCTCGGCAGTTTTGGCTCAGATGTCCAAGTTTATGGCAATGAGTACAAATCTTACAATCACCCGTATGGAGATATCCGCATTTGTTACATTTCCCTTGAGATTCCTTGTTTGCCCCTCTGTTGTTTGATGTTGCGACATAAATTCGTTCGGATCTTTGGTCAAAGTTTTTCCTGTTGCTTGCTTGTCCCTTGGGGTTTTCAAACCACTTCCTTTTTCCATCAAATGGTCTTCTGTTTACTTTGATCGCCTTCCTCCCGATTTCCATCGCACTTTTTCCTTGCTCATTCTTCTTGATCAGGGTTCCATTTCGTATTGCGTCATCAGTTAAGGAGTGTGCAATAGCGATTGCACTTTGGATGGTGGTAGGCTTGGAAGCTGTAACGTTGCTTCTTATTTGGGGTGTCAATCCCCATATGTATCTTTCAATTCGCACGTATTCTGGTGTAACCATGCGGGGCACCAATCTAGCAAGATCATTGAATCTCGACGTGTATGTCCGGATCTCGGCTCCTTCCATGGTATGATTCCAGAATTCGGTTTCGATCTTCTGGAGCTCGTTGCGTGGGCAGTATTCTTTAAGTAACATCTCCTTTAGTTGTTCCCAAGTAAGTTCATATGCGTTCTTATCGCCCAAAATTTGGCGCTGGGAGTTCCACCATGATAATGCTGCATCTTGAAAGGAACAGGTCGCGTATTTGACCTTTTGTTCGCTAGAACAATTGCTTATTACTATAACAGTCTCCATTCTCTCGATCCATCGGACTATATCTAGTGGTCCTTCAGCGCCTGTGAATGTTCTTGGATTGCACCCTTGAAAGGTCTTGTATGAGCATCCTTGTGGTTGTCCACTTGACGAACTTCCTGGATTCCCGTTCGTACCAGATCCATTATTGGCACCAACACCAGATCCCGTGTTTGATCCATTTCCCGTTCCATTACCAAGGCCATTGCCCGTGTCCTCTTGCCTCCTCCCTTGACTAGCCACTAGGTTTGCATCGTGTTGTTCTAAAGCGGACTTAACATGCTGAGCTATTAGTTGTGCTAATTCTTCCGCGGTAGTTGGTAAATTGACGTTTCCACTCGAGGGTGTGCCTCGGGTTACGGGTGGCATGGTTCAATTCTGTTTTGAAGATAGGGAAGAAGGTGTTTAGTTTACGGATGTTTGCTGTTATAATGACTTACCTTATATAAAAATATCCGTATAATAATCAAGTATTAATCACAGCCAACATAAATCATAAGGATAAAACTTTTTAAATCTCATAGGCGTCTAATTACACATACATAAATATCAAAACACCCAACAGTTAGTTATCAAAAGATCATAAGTTAGAGTCTACATGCATCCTCGAGTCATAACTCGGTCAAAAGAAAGAGTCCAAGCTCTCCGGCTTACATCAATAACTATCCTAATACAAACCTCCAGCACCAACATGCGTAAGGCATGAAATCATCATCAGACATAATGTAGCCATAGTCAATGCGGTCTCTGTCTGCTCTCCCATCACCATCGCGTACTGTTGCACCGTCACTAATGCTGATTCGGCCACATCTGCTCTCTGTTCCGCCTGGGTCAGTCGATCCCTAGTCTCTGCGAGACTACTCTCCAAATCCGCTATACGGAAGTGCATCTGGCTCAGAGCGCTTTCATCCAGTAGTCTCTCCTCTTCAATCGTCATCAATCTCTCATCCAAAGCTTGGCTCACCTCATCCCGGATACTCATCTTCTTTCTGACAGTTAGCAATTCCTTCTCGAGTCGAGCACATTGTGCTACCAGAGTGATCATCATATGTTCGACGGGCTCGTTCTCCATAGTAGTTCCACGTGGTGCGGAAGTCGACTCTCCCACCTCAAAGGTGGAAGGAATCCCATCTCTTGATGCCCATCCTCTCATAGTTTCCATGATCCGTCCCCACTGTTCATCTAGCAGTCTGGCCCGTTTGGGCATAGATGTACTCTTCACACCGGCACCATCATTCACCTTTCTCGTCTCCCTGCGTTTCTTTCGTTCATACACCATCCTGATCCTTGGTGGTGCATCATCATCCATCGTCTTTCTCTTCTCTCTGCGCTCCCTCCGCTCATACACCATCCTGATCTTTGGCGGGCACTGTGCGAGAGGAATAGGGGCTGCTGGGGTCACATCTGTGGGGGTCTCACCTTCCGGGGCCATGCCTTCTGGCTCCTCGGTAATGGGCTCAAGGGTGACTACAGGTGGTGTGGGGTCCTCATCGTCAGACACAGATATCCAACCGTTTCCCGAATCTTCCATTCCCGGGTACAAGGCAGCTGCAAAGTAAGGCTGGGTCGGGTGATACCATGGTGTAGGGGAGATGGGTTCTGATGGGTCCTGCATGCTACTGCTACGGTTAGGTATCCTCTCTCGGTTAACACGATCAGACATCTACAATAAAAGAGAGTATGCATGCGTACTTAAGATTTTGCAATATTCTAGATAATATTTTGCTCAAATATTAATATAACAATTATGCTTGCATGGTACCCTAATCTAGGTAAGACTTATAACGTGGAAATGTCTTTGGAGTCAAAAGTCCTTTTCAAAAGTTATAGTCTAGATTTAAAATTTCTAGTTCACTATAACCGTTGGCTCTGATACCAACTTCTGTCACACCCCGAAAATCGCAGCGGAAGATTCGCGTGACGTGGTGGTAACGGAAGTTGGAGTTGACCCAACTATTATAGTCAAACGTTCTTAAGTTAACGTTAGTCGTGAAAGTCGTACATTATTATCATAAAAGTATTTTATTAAACAACCTTAAACATTTCGGTAGTAACACATAGTTCCGTTTTTACTACATGAACCCAACTTTATTTAAAGATGTTTTGAAACGTTTGACCCTCCAAAGACAAAGTTCCAGAATATCCATATAGAGCTCACCTATAACCCTGAAAAGCATGAAGGGTAAAAAGTCAACATAAGGTTGGTGAGCTTTCGGGGTTTTTGTAGTTTCGCAAACAATCATTTGAAAATAATAAGATGAAACAAGGCATAATATATTCCTCATAGACTAGCTAGGTACTATGAAAATTTAGGTCATAAGCCCATAATCAAACCAAGAAACACGTCGTTGCCCCACAACTATCCAGACATATAAACTCCCTCGCCACAAACCTGACCAGCGCGACTGGTCGCGAGAGCGGGCCATTCTAACCCGATAGATCTACCAATATATTCTGCGGCCTCACCCCTGAGGTTAATGATTATAGGGGGATTTAGGGCTCAATAGTATATACATCCATACTATGACCCGAACTTATACCCTCATATAATATATTATCTTGTTTAATCCATCATATATTCAAAGAAACATTATTTCATGCTTTTCACCCCAAAACAGTTGAAATGATATTAAAAATGGGGCCGAAGAACTCACCTTGAGTGCGGTTAATGAAATGAACCAATGTGCTTTAGGCTTTTTGATAATGAAACCCTAATCATTAGCATCATGGTCAATACATAATGATTTATGCTTACGAATGCATTTCACCCATTTTATTTGGTTGTTTTTAATATAGCATGTTTTTAGAAATGTATATTTTTGTAAATTTTTAATAAAACTATTATTTTTCCTTATTAGGGTTACATATTTTCTTACTATTATCTATACCTTGCTCATATACTAAATGTCTTATGTTATAAAACTTATAATTTTTCCAAACATATATATATATTATAAATCCTATTAGTCGTGAGTCAAGTTTGTTAGTCATAGTGTTCTTTTGGTCTTTTGTTTGATCTTAACCACAATTCCTAGTCTCAAAGTTTATTAGTAGACTTTTATCTAATAAAGACCTTCAATTATGTCCAAATATCTCTACCTTATCTTAGTCATTTTTCAATATTATTTTCTTATCATCATTGTCACCCAAAATCTTCAACCTAGTTATCATCCTATGTCATTATACTAACAACAATACTTCATCCATAATATTACTTAATGTTTCTAACAAGGTCATAAGACATCAATCCCCAACTAATATGCTTATATTCACTATGTGTACATCCATATATGCATTCTCACCATCTAGATTACCCAACTAATATACTTTCATCCAACATTAACCTATTCTAACAAATTTTCAGATTTATATTGCCATTTAAAAGACCATTTTTACAACATTATCAACTAAACAACTATTTTACAACCTCTTTAAATGGGTGGATCAAGATTCATCAAGATCTTCATCTTGATTGTTCATGCATGAACAAATATAAGCAATCCAATAAAAGAAATACCTTTGAACACAAACGAATGATTCAAAGACTATAATGATAGCACTTTATCTTCTACTTCCGATTACAACTTCGGGTTTTATTTGAAAGTCTAACTAGATTCTTTAGGGAAGATGCAAGTGAGGTCACTAGTGGTGATGATGTTGGTGGCGGGTGGCGATGTTGGTGGCGGTGTGGTTGACGGGTGGTGGTGTTGGTGGCGGTGTGGGTGACGAGTGGTGGTCGCGGGGGTGGATGGTGTCGGGTGTGGGGGTGGTGGATGGTGTCGGGTGTGGGGGTGGTGGTCACAGCGGTAGATGGTGATGGTGGTGGCGGGCGGCTGGCGGCCGGCGGCGGCAGGTGGCCGGCGGCGGCAGGTGGCCGGCGGCGGCAGGTGGTCGATGGGGGGGGTGATGGTGTGTGTGTGTGTGTGGAAGATGGAGAGAATGAGGAGATGAAGAGATGGTGGTGTGGGTGTTTATAGGGATTATGCAAATGGTTATGTGTCAACCATGCAAAAATCCCAAATCTAATCACTAGATTTTGTGTCATATATATTATTATTATTATTATTATTATTATTATTATTATTATTATTATTATTATTATTATTATTATTATTATTAACCAATTGTCTAAATTGATTAATTTAATAACAAGTTTAGTCAACTTTGTCAAATACTGATCATTGACTTTCATGGGTGCAATGCACTGTGTGACAATTCCAAATTCAGCAAGACATTTTTACATTAAGAAAACATTGCTCAATTCTTAAAGAGTCAAACGAGTCAACTACGATTTTTAGTTATTTAAATTTTATAGAATTGCGTTGGCATTGACCTGATTTTGCCGGTTGTTAAAGTTACAGTCTCCCCTGCTTTAGGAAATTTCGTCCCGAAATTTGTTCACGAGGAGGCTGAAACGAAAAGATGAGGATACTGGGATTTCATTTGGTCCTCACGTTCCCAGGTGAATTCTGGGCCACGTTTAGATTCCCAGCGAACTTTGACAATGGGTATCCGACTGCGTTTGAGTTGTTTAACTTCCCGATCCATAATTTCCACAGGTTTCTCAATAAAGTGCATAGATTCATCAATCTGGACTTCGTCGAGTGGAATGTGGAGATTTTCATCGGCAAGACATTTCTTGAGGTTGGACACATGAAACGTCGGATGTATATTGCTAAGTTCTTGGGGTAGTTCTAGCTTGTAGGCCACTTTCCCAATTCGCTCGAGCACTTTGAATGGACCCACGTAACGAGGTGCTAGCTTCCCTTTCTTTCCAAAGCGAATCACTCCCTTCCAAGGTGATACCTTAAGAAGTACGAGATCACCGACATTGTATTCCATAGGCTTACGTCTTTTATCTGCATAATGCTTTTGACGATTTCTAGCAGCGACCAAGTTATCACGAATCTTATGAATTTTGTCTGTTGTTTCTTGTATTAATTCCGGACCAGTAATCTGTGATTCACCAACTTCAGACCAACAGATGGGAGATCGACACTTCCGGCCATACAAGGCCTCAAATGGTGCTATCTGGATGCTGGTATGGTAACTGTTATTGTATGAAAATTTGATTAACGGAAGATGAGAATCCCACGATCCACTGAAATCAATGACACAAGCCCGGAGCATATCCTCGAGCGTCTGTATCGTTCTTTCAATTTGACCATCGGTTTGAGGGTGATAGGCTGTGCTGAGATTCAGTTGAGTTCCCAAAGACGATTGAAGACTTTGCCAGAAATGAGAGATGAAACGACCATCGCGATCAGAGATAATATCTAAAGGTACACCATGCCGACTGACTATTTCATTGATGTAAATACGAGCCAATTTCTCGACTCAATAATCTTCCCGAATTGGAATGAAATGAGCCGACTTAGTCAATCGATCAATGATAACCCAGATACTATCGTGACCACTAGCGGTACGTGGCAGCTTGGTGATGAAATCCATGGATATGCTTTCCCATTTCCATAATTGAACCTCGGGTTGTACGAGTAATCCAGAGGGACGTTGATGCTCGGCTTTGACTTTGGAACACGTGAGGCATTTAGATACATACAAGGCTATATCCTTCTTCATGCCGGGCCACCAATATTGGTTCCGAAGATTCATGAACATCTTATCTGCTCCCGGATGAATAGAATAACGAGCCCTATGAGCCTCATCCATGATGGTTGTTCGAAGATCATCGCGATTCGGAATCCAAAGTCGATTCAGAAAATACAGTAGTCCATCCGACTTGGTTTCCAATTGGAGTTCAGCACTGCATGACATTTCCTCATACATGTTGCCCTCGATGACTGATTCGTGTTGAGCTTCGAGTATACGGGTCAAGAGGTCGGTTTGAATGGTAACACTTTGAAGCATAACTTGACCCTTATGACTTAATGCATCGGCTACGACATTAGCTTTACCGGGGTGGTAACGAATCTCACAGTCGTAGTCATTGAGTAGTTCGACCCATCGTCGTTGCCTCATGTTAAGCTCCTTCTAGTTGAAGATGTACTGGAGACTCTTATGATCGGTGAATACAACACATTTAGTGCCATAGAGATAGTGTCTCCAGATTTTGAGTGCGAATACGACAGCACCCAATTCAAGATCGTGCGTCGTATAATTTTTCTCATGAATCTTCAATGGTCTTGAAGCATAAGCGATAACTTTGCCTCGCTGCATGAGAACGCAACGTATACCTTGTTTTGAAGCGTCACAATAGACAACGAAATCGTCGTTTCCATCAGGAAGTGCTAGAATCGGCGCTTCACACAACTTTTGCTTGAGGGTTTGAAATGCTTTTTCTTGATCAGGCCCCCAAGAAAAAGGCTTATCCTTGTGGGTCAAAGCAGTGAGTGGCACAGCGATCTTCGAGAAGTTAGGAATAAAACGTCGATAATATCCGGCTAGACCAAGGAATGAACGAATCTCTGTAGGAGTTTTAGGTTCTCCCCATTTCTTTACTGCCTCGATCTTTGCGGGATCAACGTGAATTCCCTTGCTGTTTACTATGTGACCAAGAAATTGAACCTCATTAAGCCAGAATTCACACTTTGAGAATTTGGTGTAGAGTTTCTCTTTCCTCAGAAGTTCGAGTATTAGACGAAGGTGGTTTTCGTGATCGGATTTAGATTTGGAGTATATCAAAATGTCGTCGATGAATACGATCACGAATTTGTCTAGTTATGGTCGGCACACGCGATTCATTAAATCCATGAATACTGTCGGTGCGTTGGTTAACCCGAATGGCATCACTGTAAACTCGTAATGGCCATATCTCGTTCGGAAAGCTGTTTTTGGAATATCATCATCGTGCACACGGAGTTGGTGATAACCAGAACGAAGATCGATCTTTGAGAAATGAGTGGCTCCTTGAAGCTGATCAAACAGATCGTCGATTCTGGGTAATGGGTAACGGTTCTTGATTGTGAGTTTGTTGAGTTCTCGATAGTCAATGCACATACGGAATGAGCCATCCTTTTTCTTCACGAATAAGACTGGAGCTCCCCATGGTGACGAGCTCGGGCGAATGAATCCTTTGTCTCGGGCGAATGAATCCTTTGTCTGACAGTTCTTGCAATTGGCTAGCAAGTTCTTGTATCTCAGATGGTGCAAGTCGATAAGGAGATTTTGCCACGGGAGTTGCACCAGGTACAAGGTCGATTCGGAATTCAACTTGACGAACGGGAGGAAGACCAGTTAAGTCTTCGGGAAAGACTTCGGGAAACTCTCGAATAACCGGAATATCTTCAATCTTCCTAGGTTTCTCATCTACCCTCACGATATGGGCTAAGAAAGCCACGTAATGCTTGCGGAGGTACTTTTGAGCTTTGGTACAAGACATGAGTTTAAGCCCCTTGTAAGGTTTTTCCAGGTAGATTTGTAGTATGCTTCCGGTTGGGAGAGGAATACGAATGGTCTTTTCGTGACAAATCACTTCGGCATGATTCTTTGATAACCAGTCCATGCCTACTATAACATCGAAACTACCAAGTTGCATGGGTATAAGATTGATAGGGAAATCGTGCTCGCTTAGATTCAAGGTACAGTCGGAAATAACAGAATTAATTGTAATGGGTTTTCCGTCAGCTATCTCTACCGTAAAGGGGTTGTCTAGCTTGGTTCGGGCACTAGCAAGTAAGGGCTCAAAGTCTAAGGATACAAAGCTTTTATCGGCACCGGTGTCAAAAAGAATCGAAGCGTATTGATTATTAATTTGGAACATACCGTTCACCACGTCGTTGCTAACTTGGGCTTGTTGGGCATTGATGTTGAATGCTCGACCTTGAGCTGCAGGGACGGCCTTGAGAAGCTTCGGACATTGGTTGCGGAAATGGTTAGGATCCCCGCATTGGTAGCAAGCTCTTGCGTGCGTGATTGTCGGGGTATGCTGAACAGTCGGTGTGGTAACTGGAACCCTTGCAGTATTCTTGCACACGTTGAACGTATGGCCGAAACGACCACAGTTGGTGCATTGACGACATTGAACGTTAGTGGGATGGTGATACTTGCAGTTGTTACACTGCGGAAAGGGTCCAGCGTAGGGCTTTTTCATCAGTGGTTGGTTGTTAACTACTGGTTGACGAGTTGGAGGGACTTGATTAATTGGCACAGCAGGGGTAATCACAGCAAAGTTTTGGGATTTAGCCTTCCTCTTCTTGTTTTGAGAAGGTTCAGGTTTTTCCTCCTTAGGGGTTCAGCTGAGGGTTTCTCGGGCACCTTCTTAGCACCCTTCCTAGTCAGGGTTCCAGCCTTGACATGATTGTCAGTTAGCTGAGCAGCTAACCGGATGGTATCTTCCAAGGTTGCAGGATTCCTACCCCACACCGTGTCTTGAATTTGCATAGGTAGACCACCGATGTATTTCTCGATAGCCCGAGATAAAGGAGTAACCAGGTGAGGAACAAGTAGACTCAGTTCATGAAATCGGTTGGTATAAGCTAGATTTTCTCCACTTTCTTGGGTTAAGTCCCAGAACTCAGCTTCCAATTTCTTAATTTCATTTCCCGGACAGAATTCCCGAGTCATGAGCTCCTTAACTTCATCCCACGTTGCGGCATCAGTTCCACGGGTTCGTTTCTCACCGTTCCACCAAGTGAGTGCTCTCTTTTGAAGAACACTTGTAGCATAACGAACCTTGAGATTCTCGGGGCACTCACTATTGAAGAAAGTATTCTCGATACTCTCAAACCACTGTAAAAGACCAGTGGCACCTTCGGTCCCGCTAAACTTAGTGGGATTGCAAGAATTGAAATGCTTGTAAGTACAAGCTCGTGGAGGGTTTTGTGCGGCTTGATTTTGAACGGTGTTGTTTCCTTGGTTCAAATGGGTAAGCAGTGTTGGGATGACCGCAGCAACTTCACGTGCCACTATAGCAGCAATCTTGCGGCCAGAGCTTCTAGATCGAGAGCGGTTTTGACGAGAAGACATGCTGTATAATATGAAAAAAAAAACCTTTATGAGAAACGGGTAATTGGTTTTTAAAACTTTTCAAAATGGTAAAAACGTTGATGAAATTGTTTAAAATAACAATGAGAGGTTAGGAGTGTAAACGTTCAGCTCGCAAACCAAAGCGAATACGTTGACTTATCAAAGTATTTGTGTCCACCACAACCTTAACGAGGACATGCGTACCTATAAGCGAATACTCATCTCGAGGGTTCCCAGGTAAGGTAAACGGATCCATCGGTTGATTTGGATTTATATGAATACCTTGCCTAGACAGAACACCTTAAGATATAGGTATCCCACTCTTCCAGCATTGCATGTTCTCGGTCATGTGACACGGACTTTGACGAGATTTGAAAATCATGAATAACAATCGAGTTTTGGAGTTTGAAATCACTTGAATTAGGCACACAATGCCTTAAAATATGGTTTAAGATTCGTGTGTACATTGATAAGATTCAAAGGATAAGAAGAATCACATAAGGCATATAATCACATAATCAAGTATAAACATGTAAGACACATAAAATCCTATCTAAGCATGTAAAATACATGAGAGGACTCATGTGTAAGGGTTCTTAGTTATAGTCTAGGTCATTCCATTTCTAATAACCTAATTCCCTATAACCATGGCTCTGATACCAATCTGTCACACCCCGACCGACGGCGGAATCATCGGAGCGGACGAGGGAATGATTGATTGTTCATAACACATGGTTGTCTAATAGTGAAAACAATATTAAAATCAGATTACAAGATATTATAAGTTCAACATACACAAATACAACAATTGAAACCACAAACAGTAATTGTCTTTTATTTTAACTAAGTCCGGGTCTTAAATGAGCAGGTAGAAGTCCACTATCTTGCTTAACCTGAAATCATGTGAAAAGTAACAAGTCAGCTAAAAATTTAGCCGGTGAGTAATCACAGTTTGATATACATATAGATTGATTGATTGATTGAGAATAATTCAATTCACAAAGTAATGTTAAGACTTATAATGCAATAGCGAAGCAAATAGATAAACCGACACAATATAAACCCCTTGAATTGACACTTGCATATAATAAACTTGCACATAAACACCATAGATTGACTAATTGCCTCTGGCACAATCACCACTCGTAAGCCATGTGGGGTGTGTTATCCAAACCAGTAGATCTACCATTGATACCAGGATTGATTGATTGAATTAGGGTTTTACTGTCGTCCAGTTTATCATAGTATGTTCACATAATTGCAAGTAATAACATAACCTGTCTTGAATTGAATTTAGAATGAAATAACAATAGAATATCATGATTGAATATATTGTATCACATGATTTCCCCCAAATAGGAAATGATATAAAAAGGGGATATGAATACTCACTTGATTGATGAGATTTGAATTTGGACGTGATAAATTAGACACCAACGATTTTCTTATGATTAACCTAAGGAACGGTGTCTCGAGTTAGAATAATAATAATGTGAGAATTGGAAATAGATTAGGGTTCTCATTTGGTTTTGATTGGTAGTTTAAATTAATTAATTTTATTTGTTTTGAATGTCTTGAAATAAATAAACGAATTTGTTGAAAGTGATTATGTCAAGAATTTTAATAGAAATTTATACATATAAGTTATACATATATACAATTTATTAATAAATTGTATATGTATAATTATATACATAATTATATATAATCATGTAATTATATATAATTATATGTATAATTATATACACAATTATATGTATATAATAAATTTATACATATGTAAGCGTAACTATATACTGTATGTTAATTATATACACAAGTTATAAATTGTATACGATTATGTAAAAATATATACATGTAATTTATTCAAATAAAAGTTGTTTCGATAATCGGATAATATATATCAATGTATATATATTGGATTCAATTTATTTATTGTATAATTATATATTATACACTAATTATAAATTGGTAGAAAATATAATTAGTTATTTTATTTATTTAAAACAATTAAAATAAATAAATAAAATGTTGAAATAAATTTCAGAAAATAATTAGATTGTTTTAAAAATTTCTAATATTTGTAAAAACATTTTTATGATTTTTAGGAATTTTTTCGGAATTTTTAAAACTTAAAAAGGAGGCTTAAAAAATGTGTGAGGTGGCCCGGGGTCGAACCCGGGACCTCTCGGATGACAAAGGGCGCAGGAACCGGTGGACTAAAGGCCTTAGCCGCGCTAACAACCCGGTTCCAATTCTTTTAAACACAACCTCAGTCAAACCCCAATTTCCATTCGAGCCCTAGTTCGATCCCAGCCAAATTGAACACGAATTCGATTCTGAATGCGTCCGAAATCATGGGGCTTTTGTTTACCTTTTAAAAACGAGTGTGTGGGTATGTGGAATTACTCGTATGATGACGAATCGGTGTTGAACCCAACAAGAACAGTCGCGACCGTGGTGCTCAATGGATTAATGGGGTAATTGTTGATGATAATCAAATTAAATTGATAAGAAGCTTTGGATGATGATAGAGACTAAAAGCCCTTTGTTAATTTTGAAGATTAAAACCCAGAGATAGGTGTTCGGGTGTGGTGTGTGCCGCGACCGAGAAGGGAAGTCGAGCGGGGTGTTTGGGTTTGTTTTGAATGAAATTGATAGTGGTAATCGATTAGTGGTAGATATATTAGTGTTTAGGTTTGATCAATTTGCTTATTTTCGGGATTTGGTGGTCGACAATGGCCAAAAACAGGCCGAGAAAAGAGGAAAAGGAAAACGGGTGAATGGGAGGTGGGGTTGGATGTCTTTCAAAGATATACACAAATGGTCCCTCAACTTTGTTTCTCATCAATTTATGCTCAAAACTTGGTGTGTTAAGTTTCTAATTTGACATTTAGACTCCCTTGAACTTAATTAAGTTTTGTCTTGTTAAGTTTTATAACCTATTGTTATCTTATTATTATTATTATTATTATTATTATTATTATTATTATTATTATTATTATTATTATTATTATTATTATTATTATTTATTATCGAGAGCTTTATATTTGAAATCCCCATGATTGTATTATTAACAAATATTAACTGAAATTAATATAAAAAAAATACGGGTGGTTACTGTCACACCCCGAAAATCGCAGCGGAAGATTCGCGTGACATGGTGGTAACGGAAGTTGGAGTTGACCCAACTATTATAGTCAAACGTTCTTAAGTTAACGTTAGTCGTGAAAGTCGTACATTATTATCATAAAAGTATTTTATTAAACAACCTTAAACATTTCGGTAGTAACACATAGTTCCGTTTTTACTACATGAACCCAACTTTATTTAAAGATGTTTTGAAACGTTTGACCCTCCAAAGACAAAGTTCCAGAATATCCATATAGAGCTCACCTATAACCCTGAAAAGCATGAAGGGTAAAAAGTCAACATAAGGTTGGTGAGCTTTCGGGGTTTTTGTAGTTTCGCAAACAATCATTTGAAAATAATATGATGAAACAAGGCATAATATATTCCTCATAGACTAGCTAGGTACTATGAAAATTTAGGTCATAAGCCCATAATCAAACCAAGAAACACGTCGTTGCCCCACAACTATCCAGACATATAAACTCCCTCGCCACAAACCTGACCAGCGCGACTGGTCGCGAGAGCGGGCCATTCTAACCCGATAGATCTACCAATATATTCTGCGGCCTCACCCCTGAGGTTAATGATTATAGGGGGATTTAGGGCTCAATAGTATATACATCCATACTATGACCCGAACTTATACCCTCATATAATATATTATCTTGTTTAATCCATCATATATTCAAAGAAACATTATTTCATGCTTTTCACCCCAAAACAGTTGAAATGATATTAAAAATGGGGCCGAAGAACTCACCTTGAGTGCGGTTAATGAAATGAACCAATGTGCTTTAGGCTTTTTGATAATGAAACCCTAATCATTAGCATCATGGTCAATACATAATGATTTATGCTTACGAATGCATTTCACCCATTTTATTTGGTTGTTTTTAATATAGCATGTTTTTAGAAATATATATTTTTGTAAATTTTTAATAAAACTATTATTTTTCCTTATTAGGGTTACATATTTTCTTACTATTATCTATACCTTGCTCATATACTAAATGTCTTATGTTATAAAACTTATAATTTTTCCAAACATATATATATATTATAAATCCTATTAGTCGTGAGTCAAGTTTGTTAGTCATAGTGTTCTTTTGGTCTTTTGTTTGATCTTAACCACAATTCCTAGTCTCAAAGTTTATTAGTAGACTTTTATCTAATAAAGACCTTCAATTATGTCCAAATATCTCTACCTTATCTTAGTCATTTTTCAATATTATTTTCTTATCATCATTGTCACCCAAAATCTTCAACCTAGTTATCATCCTATGTCATTATACTAACAACAATACTTCATCCATAATATTACTTAATGTTTCTAACAAGGTCATAAGACATCAATCCCCAACTAATATGCTTATATTCACTATGTGTACATCCATATATGCATTCTCACCATCTAGATTACCCAACTAATATACTTTCATCCAACATTAACCTATTCTAACAAATTTTCAGATTTATATTGCCATTTAAAAGACCATTTTTACAACATTATCAACTAAACAACTATTTTACAACCTCTTTAAATGGGTGGATCAAGATTCATCAAGATCTTCATCTTGATTGTTCATGCATGAACAAATATAAGCAATCCAATAAAAGAAATACCTTTGAACACAAACGAATGATTCAAAGACTATAATGATAGCACTTTATCTTCTACTTCCGATTACAACTTCGGGTTTTATTTGAAAGTCTAACTAGATTCTTTAGGGAAGATGCAAGTGAGGTCACTAGTGGTGATGATGTTGGTGGCGGGTGGCGATGTTGGTGGCGGTGTGGTTGACGGGTGGTGGTGTTGGTGGCGGTGTGGGTGACGAGTGGTGGTCGCGGGGGTGGATGGTGTCGGGTGTGGGGGTGGTGGATGGTGTCGGGTGTGGGGGTGGTGGTCACAGCGGTAGATGGTGATGGTGGTGGCGGGCGGCTGGCGGCCGGCGGCGGCAGGTGGCCGGCGGCGGCAGGTGGTCGATGGGGGGGGTGATGGTGTGTGTGTGTGTGTGTGGAAGATGGAGAGAATGAGGAGATGAAGAGATGGTGGTGTGGGTGTTTATAGGGATTATGCAAATGGTTATGTGTCAACCATGCAAAAATCCCAAATCTAATCACTAGATTTTGTGTCATATATATTATTATTATTATTATTATTATTATTATTATTATTATTATTATTATTATTATTATTATTATTATTATTATTATTAACCAATTGTCTAAATTGATTAATTTAATAACAAGTTTAGTCAACTTTGTCAAATACTGATCATTGACTTTCATGGGTGCAATGCACTGTGTGACAATTCCAAATTCAGCAAGACATTTTTACATTAAGAAAACATTGCTCAATTCTTAAAGAGTCAAACGAGTCAACTACGATTTTTAGTTATTTAAATTTTATAGAATTGCGTTGGCATTGACCTGATTTTGCCGGTTGTTAAAGTCTCCCCCTGTTCTGGAAATTTCGTCCCGAAATTTTATGTTGTAGGGTCTTTATCAGGCTGATTTTTAAAGAGGTGGGGATATTTCTGTCGCATCTGATCTTCGCTTTCCCACCGTCATCCTTCCGTCACGACGCCGCCCGTACCATACAAACCCACTTCAGAGCCTTCCTCGTACAGATCTAGGGTTTAAAATTTGTTTGATTGTGGGTTTAATTGGGGATTTAGTGGGTTGAATTTGGAGGGTTGAATTGGTGTTTGAAGATGTAGTTTTTATTTTTATTTTTAATTCTTAGGGGTATTTTATTCTTTTTATAGAAGAATTAACGAAAAAACTAACGGTGTTAGGGTTCTGGATACAAATGGATATAAAAATGAAACGTTAGGAAGCTGATGGCAATTTTAAAATCATAGGAATGCAAGTGATTAAAATGAACAAAAATCAGGAATGCAAATGGTAATTTACTCTATATATTTACTTGCATGCACTTGTGAAAAGTGTAGAATTATGGTGAATTGTCGGTAGTGATTTTAGACGAAAATCAGAAACGGTGGACTTTCTACCACCAAAAAAAATCCTCGTAAATAGGTTTTTCTAGAAAAATAATTCTTGCTTGTTTGGTGAAATTTCTAGACGAAATACGCTCCTTCAAAAATGTCGGAATGAGTCACAACTGTGCATTGATTTAATCAACTTGAATTAGTTTAATTGGTTTTGATTAAATTTGTTTTGGTTTTAGTTTAATTGCTTTTTAGAGTGCTTGAGTTTAATTGGTTTTGTAATAAATAATAGTCTTGTAAAGTTCAAAGTGTATATATATTATAATCATACTTTTAACAATAACAACAATAAAATAAGCATCTAAGTAACAATGATCATCATGAATGATCTTTAGCCTAACTAGTTAAGATAAGGTACTCATGATATGTAAATAAAGAGGAGGTCATGGGTTCAAGTCTTACTCTGAACAAAAAAATGCTCAGAGTTAAGACAGAGAGTTTTCTCAGCAATGAATTTCTTCTTGAGAGAGTTGGGGGTGCGGTCCCGGCTGGGAAACGAATAGGTGAGCCCGAGTAAGATAACACCTATCATCCGAAGCAGGATCGTACATTTATCGTTAAAAAAAAGTAACAATAACTATCCACTGGTAATATGCACATTGGTAATCCTTCACTATATGGCAGTCGGAAGAATATCTATTGGTATAACTTACCCGTTAGAAATCTATCACAAACACATTGACAATATTCCATTAGAAAAATTACCCACAAGTATTTTCCGGTGGAACTTTACTGACGGAAGTGGGTTAGTAATCACTATCAGCGACAGATTCCTGACGGATTTATCAGGCGGTAAAAGTCCAGATTTTTTGAACTGATACTATATTCTCTTTTCAGTCTGAAAACCAATCAAAAGATGAACTCGAATCGGTGATGTAACCATAAAATATTTCATAGAGAACATAATTTTTCTGTCTAAGGTTTTACTAGTCAGGTAGTTGATTTTTTAACTGGACTTGAAAAAAAAAACAACCCACGCCGGGTTTTTTTCTCACTAGATTGAGTTTTTTTTTTATTTTTTTTATTTTTTATTTTAAACCAAGGTTGATAGAGAAGGTGTGAGAAGCTTAACCATTGATCGAGTGATAACAAGGTTAACTGTTATTTGCTGGAGTCGATATAGAAAAAATGTTCTAAGAAAATTAAATTTTGATAGTCCAAGTAACATATAAATTTCTAAAATATGTAGGATCACTAGTCACGGTTCACCCTTATGGGTCTGCTCATGACTCAAACGTCAAGCTTGTTTACATTCAACTCGTTTGCATGTTTACCAATGAGAAACATTCTCCTAAGATATTGCAACATGCAAGAAAAATACACCTAAAAGGAAACGCCAGTAACCCACTCTATAAATCAGATGATTTTTACCGAAACAACATTTGTCTGAATATCAACTGTTCATTATTCGTTGACGGACGTGGATTAAGACTTCATCCACATAAGAATCCAAATCCAATTAAAGGGAAAAAATATGTTTCTAAGATTATTAATGTTAGTTTAATTTAATGACTATCTTTTAATTAATGGCGATAAATGAATCTAGGAGCTGTGTGTGGATGTAACCGTTCACATTAGAAGCCATAGAAATACATACACAAAAGATACATTTTACACCATTAGTTACAAGTAAAGGTTTGAAACCTTTCAAACCACCAAAAATAACAAACTCTTTTCATTCACAACGCTCCCGCCAAAACAAATACAAACCATCCTATGTTCTTATCAAATAACCTTCAATGATGTTGGAATCAACCCGTTTGATGATCACATTGACCCTCTTTACGAGTTTCGTAGCGTGTGTAAACGCACAGTTTAATTACAAGGAGGCCCTGACGAAATCGATCATTTTCTTGGAGGCGCAACGATCGGGAAAGCTTCCTCCACACCATAGGCCTCCATGGAGAGGCGATTCGGCTCTTGAAGATGGGAAAACAGTTGGTGTAAGCTTTCAAAAAACATAGGTGTACATATGTATATAAATGTTACAAGTCAGGACAGAACGAGGGTCAAGAGGGTCTGCTGATCGCTATTCACTGGAAAATTTTTGTTTTTATGCATAAAAACTTTTAAGATTAAATATGATTTTGATTTTTAATTATAGTCGTATAAAAGAGAATCTTATATGACCCAGAAGGCCTAAACTAAGAAACTCATGTTAAGGGGCTCCGGTGTTGACACTTTTGAACTTTGACATTTTTTTCCTTGTGTTTTTAGGTTGATTTGGTTGGGGGATACTACGACGCTGGAGATAACGTCAAGTATGGATTTCCGATGGCTTTCACGGTGACCACATTGGCTTGGGCCGCTTACTTTTACAAGGCGGAGTTAACGTCAGCCGGAGAAATGAAAAACGTGCTAGATGGAATCAAATGGGGCACCGATTATTTTCTTAAAGCCAGTACATATCGTAACCGATTGTTTGTTCAGGTGATCAACATTAATAATCTTGTCAGCAGTTACAAAATTCAATATCTTTCAATACATACATACATGCATACGATATAAAGATGAAGTTTTCAATTATTTTGACATTGAATGTTAGGTAGGAGATCCTGTGTCGGATCATGAGTGTTGGATGAGGCCTGAGAACATGAAATCATCAAGAAAAGTGTTGGAGATTAATCAGAACTGTCCTGGAACCGAGATCGCTGCAGAGACGGCTGCTGCTTTGGCTGCTTCAGCGATCGTGTTCCGCGACTTTGATAAATCATATTCTCATAGCCTCCTTAACGCTGCGAAAAAGGTTTTAAATCAGTTTAGTCCTCGCGGCGTATTTAAGTGTCGTGTTGGTGGGTTAAGTGTGTGTTTATGACTTTAACCTTAATCCGGATACAATTAAAATCGTACAACTCAAAAATGATGCGTGTATCTAAACAAGTCAAACAAGCCAGCGGACTATAAACAAGTGGCGCGCTGTAAATGGCTTGTAATAAAGTTTTAACGGGGTTGTAAGATTTTGGTAATTAAATGGGTCATAAACTAGTTGGCGGGTTACATAATAAAAATAAAATTTTCAACTTTTTGTCTAGTTTTAAGTATGTTGCTGGGTTGACCGTTGAAACGTTTGATTAATTTGGTTAAACTGGTCAACCAAAACACGACATGTTTAATTAAATGGTTAACTAGGCCGACCTGAATACGGCAATAAAATGCTAGAATGACAACCCAAGACCTAATTAAGTTTTCATGTATTTTTGACTTGTTCGGGTCAAGTCAGGAATTCACACCTCGGTTTTCTTTTTACCTAAAAGAAATCCATCCAAATTGCAGCTCTTTCACTTTGCCAATGAACACAGGGGAACTTTTGATGGTGAATGCCCTTTCTATTGCTCCTACTCTGGTTATCATGTAAACTTTTACTCTCTCTTTAAGTTTTTTAATACAACAAGTTCCATTTTTAACAGTTTTATCATCCCAAATAAACAGTTATTTGATAATATTTTAAAAAACTAGTTACCATTTTAAATAAATTTTCAGGATGAGTTGCTATGGGGGGCAACATGGCTATACATTGCAACAAAGAGACCATTTTATTTAAAATTCATTCAAGAGGAGTCCACCACTGCAATTGTTTCAGAGTTCAGTTGGGATCTCAAATTTGCTGGTGCACAGGTCCTTCTATCTCAGGTATCTTCATAATTCACTCGCTACACGCCTTTTGCGACTGATTTTCACAGTCGCAAATGAGTACGTCGCTAATATATTAACCACTTGAACTGTAACAACAGTTGTACTGGGAAGGACAAAAAGAATTTCAAACGTTTCGACAGCAGGCTGACGGATATATATGCTCAGTTCTTCCTGAAAGCCCATACCATCAAGTTTATTTCACCCCAGGTCTCTTTTTTTATGTGAACCTTATTCGTCATACTTAACGGGCAAAATGATTTTGGCCGCAAGTTTGTTGGCGCATCTTATGCTAATCGGTTGATATATGTACAGGAGGTTTGATTCACCTGAGAGATGGTGCAAATGCACAATATGTCACATCCACAGCCTTTCTTTTCAGTGTTTACAGTGACTTATTGGCTAGACATCATATGCAAGTCACTTGTGGTGACAAACACTTCACAAGTTTCCACCTCATGAATTTTGCTAAGAGACAGGTATGACATTGTCTCGCAATAAGGGTGTAAATGAGCCGAGTTGAGCCTGAGGTCGCTTAAGCTCGAGTTCGACTCATTTAGACTCTATTTATAAAGTTTGACTTCAGCTCATTGGTAGTTTTCAACTTTTCATGCTCAGGATCGCTAGTGTTTTATTTAATATTTTTTTACGTTTCTTTATATGTATTTATACACATTATAAATATATAATTGTTGCATCTAACGTGATATATATTATTTATTTATTTTTATTATACTTTTATATACAATAACTATTATTATGTAACTACATTGAGTATAATAGATAATAATCATACAAAATATATGCTGATTTAGCCTCGTAAGCCTACTCAAGCTCGATATATATAGTTTGCTCTCCAACTTGTTTATTAAGGAGCTCTGATATCACGTTGGACTTCTTTTAACTCGGCTCAATTCGAGTTTTAAGAAGCTAATCTTGAGTAGCTCTAGAGTTACTCGGCTCATTTGCACCAAGATGTTTCTGAAAGTATATGTGGACTGTGACTAGTGACTAGGCCGGATATCATTTTCCACATGTATGATGACATGTAAAAATCAAATTAAAAACCAGTTACAACTTAACTCATCACAATGTGGTGTTTACATAGTTAAGTGACTTAAACATCATAAACATTAGTTGGTTGTTACCATGCATTTAACACTTCATGAAAGTTGATGTGTTTGTTACAGATGGATTATTTACTAGGGAACAACCCGGTAAAAAGATCAATGATGGTAGGGTTCGGTCACAACCCACCGCTCCAGGCGCATCATAGAGGTGCATCGGTGCCAGTGATGGCTCCAACCCAAGATGTAAATTGCGGGATGAGTTTTGTTTACTGGTACAACACCAATAAACCTAACCCTAATGAGCTTACGGGTGCCATCCTCGGCGGTCCAGACAAGCATGATAGATTTGTAGACTCACGGGTTAATTCATCCTACACTGAGCCATGTACCTATATCAATTCAGCCGCGATCGGGGTTCTAGCAAAGCTGGCAATGCATAATAAGTAATGTGATCTTGATCAAAGCTTGTACATATTCAACCCAAATTCAGGGTTTGTTTGGGTAACATGATACATCCTATGTAGAAATAGATGTGATATTTGTTGGCAGGATATATTTCTTCATTTGTTGTAACTTGTTTTGGGAGGCATAATATTGGGATAGAGAAGATACATTTCACAAAAAAGCTAGTTTATGATGTAATCAATTAGTGAAAATAGAAATTGGATTATGTTTGTTGCCTTTTCGTTATTTATCAAAGTGAGAAATAAGTGCAAGGCCGTTATGATTGTGCTAGTGTAATTGCTGTTGATATCAGTTAACCTCTTATGTTTATGCTAGTGTAATTGTCATTGATAGCAATTTTGTTTTTGGTAACAAAAGTTGAAGGCTATATATATAGGTTTAGTAGTAACTTTACTTTTTGGTAGCAAGTTACTTCAATAGGAACTTCATCTTCTGTAACTAATGATGTTCCTACTATGTAACCGTTATATGGCAATTATAACTATCTGGTAATAACCGCAAATTGTCCAATTTTGATGATTAATTACAATCGTTTGAGCCCCTGTATAAAAAATCGTTTGGTCTTATATTTCGACATAAGACTCTCACGTATTCTGGTACTAACTTTATAAAAACAACAAAATCGTCCTTGAACCATATCCAATAAGGTATTTTGGAGTCCCATAATGTAATCTTAATCTAAAAGCAAAGAACATACAATTCAAAGCATTATTCAGGAAACTCCAAGAAAAAAACTACATATAACAAAAATGGTATTTAACTACTTGATGTTTGGTCTCTCTAACGATGCAATTTGACTGGTTTTGACAAAAATCTAGACCAAACTGCTAGTTTCAAGAAACGACAAACCTAACCGGTCAGCTTGGGTGAGGCAAACGAACCACTTGTTTCACCAATAAGGTTAAGTCTATTTTTTCTTTCAAAATTTAGGTTATACTAAAATAAGTAAAAGAGGATACATGATTATAATAGATACGCAACCACATAGTAAAATTTAAAAATAAACATATAAATAACAAAAGTTGAATGACAACTGGTTTTAAGTTCTAAACCAGCCTAAACTGCTAAACTGTCAAACCATAAACCGAATCATTTAGAAACAACGCAACGTGCTTAGTTTTAGATGTTAATGAACACCCTACTACACCCCCCCACCCTCCATTGATAACTTTGTCCAATTCTTAAGGACACCATCTATCAACATCAACCAAAGCTCTCATTGTTCTGCCTTACCCATGTGTAACATCATATGCAAGAAGAAAAGGTAAAATCTTTCATAGGAAATTGTGACTTGAACCACATATATTAACACCCCATCTGCCTACTGGAGCCCATTCAAGGGCCCATTAAATACACAGGGTTCGTTCAGTGGGTGCACCCACCCTAACCCAGGTCCAGCCACACCCCATGTTCATGGGCCCCCAACAGTACAATCATAATTCATACAAGTACAACAGACTGCACATGGATGCAACAGTTTCAACAATTACCAAAACCCCCCTACAACCAACTTAACCACCTTCTTATACTTGCTACAAATACTACTAAATTGTTGACATGTGTTTTCTACATAACACAAGGGCAATATAGACATTTCACTGTTGATTAATCACTGTTTTGGGATATAACCTCACCAAATTTGAGAAACAGTTGAGCATCAGAGGTGCTAATGGATGAGCAGTTGACCAAATGTGGAGTCTTGAGGTTGGCGTATTCGTCCATGTAGCTCGAGACCTTTGAAGGCGGGAGGAAAGTGGCGTGACACACCGGGTCGGGTTTTGCTGGCGGGAGTATGCTCCCGAGCACCTGAACCACCTCGTGCATTGTTGGTCTCTCAAACGGTTGTCTTTTCGTGCACAAGAGTGCGAGTTGGAATACTTTTTTTACTTCCCCGAGATCCTTGCATGTTGCTGATATTTCCGGGTCAACAGTTTCCATGACTGTGTTGTTTGCTGTCTTTGACAAAATCTGATGTACAATGGATTTAGTTTAAAATCAACCAAACACTTAAGAAAATCAGGCCCTAACGTATTAATTATCGGGTCGGGTTTTAAAACACTAAATAAACTACATATAACATGAAAAAGATAGGCGCGAAGACTGACCAGATGATGGAGGTTTGACTCATTATCAACAGCTTTTCTTCCGGTAAGCAGCTCGAGTAAAACAATTCCGTAGCTGTAAACATCAGATTTCTCTGTGAGACGTGAAGTACGGGCGTATTCAGGATCAATGTAACCAATAGTCCCCATTATATAAGTCGAAGTGAAGGTTTTCGAGGTGCATAAACTCTTAGCGATCCCGAAATCAGTAAGATGTGCTTCAAAATCCTTGTCAAGTAGAATGTTGGATGATTTGACATCTCTGTGGATTATCCTGGGACTACAGTCATGGTGAAGATATGCAAGTCCTTGAGCCGCCCCCAGTGCTATACGAACTCGTGTATCCCAATCGAGCCTTTTCTTCTTTAACGAGCCTAAAACCCACAAAAATTCAATAAAAATACAAGCAAAATACTACAAAAAAATAATACTAAAGGTGGCATTTCGACCGACCCATTTCTTTGTGAATGGGTCGATTTGGGTATTTTTATGTCGCAGGGGTCAAGCGGGTTGAATGGATAATCTCCTAAATCAGCAAGTTTGATTATTATTATCATAACATACTTCTTATATCATATTAAACACATTAGTTATTTCACAAAAGTCTAAAACAGTGGCGTCGGGTCATCCCAACCTATTTGACCCACACATCTTGCCACCTCTAGAAACTACTTACTAGCAATATCCTCACCATGAAGGAGATCCCAGAGGCTACCATTCTCCATGTAGTCGTAAAACAACAAGTTTCCGGAAGGTGATAAAGAATAACCCTGCAAACTAACAAGATTTCGGTGCTTTATGCTTCCAACTGTTTCAAGTTCAGTCTCAAACTCTTTCAAATACTCAGGATAATGAGTATAGAGTCTTTTAATAGCCACAGGCCGGCAGTTTTTAAGAACACATTTGTAGACAGTGCTAGATGCGCCATATCCAATTATATATTTCTCACTCAAGTTCTCGGTCATCCTCATAATATCATCATACACATGCAGAGCCAAGTTCATGTGAAGTATCACAAGCTTTGGTGATGGGTAATGAACGGGTTTGTCATACGACCTGTCAATAAAAGGCTTTGACTTGTGGGGCCAGCATACCGCCACTAGGATCATAAGAAGTAGAACTAAGGCACCGAGAGCAATTCCTAGTATAGCCGCTTTAGAAATCATCCCTGCATTAAAAAAATACTTTTTTTAGCATTTTTATTGTAGAAATATTAAACAAACAATAAGTTTTAGTAAACCTTAATTGATAATTACCTCGCTCGTTGGAACGAGAAGCATGACATGAAGAGCTTTGTGAACTGCTGCAAAGACTAGGATTGGCAAGAAAGCTGCATAGGGAATGTGTGTTTTAGTAAGTCGATTATAACGATGTAAACATTATACACAAGTAGAAGTTTCGGTTTCATACCTATCGGGTGAAAATTTTGAAAAATTATTGGCAGTGGGAACATCCCCAGCCAGATTATTATATGATACATTCCTGCATAAATGGGAAACAATCAGTCCCGAACTTGTTAACAAAAAAACACCTTATACATTATTATGTCACTGAAACTTACAGAACAGAAAGGCTAAGGCAGTTCACCAATGACCCCAAACCGCCTGTCAAGTTGTTACTTTCTAGTTTCCTGCAGAATATTAATCAAAGAAACAAATGTCATGTGGCGACAAACGCTCTACTAAAATATCACTCATGTGGGGACATACAGCATGAACAAGTTCTGCAGTTGACCAAGCTCTTGGGGCAGCACACCAGAGAGATGATTGTAAGAAAGATCTCTGCACAAAAAAACA
The DNA here is from genome assembly GCA_024085815.1 of Flaveria linearis. NCBI lineage: Eukaryota > Viridiplantae > Streptophyta > Magnoliopsida > Asterales > Asteraceae > Flaveria > Flaveria linearis. Next base: position 97,324,485 of record CM044001.1, read on the forward strand.
AGTCATTTATGTTATCACAAAAACCCGCAGGGCCCTTGATCAGCACAGGAAAACTTATGAAATAGCATACGACCGCTTACATTTCCATGACACTTCTTAAGTTGCCAAACTCAGCTGGTAAATATCCAGTCAACTCGTTCCGGCTTAGATTCCTGTTATTTTTCAACAAAGAAAAATAGCTAACAAGTCATAACAAAGGCCTATTGAGTATCAAAACATAATATTTAGAAAAGCAAACTTACAGTTTTAGAAGATGTTCCAAATCGCCAATAGGAGAAGGGATTGGACCGCTGATTTTGTTGTTAGACAGGTCCCTATGCCAATAGAAAATACCAACATGAAACAGTTGATTTTACTCAAATACAAGTGAAAAAAAAACAATAAAGTTAAAGTCATTAACTGTTTAGAGTTACTTACAATGTATCCAAGTTACCGATCCTAGACAGCTCAATTGGAATAGGACCCGTAATGTAGTTTGATGAAAGATTCCTAATCAAATTTACAGAAGAAAAAAGATTGTAGTCCCATGAAGAACTACATGAATCTGACAAAGAGGATTTCGAGCATCATTACATCAAGAATGTAGGTACTTACAAATATGTCATGCTTTCAAGCTTCTGAAATGCAGCAGGGATGGTGCCCTTCAGTCTGTTCCCATGCACGTTGCTACAAAGTAAAAACAATTTATATCGACTGTATAAAATTTACAGAAGAAGATGTAGATTATAGTAACTTACAGGCTGTTGAGGTTAGTGCAAGAGCTAAGATTCTCAGGTACGCGCCCCTCGAGTTTATTTCCCGCGACATTACTAAAATTACATAGCACAATTAACTTCCCAAAGAAAAAACAAAATCATGTTAAAGAAGTGGAATTGCAGAGTTTACAGGTCAAATAAGTCGGTGAGTCTTCCAAGTTCCGGTGGAATATGACCCGTAAGCTGATTATCGTTCAGTTCCCTATATAACAGAAAATCCTCAAAATAAACGCCTTAAAGTTTTGTAACATTTAGATAATATTCTAAACTGACAGAATTAGTAAGTAATACAGAAGCGTGTATACAAGTAATGGAGCATCGACATATTCCCAAGCTCAGGAGGAATGGATCCTATCAGCTTGTTGTTATGGAGATACCTACAACAAACCAAAGAGCGATTTCAAGAAGTTGATATATAAAAAGTTCTTAGGGAGAAAACCATTAATTCTCTATATAATCAAATTTGCCAAACATTCAAACATCTGATTATTAGAACATCAAAAGGCAAAACCACATCCAAACACTATCTTCCACATAAACTATTAATTGAATATCATATAATCACTTTAAAAACACACATTCACATTGATATTATACCATAAACACAAGCAAAAACAAAATACACTCTTACAATTTCTCTGTATATGTCAAGTTTCCAAGGATCGGAGGAATTTGGCCTGTCAAGTTATTGCAACTCAGGTCCCTGAAATACCAACTCTAGAATCATTTGAGAAATTCATATAAATTTTGGATTTTGACTAAAGAAATATAGGATGAAATTACTTACAAAACCGTAAGTGCCTGCATGAGTCCAATCACAGATGGAATTTCCCCTGACAGCTGATTTCCTTGGAGGGATCTAAGGTATGCCCAAACAGACGTATTAATGCTTGTTAATATGCATGTATTTTTAAGTTTAACTGAAAAGTGAAAACTAGTCCCTAACACGATCAAAACAACAATTAATCAAAAGTGAAAAGTGAAAACTAGGCTTACAATGTGGCTACTTGTAGGAAACCAATATTGAATGGTATTTCTCCGGTCAGTCGGTTGTATGATAAGTCCCTAACACGATCAAAACAACAGTTAATCAAAAGAAGAACACACCATAATCGATATTTTCAATAATCTGATTGTCTCAAGTTTGGTACATACAAAACCTGGAAGCTAGTGCAGTTGCCAATATTTGAGGGAATTGTGCCACTTAAACTATTGTTCCTCAAGTCACTGTGTAAATGATCATACATAAGCAAAATCTTTATAGAAGTATAAACTATAAAACTAACATGATGAAAGTATAAAACATTAAACATTACTTACAAATACCACAGGCCGGTTAGCTGACAGACGTCGGGGGAAAGCTCTCCTACCAAATTGTTGCTCCTCAATCCTCTAGTTACAAAATCATGTATTTTGGTCAAACTTGTTACACAAGTAATAGTATTTTAAAGAATCAAGCTTTAGAAACTTACAGATACTGCAATACTTCATTCCAGTATATAAGTCTTGGGATTTCCCCGTTTAGCCGATTTTGTGCCAAGTCCCTGGGATCGGCATTTCATAAATAAAAATATGAATTTTTATTATACTTTTAGGGAAATAACTGAAGAAATGGTGCTTACAAAATCTTCAAATTAGGAATCTGTGATAACGTTGAAGGGATCGGACTGGTTAATTGATTGTCTTTCAAGATTCTGTTTTACACGTTAAAATCATGTCATCAAAGGTGGCCAATGTTAGTTAGCAAATATTAGAGTACAAAATGGAGGTTATACTTACAAGAGCTCTAGCTGTTTTAACTTTGATACCGAAAAAGGGATGTCCCCGGTTAACATATTGAATGATAAATCCCTAGTAATATTGGTTCATCACAAATCATAATCATAAAATTTATATAAAAATAATAGAAACAGATCCTAGCAATCACAAAAAACGAATTTGAGTTATCTAGATGATGCTTACAAGTTCATAAGGGAACTACAATCACCAATCTCATCTGGAATTTGACCAGATAATCTATTGCCACGCAGATCGCTGTTTAAACATGATCCAAAACCAGATAAAAATCAACAGTTTATTTAAAAAAGAAAAAGAAATATCAATTTATTCAATATGTAGCTCAAGGGTGTTAAAGGGAAGACACTATACATGGATAGTAAACCTTTAAGCTGTCCAATACTTGGTGACAGTTCCCCATCAAGATTCAAGTCTGAAAGATTTCTGAATGATGGTTTAAAAGTCAACAATTTGACTCAAAAAGTCATAATCTTGTTCTTGAAAGTTGAAATTAATTTAGTTAGTTAACAATACACTCACAGCGCAACCACATTGAAGGTGACATTATCACAGGAAACCCCTCTCCACATACAATAGTCCGAAGATGATGAATTAGTCCAGTCATAAAGCACATTATTCACATCTCTAAATGACTTTTTAATCTCCAACAATATCCCTCCTTCACCATCAAAAAGTTCAAGATTAAATTAATCAAAATATAAACTCAAAGCACATGCATCAAATGGATTAAATATTGAATAGCATATTTAATTAACCTAATATAACACAAGTCAAAGGGAATATTATAATAGGGCTCAAATTTTTTGAAAATCATAGTTAACAAATAACTTGAAATCAAGAAACATGATCACAAAACAAACCCTTTTTTCCCAAATCCAAATTATGACTTGTACTGTTGTACAACATGCAGTAAAAGTTGTACGAAAGGGGTAATTAGGAATGAAAAGGTTAACACACTCACCATCATCAGAATTCACTGAAAGATAGAAGCTTGATGAAACCAGAAGAAACAAAGAAAAGTCCATCATTCTCAAAGCTCGAACCTTTCTTCTTAAAGACTCCATTAAACCTCACCTCTCTAAATCTCCAGCAAGATTCTCGAAACAATTTCAAGATGCAATTGCTTCATTTGTAACAGAGCATCATAGGATCTTACATATATGGGGAATTAGAAGATATAATCAAGAAATTTGAAGTAGTACCATAATAGTAGTGCCAAGGTATAGCTTGAGTAGCCACTGTGTTATAAGACACTGCACAATTTTACAGCAATTGTTTCCCCTGTTTCTCTCTCTGCTGACAGCTTTTTCAGGATAAGAGAGATGAAAAAGACCCATTTCTGCATCATGTTCGTTTTAATATTTCATTTCATACGTTTAAACTATTATCATTTTCAGAATAAAGATTATTGCCAATTCTACACCATACATACATGTGGGTCAATCTGCAAATTTTTTTGTAAAATCTTTAAAATACACATAAACGTTTTCTTGAAATACTGTGTTAGGGCTAAAGATTTTCCCTTTTTTACATAGAATTCACTTCAATCATTAGTCGCCATCAAGTTTTGGTTTTTATGAGATGTTTGCAGAAGTGAGGGTGAGAGAGACCTCGGGCTTGGAGGTGGGGGTGGGGGTGGGGTTAGAGGGATAATGACTGAGGGAAGAAGATGGATGTGAGTAAACGAGTGATTGATAAAAGTAGCAGGGCAGTTGCAGCAGGCAGGAGAACAGTGGGTACTTTATTCTGAGAGGGGGAAAACATCCATTTAACCTACAAACATTTGTGTAGCTCTACCATGTGACCACCTTCAGTCTCACTAGATCAACTCGGAGAGACTAGGATGCTCTTGAATATAGAGTTGTTGACAAGTGTAGTCAAACCCAACGAACATTTGCTCTTATTTGGTTTGTTTTTAAACCAAACCAAGCCGATAGATTTGTTTAGAATTGAACGGAAAATCAAAGGAGCATTTATCGAGTGTTAATTTTTCGAATAAGTGTCAAGCGAGTGTAAAACGAGCGACGGACAATTTATACAACTCAACTATTTAGTGTATCATCCTGTTTATATTGCAATGACAGACAATAACAATGTTAAGTCCTAAGTTCAATAACTTATAAATTAACCACATTTTATAGAATAATATTTTTATGGATAACAATACGATGTGGCTAATGATTAGGTTAACGTTGTAGCCGATGAGATGAGAAACAATTGCAAAAAATGATAGACCTTGAAAGCAATAGATGGTCAATTAAGAGTAAGAAATGAGTAAAAAATTGTCTCTTAATGAATTTGGATTTCATTTTTATATTTAGTGTTAAAACTTTTAATTAAGTTGATTTATGTAGTATGTAGATGTATAATTGTATATAATTGTATATTTACATACAGTGAGCCAAAGAGCCAAATCTACTATAGCGAGTCAACTAAGTAGGAGGGGAATGGTATGCTTGAGAGCATCATATATTAATCTAGGTGTTATTTGTTTTTTCTGCAGTAAAATGTCTGCAAACTGCGGACCACATCTGCAGACATCTGCAAGAAAAGATGTGAACTAAACGTCTGCAGTCCTCAAGAAGAAGGCTTTTGTTTTCCTAATTACAAAATCTCTTCAACAAATCTTTTTAAATCACAAACCATACTACATAAACCACAAATCAAACAGAAACTTAAACCAAATCACAAACCTTACCCTCAAGATTTGGGATTTTGGAGGCTATAGGGGGTGGCAGCCGTGAAGGTGGAGGCCGCGACGGGGCGGCAGCCGTGAAGGAGGAGGCGGCGATAGGCTGCTACGGTGACGGGCTGCGCGGGGATGGGAGGCCTGCTACAACGACGAGACAGGAAGGCTGCTAGGCCGACGGGCTAAGCGGGGAAGAGAGGGCTACTAGGGAAACTGTCACACCCTCAATTTCCACAAACGGGGTTTTACCGTTAGGCTTGTGACATACCAGGATCTCAGACAAGGTCATATCAAACAACACTATATGAATTTAAAAATAAATGTTTGACTTAAATCAGAGTAACGTAAATGAAATGAATAACAGTGCGGAAGCGAATAATGATATGTAAACAATACTGAAAGTCTGAAATGCAAATGCTAAGTCAAAACAATGTCTAATGCAACATAAATGGATCCGATTAATGCATGTCCTGAGTGCGTTCCTTAATCGTGCATCATGAGATTAAGCGTTCATGTTACCTGAGAAAACATGCTAAAGTGTGTCAACATAAAGTTGGTGAGTTCACAGGTTTTATCACAGATAAAAATGTTTGTAACTGTTCGAATGATATAGTAATTAAAGCATATCGATAGGTAGCTAGCCTATAAACAAGTTACTTAGCGTTTCGAACCGAAGCTGACTGTTTGTATTTTGTATGTTTGTTGCCTTCCCGTCATGTCTCACCAGACAGTGACAAATGTTAGGTCAATAATGCACCCTTATGACCTCCAATCAAACTAGCGTGACTAGCCCGGGCGGGGTTTGTCAAACCCAGTAGTACTTGATATCGGTTTGTCAAGCCTAATCAAAAACAATTTATAAGGTTCCAAACTCACCTAAGATAGCTAGGGTAAGTCGGGTCGATCCACAGGGAATATGTGAAAAGTTTTGTAGTTTAAATCTAAAAGTTTGTAGCTTGATTACAAAAACTTAATAAAAATGACTAATCGAGAAAAGTGACGAACTTTATGATTAATTGAGTTGCAAACAATAATGTAAAAAGGTAATCTTCTCCGGATTCAGGTTTACTACTTAGATTTGCTTCGAGTGTTCATAAAAGTCATATAAGCTTAACGGGTCAATTTGGGTAAAAACAATAGATTGAATGAGACTGTTGTTAAAGAACTACTCGAATCATATCCTACGTTTGTGATGCTCAATCCGTCCAATATTAACGTTTCCAGATGAAAAGAAATCTAAAACAATCAAAGTGGAACAAGTGAATTGAAAGCAACACACATATTTTAGAGTTTTCCACCAACAAATAATGTACTCGGCTTAAACTACCGTGTTCAAACATTAACTCAACCACAAATCATCAAAAACAAATCATAGTAATAAACCTTACTACCCAAAGAAGATTACTAGGAGATTAGCTAGACATGGTAATGAAGAACACCAAATCAAAATCAAAATTAAACATCGTATCTAACGTTAAGGAATCAAACCGAATGATTAGAAACACTTGAAACGCCTTGAAATCGCCTCCGGGAGTCCTCGGGAAGCCTTGGGGACGAAAAGGGGCGACTATGGAGGTCTGAAATGAAAGATATGATCCAAAACCTAATTTTAACGACTTATAAGTGATTACAGCGTGTCCAGTACCGTAGGTCAGATTTCTGCCGTAAGTCACGCCAAGCCCATTCTGTTTTGTCTTGAACTAATGCACCGTAGGTCATGTTTCCACCGTAGGTCATGGTCGACCAACTTTGTCTGATTCTTGTTTTCTTCATAACTTCTTCGTTCGAACTCCGTTTTCCTCCCCGTTTGCGGCCACATTCTCGTAATTGAATTCTCTTTCATCTCATCTATCATGGTCTTCACTTGTTATCCATATGCATTCTCCAAATCACGTCAAATGATTGCGTTTAACCTATAAAACATCAAATCATCATAGTTAACTTGTTCAACACAATCTTTTACACTTAACCATATTAAATGCATTAAAGTTAACCAATTAACCATGATAAACCTCATTCCAAACCCTGTACATCACATCCCCACACTTGTTTCTCGCTTGCCCTCAAGCGAGGTTGCTTTTAAGAATCAAGAATTCAAGTAAAAAATGGGTGAACACAGCACACATACCAAACTCGACTAAGGTTCAAGGGCATACCTAATTCCCAAGCTAGCAATTATGACCCGTTAACAACCACAAACCTCTAACCCGCTGGACTGCCTAACTAAGATTCTCAAACTCTAGGAGGTTCCCTTGCACATATCATACCCCTCACAATAAAACTCTCCACTCGGTGTAATTTCTGGCCCGACCAAAGATGTGCCGGTATTTATGAAGCACTCAAGCAATGATGAAAACTAGTGAGCATAGGCTTGTAAAACAAACAAATCTCCACTCACTAACACGAGATTGCACACCAATCATGAGGGCTTTTCAAAGGTTGTAATGTTAGGCTTAGGTTCGGGTAGGGATAATTTAGGATATAAGTAACTAAAGTGATGAAAAACTTGAGTTAACTACTTTATTCAACGACTTCAAACCCTTTAACTACTCTTTACTTCAAAGCACAATTTTTTTTGTCTTGTCTAATACTTCCGTCTTTCAACTTCACTATTTTGACATAGTTTTCTTTTCCTTCCATTTTTTTTCTTTTTCTTTTTTTTATTTTTATAACTTAACAAAACACAAAGGGATTTACTAAGCTTAACTATCCCCAACTACCTCTTCGAATCATTATATCAAATCAAACTTAACACTACTACCACTAATTAACTCAAGTTCCATCACATGGGTAAACAAGTGAATAGGCTACACAAAAGCTAGTGGGTCAAGGAGTTTGGTGAAACAAATGAATGGGAAGAGGCTAAAAATTGGCTACTACGGACAAACGTTAAATAGGTGGGTCCTATGGGGCTATCCTATGGTTAATCCTAATGCCTTAATCATTTTAATGAGAATCCCGGTTTCAAGCTTCAATATGCACGTGCTCCACAAGTTCTACCATTAGAATACATCATTGCACACTCAAACAAGCAAATAGATCTAATAATACCAAAGAATAAGCTTATCACATATGGAAATGGTGGAATTAGGTTACCGACATGACATGTGCAAGTATCCTACACCCAAGGTTTGCCACCCCTAGTTAGGCATTCCCTTTCTAACTTCCATTGACCGAGTTGAAACCTTTGGGGAATTAACCATGACCAAGAACCTTAACCAATGATTAGTATTTTTTTTAGAGACACATGTTAAAGACAAAAATTTTTAAAATTTTGTTCAATCTTCCATTTCTCCAACCACAATGTGTCTACCTATGAATCCCCCATCCCCACACTTGGGATACATTGTCCCCAATGTATGGTGTTTTCTACGGATTTCAACCATTTCGATCTCCTTTAGACTTTCCCATCAACATTATCGAGGTTTTTTTTAATTTGACTCACCATAAAAAACAAACATGAATATCAACAAGCTACTTCTTTCCTAAGAACATGACATAAAGAGTTCAGACATCAAACACCACCCACCCCCCATATTGTTCTATTGTTCTTGCCACCAACCCGAAATATAAACAGATAAGCACACAACCACATAAGATAATCTAGTTCAAATTAGAGCAATTGGACCTGATCGATCGGAACAATCACGATCAGCGATTGCCCCCAAAGTATCGTGATTGACGTTGTCCAAATATATTTTTCAGCTCGTCCATCCATTCGCTAAACTGGAATGTACCCCCTTGTGGTCCGCTACTGCTTCCTTCTCCACTTTGTTGCTGATGAAACTGCTGAACCTCAAGCTGTTATTGCTGAAATTGTATCGGATCAATCCATTCCGAGTGATGCCACTCGGGTCTCGGCAACCTCTCCCCTCCATCATAGGGTGGAAAAGTGAGGTAGTTAATTGGTGGTGGTGCTTGTACAAACGGCTCTCCGTGGTGGTAAGCTTCATGATAACCAAGCTACTGATGTGACTCCCAGTTGTTGTTGACTTGAATTTCTTGATGCACAAGATTAACACGATTCCAATGGTTTTGATTTACTATGACTGCTTAAGCATCATCTTCCGCTTGCAACCTGCTGTGTTGTTGTAAATCCCAATTGTTTTGATTGTAGGTAGGCGACATGCCAAATCCTTCTGGCCTACACTCCTACACCCGAGTCCACATGTCATCATGCATTGGGTATGGGGGTCTTGTGACTGGCTCCTCTTCCTCAATTGGGTTATTCAAATCATCCTTATCTTCACTATCCTCACTGTCAGCTTCACTTTCCTCACTTGATCCCAATGGTCTTGCATCCAGTCGTTTCACTTTAATCTTTTCCGCATTCTTATGTTTCCACCTTGCATACCTCTCATTTGTACTCCATTCCCAACCTACTCAAGCCATAAGAACTACATTGAATGGTTCCAGGTCCTTGACAATATAACTCGTTGGCATTTCATATGCCGAATGAGCAATCACCTTAAAGTGTTTGAATAGGGCTTGAATCAACCTACAGTGGGGGATAATCTGTTTAGCCTTAGTGATACGGGCCAGTCAAATATTCATCATGGCTAAGTAGCAAAATGACATTTTGTGATCCCCTTTCATGATAGAGTAGAGAACATGTACATCACAAAACCGCACCGATTCCTTGTCCCCCTGCGAGGCATCACATTCTGGGTTACAATGGTTTGAATCAACCTTGCTTCCTTCTTCAAGTCCACCCTTTTCATTGTGTTGGTTTTACTGGGTTTAAAAATTGTATCCCTCATCAACTCCCACCATGGACTGTTGTCCGGTCTATTCCACAGGTTGTCTTCAGCAGGGAATTCATATTGGCTGGTGGGTAGAGAATCAAATGGTGCCAACTTTTTTATGTTGGTCATGGACATTGTAACCTTTTTCCCTTGGCAATACCCCACCAGTTTCATTTGCTGACTGTTCTTTGGCCCTTCCATCTGCAGTGTACTAACCCATTCATCTATTGCTGGTGCAAATACTTTGTCTTCCTCCTGATCATAACACTTAAGCAATGCTTGCCATCCTAATTTTTTAAATCTTTCATGTACCCGGTGATGGGCAAACAATGATTCAGGGACCTCTCTTTCCACCAAATATGCTTCTTTTCTGTCTCTCATTTTGGACATCTTTTCTTCCCATAGACTTGGTTGAAATCTAGGGTGAAACTTTGTCAAAGGTCCACCCTTCCACTTAGGTATGTCCTCCATCATCACTTCCTCTCGCAATGGCCTTAGTTCATCCATGATTGTCAAGGGTGGATTTGCCTTCTTTGCCTTCTTAGAAGGTCCAGCTTGTTCTTTCCCAGATCGTCCCATCTGCACACAATAAACCATAAACAATCAAAAGAACCGCTTAGTCCAACCAACCTATATAACTAACGAAACAAGTGTGGAATAACCACGTCCCCACACTTGCTTCATTGCATGCCATTAGTGGTGGTTACTCTTAGGATGATCATTGAATTGGGCACTTTTAATGAGTTACAGAATGAACTTCAAACCTTAGCACTAGCATAATGCTTTACTATTTTCATTAGATTAGTTTCTCAACAACAATTGATCCACTTTACGCTTTATGCACCACTAAATGGGAACTTACATGTTTAATGACCACCACTAAAGTAACATATGACATTTAACATCACAAGCTGACATTAACCATCAACCTAATCCCATCATAACCTTCATAGCTAACAAAGTTTGAGCTACATGTTTAATGAGTACCATTGCCTCAAACATGGGATCTACCTATTGTAAATCTGTTCATACACACAACTAATCACTATCATCATGCATAACTCAACCAATATGACTAAACTCATGTGAACCACTTAACAAGAAGATATCACACTTCATCCATTCTTACAATGTGGTGAGAAAATCATCCCTTTGTGGTTTTAGGAGGTTAGTATGAACTTTAGCACCAAGAAATTCAACCCGGAAGTGAAAAATTCAAACTTTAAAATTTTAGGGTTCGTGACCCACGTGCAGATTTACAAAAACGAGTTGAAATTCGAAGAAACTAACCTTGGATTCTTGTTCCTCTCGAAAAGTTACTCAATTTAGACTCAATAACCGCTCGATTTGGTTAAGAATCGGGAAAGTTATGGTTGAGGGATGATTATGTGTTCTTGAGAGGGTTGGTGAAGAAGATGAAGAAAAGTGAAGAGAATGGTGTTTGAGGGGTTTTTGATCTTATGTGGGTTAGTAATCTGAGGGAAACCAGGTTTGAAAAACATTCAAGAGACCCCCTTGTAGTTACCCTTTTTGGCAATTTTTTTTCACATTACCTGCCGCCGTAAGGTGTGACCCCACCGTAAGTCACGGTGGGCTTAATCTGTTGTTTGCGAGCTGGCCTCCACCGTAAGACTGCTCCCCACCGTAAGTCACGGTGGGGGCATTCTGATTTCCTACATCGCAACCGCCGTAAGGTGGAACCCCACCGTAAGTTACGGTGGGGTGGTTCTGTTTTCTCCCGTGTCCTGCCACCGTAGGTTGTCTGCCCACCGTAAGTTATGTTGGGCCTAATCTGTTTTGACTGTTTCCTTGCCACCGTAGGTTGCGGTGGCTTGGAGACCTACGGTTGTTTAAATTGTTTTGATTTTTGATTTTTGATTTTTTTATTTATTTTTATTTTTTTTAATTACCAAAATTTAAAATAAGAATAAGCAACTATAATTAACCATAAAATTTATCGTTAAACCACTGAATGAATCCGCTTTGAACCGCCACCCCCAACTTTGGAACCGAGTTGTCCTCGACTCACACTTTAAACATGAACGTGCCTGATCGAGTGGTGCTATAGGATCTACAAAGTGGTTAAACAAAACAAAACAAAACACATGAAACGACGAAAAAATGTAACGAAAATAAAAAAATAAATAAAAACTCACAAACACGGGTTGCCTCCCGGAAGCGCTACGTTTAAGGGTCTATAGCTCGACTCATCGTTCCTTTCAGCCTCAGACTGGGTTAGAAACCCGGATAGTGACCGATAAAAGCTCGTCAGTTTGCTTATCCGGCCCGTTCAAGTCGTTTGGTCGCAAATATGGTTTTAACCGATGGCCATTCACCACTTGTCGGATATGGTCATCAAAATCTTCGATCTCAATGTCTCCCGAGTTCCTTATCCGTATGATTTTATAAGGACCTATCCACTTGCTTTTTAACTTACCAGGGAACAACTTTAAGCAGGAATTGTATAACCACACCAAACTCCCCACTTCAAAGTTTTTCAACCTTAATTTCGCATCGTGCACACATTTCATTTTGTCTTTGTAAATTGAGGCATTCTTGTACGCTTCTTCCCGTAACTCCTCTAGCTCTTTTAAACTCATCAGTCTCTGTTTACCTGCAGTGTCATAATCAAAGTTAGCCTCTTTAATAGCCCGTAATGCATGATGAGCTAATTCTAAAGGTAAGTGGCATCCCTTTCTGTAAACCAACCGGTAAGGGGTGGTGCCAATCGGTGTTTTGTAGGCAGTACGATATGCCCACAAGGCGTCATTCAATTTGTTAGACCAATCCTTGCGGTCAGGTCGTACTGTCTTTTGTAAAATTTCCTTGATTTGCCGATTTGATACCTCCACCTGGCCACTTGTTTGTGGATGATAAGGTGTGGCAATCCAATGATCAACCCCATACCTCTTAAGCAATTTACCAAAATTAAAATTTTTGAAATGTGATCCCCCATCACTTATGATCACACGGGGCAACCCAAATCGACTGAAAATGTTTGTTTGAATAAATTTGAACACGACACTATGGTCATTGGTCTTTGTGGCAATGGGTTCGACCCACTTTGACACATAATCAACCGCTAATAAGATGTATAAATTGCCAAATGAGTTGGGGAAGGGCCCCATGAAATCAATCCCTCAGACATCAAAGATGTCGATTACTAGGATTGGTTGCATGAGCATCTCATTTCGTTTTGTGATACTACCCGTCTTTTGGCAATTTGTACATGTTTTTGCAAACTCAAAGGCATCCTTAAAAATGGTAGGCCAAAATAGCCCGCATTGTAACACTCGATGCCCTGTTTTCTGGCCACTAAAATGACCGCCACATGCAGATGCATGTGCCAAACACAATACATCCGGTATCTCAGAATCCGGAATACATCTTCTGATCAGTTGATCAGCCCCTATCTTGAACAAGTCTGGATCTTCCCAAAAGTATTGTTTGGCACGTGACACAAAATGTTTCTTCTTCGACTTTGACCAATGTTCAAGAATTGCACCTGCAACATAATAATTGACAAAGTCAGCATACCATGGATCATTAGATGTAGAAACAGACAATAATTGCTCATCAGGGAAGGTTTCGTTGATTTCTAGCTCATGCTCATTGTTGGAGCATATATAGTCATATATAGTGTGTCCGTCGCTTGACAAATAGTCTAGGCTTAATGTTATACACCTTGTAAACACATGAAACTGGGTCATTCGCAGGAGCATATGCGAATGAGACTCAGTCGTACGACTGAGCCATGCTAATGGACCAGTCGTGCGACTGAGAGATGCGATTAGGGCATTCGTAAGACTGAGCCATAAGAATGGTCCAGTCGTATGATTGAATCATACGCATGGTCCAGTCGTACGATTGAACCATACGTATGGTCCAATCGCACGAATGGGCCCAGTCGCATCTAATATGGGCCGAGGCCTATACATATCAGTTTCAATGTGTAGAAACCTAAGGTTTTTTTATAGGGTTCCTGGCGCCTAGGTGTTGCTGGATGAGAGGGGAGATCATGCTCGATCTCCCCTTGCCAAAAGTCTTGATTCTTAAGTTGTAACGAGCTTGTAATCGTTAGGTTTTATCAATGAAATATTGAAATCATTCGATTATTGTTCATACTATTGTATGTCTTTTGGTTTATCACCTTCCGTCAAGAACTGCTCGGATGTTTACCGATCCAGTGACTTCACACTCATCCAAGTTATGGATGATTCTCGACAGATGGTCAGCTACGACATTTTCCTTTCCCTTCTTATCTCTTATCTCTAAGTTAAACTCTTGCAATAACAGTATCCACCTAATCAATCGAGGCTCGACATCCTTTTTATCCATCAAATACCTGACAGCAGAATGATCAGAATAGACAACAATCTTACTACCCCAAATATACGACCGAAACTTATCTAAGGCATAGACAACCGCAAGTAACTCTTTTTCAGTAGTTGTGTAATTTAATTGAGCATCAGAAAGCGTTTTACTTGCATAGTAAATAGCGACCGGCTTCTTATCTACTCTTTGACCCAACACAGCCCCAACTGCGAAATCACTGGCGTCACACATGATTTCAAAAGGAAGTGACCAATCCGATGATTGCAAAATTGGGGCTTCCACTAACTTTTCTTTTAAAATGTTAAATGCTTGTAAACACTCATAATCAAAGTTAAAAGGTACATCTTTTAGAAGCAAGTTACACAAGGGTTTTGTTATCACACTGAATTTTTTGATAAAACGCCTGTAAAAGCCTACATGTCCTAAAAATGATCTAATGCCTTTAATATTTGTTGGTGGTGGCAAAGTGGATATGACTTGCACTTTTGCCTTATCAACCTCTATCCCCCTGCTTGAGATAACGTGTCCTAACACGATAACTTCTTGAACCATAAAGTGGCTCTTTTCCCAACTAAGGACCAAGTTCGAGTCAACACATCTTTTTAACACTTTTTGTAATTGATTTAAACATGATTCAAAAGATGTTGAAAATATTGAAAAGTCATCCATGAATATCTCGAGTTGGGTTCAATCGCCTCTGAGCATCTCGAGTTGGTTTTGCTCCTTCTTCGGTGAAGATTTTATGCATGACAATAGATGGGCTGATTCCTCTCAAGTCTGCGATTGTCCATCCTATCGCAGCCTGATGCTTTACTAATACCTCCATCAACGCCTTCTCATGTTCCTTAGATAAGTTAGAGGCAATAATCACCGGAAGGGTGTTGTTGTCTCCAACAAACGCATACTTCAAGTGCTTAGGAAGCTCTTTCAATTCCAACTTAGGAGGCGACGTTAATGATGGTTGTAGCTTGGTGTCGATATGCTCGGGTAAGCTTTCCACTTGATGGGTCCAAGTAGGTCTACCTTCCTTGACTACCATCACCTCCATCTCTTGCTCAACCTTCTCCAATTCAGTGGTTAGTTCCACCTAATCCCTGTCACAATGAATACACGCCTCTGTGATGTTGTCCTCATTGACATGAAGACCACACCTATCCATAGTGTCTACCAAAGAGCATTCACTATGGACCAGAGGATTAGATGTATGGTAAAAAGATTTTATTAACTGCCTTTGATCTCCAAAAGTCATATCAACTACCCCGGTTCTACAATTGATTAGTGAGTTGGAAGTGGCCAAAAATGGACGACCTAGTATAACTGTTTGTTGATCATTTGACTCTCACGACACATAATCAAGAACTAAGAAATCAACCGGGTAGTAAAAGTCTTCCACCCTGATAATAACATCAAAGATCATTCCCCTAGGCAGTCTGGATGTTCTGTCAGCTAACACCACAGTGGTGTGAGCTTTATGTAACGGACCAAAATCGTATTGGTCATATAAACTGCCCGGGAGAATGCTCACACTAGCTCCCAGATCTAACAAAGCCCATGATATGTGAAAATCACCTACCTGAATGGATATCACCGGCTCTCCTGGATCTGGAAGCTTGGGTGGAACCGGTTGTCCTGCTAGTATGGCACTCACATTATTAGACACTTCAATTTTCTTGGGTATTTTTGCATTTCTCTTTTGAGTACACAAATTTTTTAAAAACTTTGCATACGCGAGAACTTGTTTAATTACCTCAAGCAATGGGATATTAACTTTTACTTGTTGAAAAACTTCCCACATCTCATCCTGTTGTGGTCCCCTTTTCCCGATAAAACCTTTTTACCCGGATTGATTAGTGCCCTAGGAAATGGGATGGTATTAGCCTCCACACCCTTTTCCTGAACACTAATTGATTCTTCCCCCATCACCCGATCAATTTTATTTGAAAAAGTTACTTTCTTGGGTGATTTAGGTGTGACAGGTTCAATCTCACAATCACTATCCTCATCCTTATTGATATCCTCCACCACTCCTTCAATGAATTGTACTGAAGGTTCAGCTTTATTATCATAAACCTTACCTGAGCGAAGAATGCTTACCTGGCTAACTAAAGGATGTCTGCTACTTGATAGTCCAGCATTAGAGGAGCTGTGAGTTGGGTTTCTTTGAGTATCACTAGGCAATTTCCCTGGAGCTTTCTTCAAAATTGCAACTTCCTCAGCCAACTGCCCCACTTGTTTGGATAAAGCTTCAACACTCTTGTCTCTAACTTCATTGGATTTCTTCATCTCCTTCATGAACTCCAACAATTCCCTGTTTGTTGGCTCTACATTTCCTCCTGATCCACTCTGATCCTGTTTATGCTGATAATTCCTTTGACCACCCCTGTTGTAACTTCCTTGATTGTATTGATTACCCTGACCCATTGACCTGTTCTGATATTGCTGATGTGAAGGACCTTGAAAATTTGGATTCAACTGGTTGTCTGGGTTACCATACCTCAAATTAGAGTGATTCTTCAAACCGGGATGATAAGTATTATTATTGGTGTTGTTACTGTATGGTCGCCTATCACCCTGTACATAATTCACCTCTTCCAACCCCTCATCAAACTCTGGACAATCTCTGGCAGTGTGTCCAGCTTCACCACATCCCTAACATATAGTAAAAGAACTTGTAGCCTTTACTGTAGCCTTACCTGATGACTGACCCAACCTGGAAGTCCTTCTATCCGAATCATCAACCACATTCCTTGATTTCCTCCGAGACTGAGCTTGCCTTTTTGAATGTATACTCATCCGTTCCAATAACTCCCAATCATCATCCTCAGTATTAGTCATGAAGGTTCCTGCACTCGTTGAATTCACATCTCTTACTTCTTCAGCAGATAACCCATCATAAAATGAAAAAATCAACTCCCATTGAGGAATGTCGTGATGTGGACAAGTTCTCAACAACTCTTTGAATCTGGTCCAAGCTTCATGGAATGGCTCATCTTGTTTCTGACTGAATGTACGAATGGCAGTTCTAGTTTCACTTTTCTGTGGTGTATAGTATTCCTCTAGGAATGCCTGCTGCATTTGCTCCCAGGTGTAAATGCTGGCAGCAGGTAGGGAATGAAACCACTTCTTCGTATTTCCTTTCAATGTGAACTGAAATAGCACTAACATCACTTCTTCAGGTGTAAAACCTTGTGCCCCAATAGTCTCACAAATGGCACTAAACTCGTTCAGATGCAAATAGGGTTCTTCCTTGGACAGTCTATGAAACTCAGGAAGAATGGCCAGACTATTGGACCCAATCTCAAATGACTTCCCTCTAACTTGTGGCCTGACTATGGGTAATGAAGCTCCAGCTATGGTAGGGCGAAAATGGCTATCAACCCCTTGAACAATGGCTTGGTAGGGTTGAAGCCCGGGGTTCCGATTTGCCTGAGGAAATCCTTGTCTTCTACCTTGAACTTGGCCCTGATTTTGCCTATATTGCCTTGGTTGTTCATTCTGTCTGTATCGGCCTTGATTGTTATTAGGTTCATTGTATTGCACATCCTCCTCAACATACTCATCTTCATTTCCATCACTTCATCCATCTATGTCATCATCCCAAGTATGGATGCTTAATCTGTCAAATCTATCCTCTTTGGCCTCGATCCTATTAACCCCCCTTTGATGTCTCATATTCTGCCTTGGAGGTCCTTATTGATATGGGTTCTGTCTTTTTTGAGGGTAGGGATTTTGTCTCTGGGGTGGCGGGTTTTGGGCAATTGGGTTTTGTGCTTGTGGATTTGGTAATGGGTCATTTGGATGGTTTAGTGGAGGTTGGTTTTGTGGTGGATTTGGCAACTGGTCATTGGGTGGGTTTTGATTGGGTGGTGGTGGTGGGTTTTCCATCTTGCAATCCTTGACTGCACTTGTAGCTTGAAATTTTGCACGAGATTGTGCTCGGTTTCTTCGAGCGGTCTTTTCAACTTCAGGATCAAAAATTAACGGGGACTTGTTCCCTGCGTACCGGGTATGCATGCACGGAGCTGTCACCTGCACACACAAGCACACCTAGCGTAACAAAGAAGAGAAAATAAATAAAACAAGCAAAACAAGTAAAACTTAAACTTGACACTTTGCGTACTAATTCCCCAGCAACGGCGCCATTTTGATATCGGTTTGTCAAGCCTAATCAAAAACAATTTATAAGGTTCCAAACTCACCTAAGATAGCTAGGGTAAGTCGGGTCGATCCACAGGGAATATGTGGAAAGTTTTGTAGTTTAAATCTAAAAGTTTGTAGCTTGATTACAAAAACTTAATAATAATGACTAATCGAGAAAAGTGACGAACTTTATGATTAATTGAGTTGCAAACAATAATGTAAAAAGATAATCTTCTCCGGATTCAGGTTTACTACTTAGATTTGCTTCGAGTGTTCATAAAAGTCATATAAGCTTAACGAGTCAATTTGGGTAAAAAAATAGATTGAATGAGACTGTTGTTAAAGAACTACTCGAATCATATCCTACGTTTGTGATGCTCAATCCCATCCAACATTAACGTTTCCAGATGAAAAGAAATCTAAAACAGTCAAAGTGGAACAAGTGAATTGAAAGCAACACACATATTTTAGAGTTTTCCACCAACAAATAATGTACTCGGCTTAAACTACCGTGTTCAAACATAACCACAAATCATCAAAAATAAATCATAGTAATAAACATTACTACCCAAAGAAGATTACTAGGAGATTAGCTAGACATGGTAATGAAGAACACCAAATCAAAATCAAAATTAAACATCGTATCTAACGTTAAGGAATCAAACCAAATGATTAGAAACACTTGAAACGCCTTGAAATCGCCTCCGGGAGTCCTCGGGAAGCCTTGGGGACGAAAAGGGGCGACTATGGAGGTCTGGAATGAAAGATATGATCCAAAACCTATATTTTACGACTTATAAGTGATTACAGCGTGTCCAGTACTGTAGGTCAGATTTCTGCCGTAAGTCACGCCAAGCCCATTCTGTTTTGTCTTGAACTAATGCACCGTAGGTCATGTTTCCACCGTAGGTCATGGTCGACCAACTTTGTCCGATTCTTGTTTTCTTCGTAACTTCTTTGTTCGAACTCCGTTTTCCTCCCCGTTTGCGGCCACATTCTCGTAATTGAATTATCTTTCATCTCATCTATCATGGTCATCACTTGTCATCCATATGCATTCTCAAAATCACGTCAAATGATTGCGTTTAACCTGCAAAACATCAAATCATCGTAGTTAACTTGTTCAACACAATCTCTTACACTTAACCACATTAAATGCATTAAAGTTAACCAATTAACCATGATAAACCTCATTCCAAACCCTGTATATCAGCTTACACTCCATGAACATCTTGAAGGTACAGATAGTTAAACCTCCTTGATTTAGATTTTGGTTGTTCTGGTTCTGATTGCGGGTCTGCTCATAAGCTGCAAGCGCGTCAGCTACATGCTCGTTGATGATGGCATCCAATTCAGCTTGAGTCATGTTGATGTTTCCTCGTCCACTCGGGCGTCCAGGTCTTCTTCCAGACATGATTCTTCAATTCACAATACACAACAGTCACTATCGAATAATAACTATTGATAAAAATAAATTGTTTCATACTAGTAGGAATGGAGGATTTGTTTGCATATCAATAGTGAGGTTTCATGAGAACCGAGACCTCATGCCTCCAAGTATAGAAATGAGAACTTGTACTGATTATGACCGTTATCACCCAATAGAGTTGCCAGAATTCTCATTCACGACAAATTACAATTACGTGTGCACTCGTGATTCTAATTTGCTTTGCATGGTCACCCATGGTTCCTCCCATTCGAGATAGCATGCTTTGTCAAGTACCGAGTGTTATCAATGATAGAGGTATCAAAGATATATTTATTATACCAAGGGTAAAATAACTAAGGTTGTATAAAGGATTCGGTTAGAGAACAACGGGGAATTAAGATGATCTGGCCTTTTCCCTTTGAAGCTCTAAGCGTCTACATGTCTAAGTCTAATCCTCTGATAAACTTCAAATTCCTTGGTTGTCCCACGTTTACTGTTCAGACTAGTGAAGATGATAGGGCATGTTGGAAGTAGAAACAAGTACAATAGAGTTGGAAAAGTAATGTGCGTTGTTCTCCTTGTTCATCGTCGTTAGGTTTGTCGTGTGTGTTAGAAAAGAGTTTCGTGTTCCCAAGTGGTAATGTTAGGTTCAAGTTGTCATTGCTTCAATTCTGGGAGTGAAGAAACAAGTGTAGATGTTGGAAGTAAGCGAGCAGGACTCTCCGCCCCTCTGTTAGTCGAGGATGATACAGGTGACATAGATAGTGCGGGTAATGTTTGATCGTTCAGTAATGTAATGTTAGCATGCCGGGAGAATGTTCGTACAACAGTTGCAATCATGTAAGAGTGTCTGTGCAATACTAGTGTTGTGTCTAAGGCTATAGTCTAGATGCAAATGCAATCCTAGTTCTCTATAACCAGTGGCTCTGATACCAATCTGTCACACCCTCAATTTCCACAAACGGGGTTTTACCGTTAGGCGTGTGACATACCAGGATCTCAGACACGGTCATATCAAACGACACTATATGAATTTAAAAATAAATGTTTGACTTAAATCAGAGTAACGTAAATGAAATGAATAACAGTGCGGAAGCGAATAATGATATGTAAACAATACTGAAAGTCTGAAATGCAAATGCTAAGTCAAAACAATGTCTAATGCAACATAAATGGATCCGATTAATGCATGTCCTGAGTGCGTTCCTTAATCGTGCATCATGAGATTAAGCGTTCATGTTACCTGAGAAAACATGCTAAAGTGTGTCAACATAAAATTGGTGAGTTCACAGGTTTTATCACAGATAAAAATGTTTGTCACTATTCGAATGGTATAGTAATTAATGCATATCGATAGGTAGCTAGCCTATAAACAAGTTACTTAGCGTTTCGAATCGAAGCTGACTGTTTGTATGTTTGTTGCCTTCCCGTCATGTCTCACTAGACAGTGACAAATGTTAGGTCAATAATGCACCCGTTTGACCTCCAATCAAGCTAGGGCGACTAGCCCGGGCGGGGTTTGTCAAACCCAGTAGTACTACTCAGAATTACCTCGCTACACATTACTAACGGTTCGAGAATGTAAGGACTTTCAAGTGTCTTTGCACTAACGTAACAGGCGATATCAATAATACTAAAAACCATTTATAAAATATGTTTGCATGTTTTCTCCCCCAAAAAGGAAAGAATAAAAAATAGGGGTCGTGAAGACTCACCTTGATTTCACAGCAGAGAAATAATATTCGAGCAACGGTTAAGGGTTCGGTTAACCTGAATTCCATTTAGTACGAATATAATTTATGTTAGTTATTATTTACGAGTGCAAGATGTCATACGGTTTCGCGAACACGACTCGGCTCCACACCTAAAAATACTCATTACTTAACCTGTGTCTATTAAATAACTAACTCGTTCCATAGATTAATATTTACTCATTTGCCTAAATTGTATTATTACTAAATTTCTTTATTAAACAATCTTCTCCACATACATTTACTTTGTACATTAATATTATTCAATAAATTACTTATCTAAAGGTTATAATCTCATAACTTACTATTTTTCTAAAAAATCAAACTTTATAAAATTATCAAAATATAGTTGAAAATTATTTTAAATCACTTTAAAATAACATTTGTATATCTTTAAATTGTTAAATAATCTTGTTTAATATACTTAATAATTAAACATTAAAGTTAATCATTTTCTCTTTAAAATATAAACTCATTACTTAATTGTTAAGAGCACAAAAATCGTTGCATATGTAACCTTTGAATTCTAAGTTCATTCATCTTCAATTTATAAATAAATATTAAGTCTTGCTAAACCCCAAGCTATATAACAAACCTTAGTTTTCCAAATCGTCTTTTGAACTTTACCGGTTATATTCTAAAATTGAAACACCCACGCTTACGTAATTTGTGAAGAAACCGTTGGTGTTATTCTAACTTTCTTATCATTCAAATCACCTCATAATCAAGTGAGTTTTAGTACCTCATTTTTACTTTATTTCACACCTTTTACGGTGAAGCATATTAATCGAATAAATGTACACTTGTAAATTCATTAAATACTTGTAAAGCACGTGCAATTCATCTTATTAATTTATCATGGTTATTTGAGATATTGGTGAATATTATATGATAGTCATCTTGTAAAACCAATCATTAACGGTTGCTAGCCTAGCGACGTCATAGATCTATGGGCATGACAAGCCTATTTGGTGCTAAAGCCGAGGTTATTGCCGGCTCTTGATGACGTATTTTGGTTCATCATGGGAACCAAGTGATCGATGTCGTGTGGTCGGTCAAAAATATATTTTAAAGAGTACCTAACCACCATTAATAGTAAAGGGTAAGAAGGGTGTCGAATCCACAGAGAATCACAGGAAAGTACTAGTAATGATTAAACTAAAAGAATTAAACATTGAAAAATGATTTATGGATTTGGTTGAAAATTAATTAAATTAACGAAATAAAAGTTTAGGTTTTTAACAATCTCGGAGAAAAATCAACCCACGTCAAGATTCAGGGTTGGCAAAGTTATAATTTTTCTTGAATAAAACGTAGTGAGAAGTCATTAATGGTGATTTACACATATTTTAACTGATAATCATGGATTAAAGCTTAAAGGACCTTATTCACATAATTACCAATTTGAATAATGAAACTCTAATTCTAATAATCAATCACACAATGATTAAAGACAACCAAAGTTATAAAATATCAAAATTAGGTTTGAGTATAATCTAACCGTTTAAATAATCAAATCATAAATTGAATCCAAATAAACTTAAAAGGTTCAAGATCCAATCTCGAATCTAGGTTACAACTACAAAAAATAAGATCTTGCATAAACCCGTCCCTCGAAGTGAATCACAATTCATTTAGCGTTGCATCATCATCATCATCATTGATCTTCAACACAATTGTGATTGATCATTTGAATCTGGATGAATTTAGTGTTGGAAAGCTTTGGAATGGTGAAAGATCCTTGCTTTTTCGTCCTTGATTGAAGTGTAAAGAGGTGTTTTTCGTCCTAGGGTTAATCCATCTTTAAAACCCCTAAAATTAGGTTAAAATCCACCAAAACGCTGCAATCGGCATCGGTGGCGCCACTAGTGGCGTCGGTGGCCGCCCATCGCCATCTTAGCTGAAAGCTGCTGACCAACGGTGGCTCTGACGGTGTTTCTGACTGTATCAGCATCGGTGGAGCCTATCTTGGCGTTAGTGGCGCCACCCATTGCAAAAACTTTATTTTCATGTGTAACTTTTCGAGTCTTTCCGTTGATAGGTCGTGGGCCCCGTAACTCTTTTCCTAGCTCAAGTTATGCCTGTTTTAAGTTACTGATATCTTGAAACTTCTCTTTTACATATCTTCACCTCCCGAGCTCCAATTTTCGTCCCGTTTCTTTCCATTTTTTTTTTTGTATTCTTTACATTTATGCTACAAACAAAATAATATCCTAAAAGTAACTCTATTTCCTATAATTTGACACGTAAAACACAGAATTAAAGCTTTTAAACATTGAACTTTCACCACCTGATCACCAAGTACACTTAGCTAATCGTATATTTCATTGCGGACATATTTTTATCAAGGTTTGATTGTATCACCATGCCATTTATACGTTCTTGCATTATTTCTTAACCTATGACTTGAATTGCCTCTTAAAAGGTTTTATATATGTATGTACTGTAACACCCTCAATTTCATAATAATATAATAAGGAAGGTGCTACGAGTTGGGTTATAATAATAATTCATAGACTACAAACGCAGCGGAAATTTTTTATATATTAAAAAAATTTTACATCATTAACAATCATTACAACACTTCAACTGACATCTCAAAACTTTGTCAAACTTCATATACATCTTTCCCAAAAACCCAACATTTAGCCAGTATCATACACCATAACCGGAATTTAACTCGGTGGGGCGCCTCCACGAACACTTCTATTAATACCTGGCATGCATAAGAAAACAAACACAAAATCAGATAAACTGGTGAGTTCTAACGTACACCACATTTCAATAATAACAACTCATCAACTCTTACAACACCGAATGATTCATAAACATTCATCAGTCCATTTATTCGTCTCAGTATTGATATGCATATCGAATACCCACAAGGTATTTATGGACATCTTTTTATCGATTTTAATTTGGTGGGTCAAACCTCCACCTCGCGCATTGACGGGTCAAACCTCCGTCTATAGTTTGGTGGGTCAAACCTCCACCTCGCGCGCTGACGGATCAAACCTCCGTCTATAGTTGGCGTTGACGGGTCAAACCTCCGTCTATAGTTGGTGGGTCAAACCTCCACCTCGCCATTCACCACAATTTACCATTTTCAACTCTTATTCACATTTTCTATTTATTTATATGCATGCCAGTGCCCGATTTTGTCAAACAACATTATCAAACGGCATTAACACATAAAAAAGGTAATTAGAACTCACCTTAATGTTCTCAGCAAGTGGTTATCAATCCAATACACTAGGGCAGCTAAAACTTCTCCTTCTCAATGCAGATCTAGAACAACAACCCTAAATTAGTCAAATCACCCCTAGCTGATCACTTCATACGACTAAGGCTATGCGACTGGACTTATTCGTACGACTGAACATGCGACTAAGCTTAGTCGTACGAATGGGCCATACGACAGAGGTGCGAATGAGCTATAACAGGGTTTATGCGAATGACCTCCATTCGTGCGATTGGTTCACGCGACTGAACTTCAGTCGCACGTTTGAACAATGCGATTGACTCAGTCGTACGAATGGGTCATGCGACTGGGCTCATTCGCCTGAAACGGATCAGCAGCTGTGTTCTTGACATATTTGATCCAAAAACTCGAGTTTTAACCATTTGGATTATACCATATTCACAACAGAACATATACACCTCATTTACAACCGTTTCGGGTCCTTATTTCATCAATCTTCACAAAAACTAGGATCCGAACCCTCACTTTTCAGCTTAACAGAAAGATTGAACAGAAACCCCGAGTTAAAACATGTTTTTGGATCAATTTCAACCACATACACTGCTTAACATATTCAAGAATCGATCCGTACCAAGCAAAACTTACCAAAACGGAGCTAGTTTCATCAATTGGGCAAGAACAGGGGTGTTTGGGTTCGTAAGGAACAAGGGGATGAGAATACTGCAGATAAAATCTTCTTTTGAACACCCTTAACCGCCCTACTTATCCTACATGCCTATTTTAGCCGCCATACTCAGTCGCACGACTAGACCCATTCGCACGGCTCAATCGTATGACTGAGCCCATACGCCCGTCATTCGTGCGATTGGGCCTCATTCGTACGCATGGCGTGCGACTGAGGTTCATTCGTACGCATGTTATGCGACTGAACACTAATCCTAATAAATAAATAAATATCAAACTTTTTGGATGTTACATGTACTGTCTTATGGGAACTCACCAATATCATATGTTAACCGTATTTTCTAACATGTGTCAAGAAATGCTTAATCTTAATTTGTTGATCTTGAAGATTTGAATTCATCTAGGATTGGACCTGGAAATAATAAAGAATTCACTTTTAATTTGGAAGTTTTAACTTAGTTTATGTATGGTTGTTTGTTTGAGATTTATGAATGTAATTTTACCATATGAACCTTATGATTAATAATATTTATACTTTAAAGTAGCGTTGTGTAGCTTTGAACGATCTTAACCCTCACATATCAATGTTTCTGCCGTTAAGGTTAGGGTGTGACATGCTAGGGTTATAAACCCGCTTCTGCCTGAATATGGTCATATCTGAAGTGATATGACCATATTCAGCATAAAAAATGAGCTATTTGGGATTTGACAGCTTATTTGATCATATTCAGCTTCAATATGGTTATATCAGAAATATTTTTCCTTTTGAACCTCTTCAAATCTTGAGATTTGTTCACAAAAATCACCGAGAGCTACAAAATTCAAATAAAACACAAATAAGTGTCTAAATTATAAAATTTGTATAAAAATAACTTAAAATACAAAGAAATATATATTATAAACATGTATATTTATTATCATATCAATCGCCAAAAGGTGCTCAAGGTAATGTGTAACCATCCGTATTTTTCATATTAACTTCTGTTAATGATATAATCACGGGGATTAAATAATAAAGCTTTTGATAATTAATAATAATAATAATAATAATAATAATAACAATAATAATAATAATAATAATAATAATAATAATAAACAATACTAACAATAAACAATAATAATAATAATGATTATAATGTTAATAATAGGAATAATAACAATAAAATTAAAACAAAAATAATAATAATTAAGAATAATAGTAATAATAATAACATTGTTATTAATAATAATGAATTATAAAAATATTGAACTTAGAAAAGTTTAAAACTTGGATTTGATAAGTCAAGAGGGCCTTAACGTCATTTTAAAAACTTAAATGGAAGTTCTTTCATCAAATAACAACCACCCAAAACCTGAGGGACCATTTGTGTAATTTCCGAAAAACACCCAACCCCACCCCCCATTCTCCCCCGATTCTCTTCCCCGTGTTTCTCGGCCGAATACCATCCACGATCGAGCACTAAACACTATAATAATCAAATTAATCGCACATACACGATCATATATCTGTCTCTAATCGCTTACCATCTCCAATGGCATCTGAGAATCACACAAACACCACCATCGATCCTCATCTTCGTCGCGGACCTGCAACTGGGTCAAACACCAACTTTTGCACTCTTTAAACCAAAATTTCTAGAGGGCTTTCGATCATCATCATCATTAGGAGCTTCTGGTGCAACGAATTTGTGTATAATCTCCTATATCTCGTGAAATCAAAATACCACATCCGTGACCTAACTCGAACTCAAACCCATCGATTACATCATTTCACCAGGTGCATTGTGAAGAACTACGTTGGAACTTTGCATATTATATTTCTTATTAATCACCAATTATATACTTGTCGATCAAGTGAGTATTTCCATACCCCTTTTTCTTATTTTCACACTTTGGGGTGAAACATGTTAACTTATATCATTGCACTTGTAAACTTATTCGAGACTTGTAAATTTTATGGCAATTTACTTGTGTGTTGTGGTTAGTTGAACTTTGTGGTTACCATGTTATGGCGTTATATGTACAATCATTAACTATTGCTAGCCTGGCGACGTCATAGATCTATGGGCCTGACAAGCCTGCTTGGTTGATCCAAGTACACTTAGCTAATCGTATATACTTTTAACGTTTGACACTTGTAAAACTTTGTCAAGGTTTGATTGTTGCATTGTTCATAACATCCCTAATCACTTTATTCACTAATTTACAACTTGAATTGCCATCTTTTATATATTCTATGTATTGAAAACTATAAAATGCTCAACAACATTTTTATGTTGACCTTTTATTTTTAACATGTTTCAGGAATAACTCAAGTATGCGTTCTACTCTTTGAAGCTTATCTCACTCAGGACTGGACTTAGAGAAATAAACAATAATCTTGTTACTTTCAACCTTGTATACATGATGTATCTTTGTTTGAGCCTTTTACTTGTATTGTTACAATTGAATCTTAATTAATATATTTGGAATTAATAATAGCGTTATGTGGCGGTGAACAATCGTAATCCCTCACATCTCGATGTTTCCGCCGTCTAGGTTGGGGTGTGACATAATGCATGTCGACGCGTGTCACGCATGTAGGGGTGACAACCGATGCGGGGAGCATCGACTAGTTGACCTCACCTATAAATAGGTGAGTATCAGCTCACTTTACACACACTCTCACATATAAATTCTCACGCACTTAGCATCGGTTTACGTTCCAAACTCCTTCTTGACCTGCTTCTCGACCCTACGTTCAATAACAGAGATTCAAAGCTACGTGAATTCTTTAGAAGACATTTCTAGATTAAGTGAAGAGTTGAAGTGCTGTCTAAGTCACCTGGGAATCAGGGACTATCAGAGCCATTGGTTATAGGGAACTAGATATTTTTAAAGATATCTAGACTATAACTATAAGCACAAAATATACTTAGAATTATCTTATATAATTTTATGATTTTATGTGAATTATGTGAGTTATGTGAAATTCTGTGATTTTATGATTAAGATTCTAACAAAATTTTAAATTATTTGACTAACCATTTGGTGAAATATTATTAAGAAATTGGTGCAGTTATGAATTCAGATAGTTACCACTACGAAACCGATCCTTTCGAATATCCAGACCATAGCAACTCTAAGGAAATAACATCTGAACCAGAATCTCAACAAGCTATGGATATTCCTCCAACAGAAGTGGAGAATAAATCAAAATTTTATATTCGACGTGCACTAGTACACGTTGGAGGATATACAATTAAGACTCCTAGGAAAAAGATACAACGTGGGTACAAGTTTAGAGCTAAGCAAGCTGAGAATCTAGAAATACAACCTTCTGATTCCTTCGAAGGTAAAGATAAGGTCACTAAAAGACAAGAATTGGATCAGGTGAAGACAGCTCGACAAACTCTTAGAAAACTTAAGAAAATACAGCTAGGAATCTGGAAAATCCAGAAGGACATCAAAAAGCTCAAGACGCCCAAGAAAAGTATCTTCACAAGGATATGGAAATGGATTCGCAGGGACTAAAGAATTATAGTCTAACTTACTGGAATAAAAGAAATAAGAACTTAATTGATATATGTACTTTTGTGTTGAAATATCTATTTGATATGTGTTAAATGATTTTGTGTTAAAATATTTATTTATGATACTAATGTTAGAATTCACTATAGTGAATCATGCTGCCAAAAAGAAACACTCAGCCTGTCCGAAGAACAGCTCGAGTGGGATGACCCAGAACCAGAATTAGGGAAGAAACGCCCATAAACACTGATACAAATGAGAATGATAGGATTTCTCAGATAGTAGCCCAACAAATAGAAGCTACCCTACCTACCTTAATAACCCAACTCCAGCAAAATCTAAATTTTGGAACCACCTCACACCCACCAGCAGGGCCTGAAAATATTACCCCGAAAGAACGACAGGAAGAGGAGATTCTGAATGGAGTCTCAAAGGGATGTTCTTATAAAACCTTTATGTCCTGCAGACCCCGGGAATTCAATGGAAAAGGTGGAGCTGTACAAGCTTTAAGATGGCTAGATGAAATGGAAGGAGTTTCGGAAATTAGTAACTGTGCTGAAAACTTCAAAACACTATTTGCTTCACATTCCCTAAAAGGAGAGGCACAATCCTGGTGGAAAATGGAAGTACACACTAGGGGTAGGAATGTTATGAATAGGATGAGTTGGGAAGAATTTAGAAATCCAGTAATAGAGAAATACTACCCTTATAATGAAATAGAGAAACTGGAGGCTGAATTCTTAGCACTAGAAATGAAAGGAGCTGCACACCGGGAATATACTGATAGGTATAATGAACTATCTAGGTTAGTACCACATCTGATAACCCCGGAATCAAAAAGAATAGGAAGGTATATTTGGGGACTAGTACCGCAAATAAGAGGGTTAGTGAAATCTGCAAGAACCAAAACCTTCCAGGAAGCAGTAATCCTGTCAGGAAGCCTGACAGATGAGATGATCAGAAATGGATCATTAAGTCACCCACAGGTAGGAGAGAAAAGGAAGTGGACTGGAAACCACTCTGGAGAAAGATTTGGAGAAAGCTCTCAGAAAAGAATGACCCGACCTCCACCAAGAAATTTCTTGGGGACAGCTCAGGGGAGGAAAGTGGATAAACAACCACAGTGTAATATCTGCCAAAGATATCATACAGGGAACTGTATGACAGTGGTTTGTTACAACTGCAAAAAGAAGGGACACATTTCTCGAGACTGCAAAGATCCTACCAACCCTAAAACAGTCTGCTTTCAGTGTGGAAGTGAAAATCATTTTTGTAATGAGTGTCCACAATGAAAGGGCAAGGCTTCAGCTAACCAGAACAACCCCCGTGGAAGGGCTTTCGTGATACAAGCTGATGAAGCTCGTCATGAACCGGAAGTAGTAACGGGTACGTTCCTTATCAATAACCAGTACGCTAAAGTATTATTTGATACAGGAGCAACTCGTAGTTTTGTTTCACATAACTTAGACCATCACTTAGTTTAACATCTGAGAAATTAAGTGACGGCTATGTGATAGAATTAGTTGACGGTAAAATAATAGAAGCTGATGAAATCATTCCTAATTGCATTTTGAATTTAGATGAATATTGTTTTGATATAAATCTGATACCTATTAAGTTAGGAGGATTTGATATCATAGTAGGAATGGATTGGTTGAGTAAAAATCATGTTGAAATCATTTGTGATAAGAAAATGATAAAGATTCCTTTGATTAAGGAAGACAAAACTCTCTGCATATATGGTGATAGACCAAATAATATTGTGAAACTGATTTCTTATGAAAAAGCACAAAAATGCTTCAATAATAAATGTTTAGCTTTCTTGGCTCACATAGTTGATGCAAAGCTTGATAAGGGAAATTTGGAAAGTGTTCCTGTTATAAATGAATATTCTGATGTTTTTCCTGATGAATTACCTGGATTACCACCCCCTCGTCATGTCGAATTTAAAATAGAATTAATACCAGGAACAGCCCCTATTGCCAAAGCACCTTATCGTTTAGCACCAACCGAAATGAAAGAACTCATGACCCGGTTACAGTAATTATTAGATAAAGGATTCATACGTCCTAGTATATCGCCTTGGGGAGCACCAGTTCTGTTTGTTAAAAAGAAAGATGGAACTTTTAGAATGTGTATCGACTATAGGGAACTCAATAAGGTTACAATAAAGAATAGGTATCCTCTCCCTAGAATTGATGATTTGTTTGACCAATTACAAGGATCTAGTTATTTCTCGAAAATAGATTTAAGATCTGGATATCATCAATTAAGAGTACAGAAAGACGATATTTCTAAGACTGCATTCAGAACTAGGTACGGACATTACGAATTCCTTGTAATGTCATTTGGGTTAACCAATGCTCCAACAGTATTTATGGATTTAATGAATAGAGTGTGTAAACCATATTTAGATAAATTTGTTATAGTCTTCATA
The DNA here is from genome assembly GCA_024085815.1 of Flaveria linearis. NCBI lineage: Eukaryota > Viridiplantae > Streptophyta > Magnoliopsida > Asterales > Asteraceae > Flaveria > Flaveria linearis. The sequence goes on from CM044001.1 coordinate 97,355,959, forward strand.
GATGATATTCTAATTTATTCTAAGAACAAGGAAGACCACGAACAACACTTAAGGTTAACTTTAGAATTGTTACAAAAGGAAAGATTATATGCAAAATTCTTAAAATGTGAATTGTGGAAAAGAGAAGTACAATTTCTAGGACATATAGTTAACCAGAATGGGATTCAGGTTCGATCCAGCAAAGATCGAGGCAGTTAAGAAATGGGAAATTCCAAAAACCCCAACTGAAATACGACAATTCTTAGGTTTAGCAGGATATTACAGAAGATTTATAGAAAACTTCTCAAGAATAGCTCAACCGTTGACAAAATTGACCCAAAAAGATAGAAAGTATGTATGGGGAGAAAAACAAAATGAAGCATTTGAACTCCTCAAAAATAAGTTATGTAGTGCACTCATATTAGCTTTACCAGAAGGAACAGATAATTTCATAGTATATTGTGATGCATCTCGTCAAAGTTTTGGATGTGTTTTAATGCAAAAAGACAAAGTAATTGCATATGCATCCAGACAACTTAGAGGCAGTGAAAAAAATTATACCACCCATGATCTAGAATTAGCAGCTGTAGTATTTGCACTGAAAATTTGGAGACACTACTTATATGGGACTAAGTGTATAATATATACTGATCACAAAAGTTTACAACACATATTTGACCATAAAATGTTAAATATGAGACAGAGAAGATGGGTAGAATTACTAAGTGATTATGACTGTGAAATTAAGTATCATCCCGGTAAGGCAAATGTAGTTGCTGATGCTTTAAGTAGGAAAGAAAGAACCAAGCCTTTACGGGTACGTGCTATGAAAATGGAACTACGTTCAGATCTGTTAAGTCAAATCCGGGAAGCTCAACAAAAAGATATGTTAAAACTAAAAGGGCAAATAAAAGACATGAACAGGGAAGCAGATAGAATTCTGAGGTTTAAAGGAAGAATCTGGATACCCGATAACAACATGATTAGAACAACTATTCTGCAAGAAGCTCATAAGTCAAGATACTCTGTGCACCCAGTAAATAATAAAATGTACAAAGACTTGAAAAGCCAATACTGGTGGCCATGCATTAAAAGATCAGTTGGAGAATTTGTGGAACAATGTGATGTCTGCTCAAGAATAAAGGCTGAATACTAAAAACCTTCAGGATACCTGTAGCAACCAGAAATTCCAGAATGGAAATGGGATCAAATTACAATGGACTTCATAACTAAGTTACCCAGGACCAGAAATGGATACGACATAATTTGGGTTATAGTGGATAGACTAACTAAGTCAGCTTATTTCTTACCTATACGAGAAGATTATAAGATTGAGAGATTAGCAAGAATCTACATAAAAGAAATTGTGTCCAGACATGGAATACCTGTATCCATTATATCAGATAGAGATAGTAGATTTACTTCTAGGTTCTGGCAAACTTTACAAAAAGCCTTAGGAACTCAAGTAAATTTAAGTACAGCCTATCATCCACAGACTGATGGATAGAGTGAAAGAACAATACAAACCCTAGAAGATATGTTAAGGGCTTGTGCTATAGATTTTGGTGGAAATTAGGACAGTCACTTACCATTAATAGAATTTTCATACAATAACAATTATCATTCTAGTATTGGTTAGCTCCATTTGAAGCTCTGTATGGAAGAAAATGTAGATCACATCTATGTTGGAATGAATTAGGTGATAGACAATTCACAGGTCCTGAACTAATCCAAGAAACCACGGAGAAAATCACGGATTTTAAAAATATATTGAAAGCAGCTCGTGATCGACAGAAAAGTTATGCCGACAAACGAAGGAAACCATTGAAATTTCAAATTGGAGACAGAGTCTATCTAAAGATATCTCCCTCTAAAGGAATCTTTCGGTTTGGAAAATCCAGTAAGTTAAACCCTAGATACATTGGTCCATTCAAGATCATTGATAGAATTGGTCCTGTGGCTTATAAGTTGGAGTTACCTCAAGAATTAAGTAAAGTACACAATACCTTTCATGTGTCAAACCTCAAGAAATGTCTAACCAATGAAACCTTAGAAGTACCAATTCAAGAAATTAAAGTAGATAAGAAACTTCATTTTATGGAAAAACCAATAGCCATTGTAGGGAAAGAAATAAAGAAGTTAAGAAAAAATAGAATTTCCATAGTAAAAGTTAAGTGGAATGCAAAGAGAGGACCAGAATACACATGGGAAAGAGAGATGAATTCAAGAAGAAATACCCCCACCTATTCAAAGGTAATAATCATTTAAGTTTTTCTAAAATCACATTCCAAGGAATTTCGGGACGAAATTCTTTTAACGGGGGGAGAATGTGACTACCCTAAAAATTTTTATTATAGTATTACGTCAAAAATTTTTATCATGTCATATACATATTGTATGCATAAAAATATATATAGACAATTATATTTATGTTACAATTACATTAATATTATGTCCAGTATATATATAAATATGGAGTGTACGTATGCATGTTTGCATGCATGCATATATATTAGAAAACTTACGTACGCATGTATGTATATATATCAGAAATTCACACATACATGTATATATATACAAAACTTTACGTATGCATGCTTACATACATATATGTATATGAAAAATATGTATATATTGGAAAACTCGCACATGCATGTATATGGAGATTTTGTATGTTTGCATACATGTATCAAATTCAAGTATGTATGTTTTGCATGTACATATATATATATATTATTTATGAAAAGCCATGAACACATGTTTACAAAGGTTTGTTTATGCATTGAGTATATCTAAAAATACATCTATATATATACATATTAAGAAGATTAAAACTAAAGCAAACATAAACCAAAATTTAAACCTCAAAACCCTAAATAAAAATTTAAAACTAACACTAAACCAAAACACCCCAAACCAACCTCCCAAAACCCTCGGTCGATCAAGCATAACCACCACCCGAAGCCACCTTGACACCATGCTATACACCACAACTCGCCACCACAACTTGCCACCACACCACCCTAATAATGCTACAACCCGCCACCACATCACCCTAGAACTACCACCATCGGCCACCTCACATTCACACCATAGCTTTCCTTAAACCGCCACATATACACCCTAAGCTCCGGTTCATTGAACCCGATAACATAGATAACTTGCTAAGCTTCCTTGAGTCAACACATTAATGAGTTTCATGATTGCAAAATGGATGTGGCAATCCTAAAGAATCTCGTGGCCACCTATGCACACCAAACATCACCACCAATTACCACCTAACCTATAGGAGTTACTAAGCATTCTTATGGGTGTGACTCACCCAAGCTAGGTGTGAACTCATTGATGAGCCACCACCCTAAGAACCAACCTCTTTTTCACCCTTAAAACTCTCGGGAGTTTTCTTTGAAACACCACACATCATAACCTTTATCTCCCTCTTTCTCTCGGTTCCAATCTCCAGCACCACCACCTTTACACCACCACCCTCGATCACCACCTTCTATCCTTCTCTACCTCTCGGTTCCCACACAAACCAAACAACAACCACGCCACAACCATCGCACACCATCACCCCTTGCTCCCTCATCTCACGGTTTTCATAACAACCATCATTACCCACGACCATCATTTATCATAATTTTACCAAAATTTCCAAAATAGTATTTCAGTATATAAATAAAGATTTTCAATGTTTATTCCCACAATCTCATTTGTTTAATATTTATACTAGGTTTTTCTTAATAGTTCAAGATTTAATCTTTATAAATCAAAATATTCCCTTTATCACAAGTTTTCTGAATTTTAGTAACTTATTACTTGTGATTAAGGAATTTAAAAATACTTCTAAGGTTGGTTTTGGTGTATTACTCACCCAAGCTAGGTGTGAACTCATTGATGAGCCACCACCCTAAGAACCAACCTCTTTTTCACCCTTAAAACTCTCGGGAGTTTTCTTTGAAACACCACACATCACAACCATTATCTCCCTCTTTCTCTTGGTTCCAATCTCCAGCACCACCACCTTCACACCACCACCCTCGATCACCACCTTCTATCCTTCTCTACATCTCGGTTCCCACACAAACCAAACAACAACCACGCCACAACCATCGCACACCATCACCCCTTGCTCCCTCATCTCACGGTTTTCATAACAACCATCATTACCCATGACCATCACCACTCTTAGGGCTCAACCTCTCGGTTTAAAGCAGCCAAAAAGGTTTAGTTCTTAGTTTTTATACACTTGTTACATATGTGTTATAAAACACATATATAGTTAGTTTTGGTAGTAATACACCAAAACCAACCTTGGAAGTATTTTTAAGTTCCTTAATCATAAGTAATAAGTTACTAAAATTCAGAAAACTTGTGATAAAGGGAATATTTTGATTTATAAAGATTAAATTTTGAACTATTAAGAAAAACCTAGTAAAAATATTAAACAAATGAGATTGTGGGAATAAATATTGAAAAATATTTATTTATATACTGAAATACTATTCTGGAAATTTTGGTAAAATTATGATAAATGAAACTACTTATACAAATTATTTTAATTAATGAAAATAAAGAAAATACTCAAAATTACATATAATACGAGAAAATTCTGATAAATTCACATAATGATCCTTTTGAAGTATAAAAGTCTCTGGAATTATTTCAGAATTTATTTCCTTATTATAATTTAGATATGAATTTTATGTGTTCTGAAGTATAAAAATCAAAATAAATACTTAAATTATATAATAAATTCTGATAAAATTATATATTAAATTTTACATCTTAATATACATAATGTATAAATATCATAATTTTTGGAGTAATATAACTATTTTTTATAAATATTAAGATTATTGTAAAATTTACCGAATCTTACCTGATACGATTTAGACCTTGATATATTTATATAATGTTTTATTTTATATATAAACCTTCTGTAAAATTTTAAGAATTTATGGACTACAGAATCTATTTTTAATAAATTTTGGGAATATCATAAAAATTACAGAAGACAGTCTGTTGGGAGTTAGATATTATAAAATTTATGGAATGTTACTAACTGTTGAAACAACATTCTGTAAATGTTTGTTGATTTTTGGATAACCTTAGCTAATTTTGGTGATTTATGGAGACTTTGGACTAATTATAAGTAATTATGTATAATAAACTAATTGTTGGGAATTTTGTGGTAACATCATTTGATTACCTTACAGCTGAACTCTCAAAATTTATTTAAAACTGAGGTTCTGAAAATTTTAAAAAAATTAATGTCTAATTCTGTGAATTATTTTATAGGTTCCACTTTGGAGATACGGTGAGATTAATAGCCCCATTTTTGACCATTTGATAATCGTAAAATTTTTTGGGGGAAAAGCATACTGATTGGGTTGATGTACTATTTTTGAAAATATTTTGATATTTACTGTCATTTGTGATACAACCATTAATTCGATTGAGGAACCGTCCGATAATATTAGTAGTGCTACTTAGGAGAATATTTGCACCAATAGGATGAGTGTTGTGATGCTATTTTCCTGCACCTAACCGAATGAGGGTTGAGATGTAATATTATCTGGTTTTGTGAATTATTTCGTGACAGTATGATTATGTATGTGAGCGGGTGTGGTTGTAATTGGTGCATCAACAAAATATTTTGTTTGGATATAAACCTATGTTCTCACCAACTTTTTGTTGACTGGTTTAAGTATGCTTTTTCAGGAAACGATGACTAATACCTTTGACTTTAGTTTTGAGGTTCACAACGGTTGGGGAGAAATTGTTGGAAGGGTTTGTGTTACATTAACAGTCAACATAGTTGACTATAGTGTGTATGTTGACGTAAACTTCCACCGTATCTGAAGATATGCAGTAGTTTAACCAAGTTGTAGAAAGATTATATCTGATTTTGAAAACTTATGTATAAGATGTAATCTCGAATATTAAGAATAAATGCATGTCCTACTTTATGATTTTATGTATGTATGTTTATTGTGTTTACTTCGCTATAATTGATGTACCCTGATAAAGCAAGTCACACCCCACCCGCAACTTACACGCTTCCGCCAGGATGTGACAGGGACTAACGTAAGATCATAAGAAAAAGCTCAACTTGATTCTAAGGTGAATACATTTGTCTTTTAAAACTAAACTTGTGAATCCTTGTCATTCACCGTTACCTTGAAAACCAACATAAGTTATAGTTAATTTATTAACGCATGTTGGTGAAATGCAAGACGAGCATCAAACTAAGATTGTTTGAGTCTGATTAGAAGGTAGGACCCTGAAAGGGATACTATGCCTAAGCATGTCTGGTAATGGTTTGACTCCCAAAGGATTACGACTCCTTAAGCATTGACAGTCCCCTATGGGTGACCCGATAACAAACTAAGTGTACAATGAAAGATCTAATCACGAGTAAATACTTTAGTGTTTAATTGATCTAAATGCTTGATTTTATATCATGATTATTATGGAACAAATTGACTTTGTTTATGTTTTTGATTCATAGATGTTTGGAGCTTAAAGGAGTATAATTTGAGGCAAAAGAAGCAAAACATGAAATTTAAAGGACTGAAGATGTAAATATTAAAAAATAGAAAAAAGGAGGTCAAGAAAGAGACTAGGCGTATGATACTCTAGGTTTGGGAGTATCATATGCGGGGCGGCATATCATACTTCAAGGGCGTATCAGCAACGTACGAAGTGACGTATTTAAAAATGAAAACAGAGAGTTGGGCGTATGAAACCACGGGGGCGTACCATACGCTGGTCACCAACAAACCCACGGATTTTATGGAACTTCAAGTTTATTTAAACCTATCTAACCCCAATTCAAAGAACAACTTTTCTCCGATGAAAATTGGTGATTTCAAAGAGATTTATGGTGCTTTCAAGCTCCCCAATTTATTCCAAATCATCATTCATCATCATTATAAACAAGATTGAAGATTTAAAGAAGATGATGCGTGGCTAGGCTTTTATTGATTGATTTCGTGAGTACGATTCTTGTCAAGCGAGACAATTGATATGCTTTATATAGGCTTTTGTAATGAATCTTAGACCATTGAATGAAGTTTTATGTTTTCATTAATTTAAAAAAGGTTTGCTTTTGTTATCGAGTCGGGGGTCTTTTTGGAAGCGGTCTCTCTACCTATCTGGCTAGAGGAAAGACTCGCCACCACCTACCCCTCCCAGACCGTGCTCTTGAGTGGGATATACTGGGTTTGTTTGTTTGTTTGTTTGTTTTGTAATTTAAAAGGTTTACTTGTAAATAAAATTGTGTGCCTGACTATCAATTTTCGGTTTTCTTGCATTATGAGTTCATTGAGAAAGGTAGACAATTTGATATGAGTAAATTGGTAATCTTACAAATGAACGAATATTAAAAGATTGTTCTTTGGTTATCACTTTAATCAAAAGTTAAAATCTTGAAGTTACATTCTTACAAACCCTAGGTTAAACATATTGGTTGTTTATCTTGTGGAATTGGAAACCCGGAAGTGATTTTTTTTCATTATTTAAGTAAATTTGTTTTAAAGTTTGTTGCTTTTTAAAATTGTGTTCTTAGTTTCATCCAAAGTTTCAGTTTTTAATTATAAAGTTCGTGTGTTTAAGTTAATCGAGTCGTATTTGTTAAACACTTTCCACCAATTTTCTTGCGAGACAACATTACTTATATTTACGCAATAAAGGTAGCTAAGACCGATATATTGACTTGTTTTTGATCGAATCTCGAAAACCAAGTCAAGATCTTGATGTGTATTTCATCGTATGAGATTATCATGGTTAATCTTAAATTAATATGCTCATTACTGATTACGAAAATGATTTGGGTACAATAAATAATATTCATGAGCACATCATTAATATTAAGTTTTAAATATTTTACATGTAAAAAATAATTGAATGTGACTTAAATCATGTCAGGCTATGAACTATGTTGGTTTATCTAATCAATATTTGAATTATACTAGTTGGAAGAAGAGATGTACGCATCTTTAGTTTTGAAATTATGTGGCTTGTAATTACAAACATGATCTTTGTAAAATGGTGTTATGAATCAAAGTTTGATTTTGTTTTAAAATTTGATATGATTATAAAACAATATTGTGATGAAATTTCGTTTCTAATAAACCACTATAAATCATTTTTAAATAAATAATCAAACGATTCTCATCGCTTCATACGACCCGAGGAGACCCAAACTCAGGGACGTGACATTGTGAGTCCAAAGATACTCATCTGCCTTCTTTTAGGTACTCTAGGATAATTTTGGTTTTAAATGAGATCTCTCGATTTTTAAAGTAGCTTTTTACAAACACGGGACTCACTCACCACCCTTATATTTTCTATCTATTTTGGCATACAACTTTTTATACATCCACTCTACTTCTTAAAGACGTTTGCAATGATTACATGAATGTACCGTGAAGATATGTAATGTTCTACATATATTCATGATTATAACAGAAAAATCTTATTTCCCCACACACAAATATATTGCCAAAAATATTTTTTTTCTTATTATATAAATATATAATTTAAAAACTAAGAAACTAAATAGTAACTCAATCAACTATTTTACGCCTCGTTTTCATACTTTAAAAGACTTAAAACAAAATTATAATACAAGGTTTAACCCACAAGACGTTCTTGACTTGGGTGAGTGAGGAGGTTAAGGTTCGATCCATGACATTTGTATGTTTGAGCCATTATTCCTTGAAATAACAATAAAGTTTTGAGAGTTTTTTTTTTAATTGCTTTATGTTCATACTTGACTTTAAACATATTTTGTTTACAATCTTTTCTAAAAAATAGGGTTAGCAGTTTATTTATTTATACTTATGTTTTAATATAAAATTTATTAAAAGCGAGTCGGATCAATATAATATCTTATTACTTCATTTATTTCTAAACTTGTTTTTGTATATTTTAATACTTATTTTCGCAAAATGTGTTTTTTTCTTAAAATTCAAATATATTATTACAATATACTTATTCTTATTTGCGTATATATTTTTTGTTTAAAAGTGGTTAGCTCCAACGTGTAGACATAACCCGCTAATCATATAGAACCTTAACTAATTTAAAAAACTCATGTATAACCAGGTTAAATAAATATAATATTAAACATAATTAAAATTTATTAATTATAAAATGATATTAAAAAATAAGATATGATTTAAATTGCTTATATGTAAGGAGCATAAATAATAAAATAATAATATCAGCTTTTTAAACTTTTTTTTATTTTTAAAAAAATTTACATGTTGTTTCAAAACAAACCGTTTTGAAATAATTTCATTTTTAAAGATTTCCTTATCATAGCTCTCAATTTTAGTTTCTTTTGGTTTATACAAATTTCTTTTTAAAATATTTTTTTAATGTTTTAGAAAATTTCTTGTTTTTATAAAAAAATATTATTTACAAATAACATTAATAAAAAGATATATTTCTTAATTGATTAACAAACTATCTCTAATCTAAAAAAAAGTTAAATTATATTTTTGATAATTAATGTAATAATTTAATATGAGAGAGAAACAATTTTTTTGATGATAACGAATGTGATGCTGACACGTGTTCCATTTAGTTACTATTTTATTAGAGTAAGTAGATAAGCTATGTTGGTGTGAGGGTGAATTTACCGCTTGTTAAGAAACGTTATTAGATTATGTATAGTGGTTGTTTAATTAAAATGTCATTTAAATGACATGTAGATAAAAATCATTTCATTAAAGCTATTTATAAATTAAATGTAGTGGTTAATTAGTGTTCGGAGTCTCTATTAATACAACAATATAGAAAATATTATGTTTATGGACCGTTAAAGCTTGGATCCCTCTAAGTTTGAACCATGTTTGAATCCTATAAATATCCAATACCTATAATCTCATTTCTATTGCATATGACACAAACCTATAGTTATATAGACGAATAAGTTCAAAAAACATAATAACTTGAGAGTTAACTGGACCCACCGATCACGTGCCTTGCATGTATGGAAATGTCGATGCTCCCACCCAACGGCAAATGCAATGGTTCCCTGTCACGTGCCCATCCAATTGCGGTATTTAAGGTTTCTTGGCCCCAAACTCAAAAAAAGAAGCCTATTTTTAGTGTTTTGAGTGCACTAATGCATTTTTTTTTGAACGGGAAAGAGAGCAAATATATATATATATATAAAGAGGGCTAGCAAGAAGCTAAAAACCCCAAGATACACCAAACCGTAAAAAACAACATAATCGAAAAAACAAGAAAATAGACGTGCAAGCAAACAACCGTCCTATGCATGAGGAAAGTTTCCAAGCCTTTTAAGCATCTTCCCCTTACTTCTTGACTCTCCCCATAGTGCAACACCCACCTTTATGGAGCTGAGCACCTTATTGATTGATGGTGCATGGCGGTCGAAGGTGACATCATTCCTATGTTTCCACAAACACCACACTGTTATCATGTATATAGCATGTATTGCCTGCTTGAAGTCATCGTCCCCTTTCAATAAATAAGGGCTGTCCATTACATCTGTAAACGAGAATGAAAACATAGGATTCATTTTGCACCACAGTGCCACTTTCTCCCATACTTGCTCGGCAAAAGCACACGTGATGAATAGGTGTTCAACCGTCTCATCCTCCGATCCACAAACCATGCACGTTCCAGATTGAATTATGATTTCCTTTCTTGAGTGAATCTTTAGTTGGGATCCGGTTTTGCTCAGCCAACCAGTTGAATACATTTATCTTTTTTGGGACCCATCCGTTCCATGGGAATTTGTATCCTGTTACATGGCCACATTCCTTTTCAATCATGGATTTGATGAGTTTTGAGCAGAACCCGATGTTGCTAGCTCCAAGATCTCTTTCTAGTAGGTTTACCAAGTCAACATTCCTATCACTAAAATCCATTGTGACTTTATGAATGTTCTTCCACACTCCTGTTTGTGATAGCTTGACTGGTATTGGATTCCAACTCCTTGAGGTATGGTGAATTGACCAAATGACCTTCCACCAAAGTGTATTCTTTTCATTCCGGAACCTCCACCACCATTTTGATAGAAGGGCCATACTAGAGTATTTGAGTGGTGTGATGCCTAAGCCGCCACCTTCCTTGGATACAACCAGCTTTTCCCATGCGACCCAGTGTATCTTTTTCTTATCTTCATCCCCACCCCATAAAAAGTTCTTCCTGATTCTTTTAAGATCATTGATGACTTTAGTAGGAGCCCTATACAATTGGAAGAAATAAGATGGCAAAGCCTCGAGAACCAATTTAATGAGTGTTATTCTACCGCCAACAGAAAGTGTCTTTTCCTTCCAAATAGATAGTCTTGTTTTGAATGCTTCAATTACCGGCTTCCAATTCTTTCCGAGGTTCATGTTGGCTCCTACTAACAGCCCGAGATAAGTAAAGGGGAAGGTACCTGCTTTGCAATGCATTATTGATGCCATGTCGGATACCTCCTTATCCGAGACCCCGATGCCATATATAGAGCTCTTCAGTAAGTTTACTTTGAGCCCTGATATTAGGTAAACACCTCTCAGCAGCCTAACCATATTCTTTACATTCCGTGAGCTCCATTTGCCAAGAACCACAACGTCATCTGCAAACAAAAAGTGTGATATTATTGGTCCATGATTAGGAAGCTGGATACCTTCAAAGATTCCCAATCCAATAGCTTTTTTGAGTATGCAAGACCAAGCTTCCATTGCAATTACAAATAGGAACGGAGACAATGGGTCTCCTTGCTTTAGGCCCCTAAGGCATTCAAACTCTTCGGTTGGACAGCCATTAATAAGTACAGATGTTTTGCTTGATTTCAGAATTGCCATGATCCACGATCTCCTTACGGAATTAAAATTCATTTGCATCAGAATGTTGTCTAGGAAGTCCCAGTCTACTAAATCAAACGCTTTTGCTATGTCGAGCTTCATTATGAGGCCTTGGTTCCTCGATCTCTTAAGCCAAGAAAATGTTTCGTTGATGATTAAGGGGCCATCAAGAATGGATCTATTGGCAATGTACGCACTCTCTCCTCCGAAATCATGTTCCCCATGACAACCTTCAGTCTATTAACTAGGACTTTGGATATGACTTTATTGATCACCCCAATCAAACTAACAGGCCTAAAATCGTTAAAATATAGCGGGTCCTTTGTCTTTGGCAGCAAAGCTATGAAAGATGATAAGCATCCGTTGCTAAGCTCACCTTTCTTATGGAATTCAGACATTAGGTTGTAGAAGTCAAGCTCCAATAGATCCTAAAATTTTCGTACCTGGTGCTGCAAAGAGCTCCCGCGTTTTCGCAGGGTCCAGGGAGGGTCCGTCCCATTTAAGGGAAGATGTACGCGGTCTTTCCCCCACATTTTGTGGGGAGGCCGTTTCCACGGATCGAACCTGAGACCTTCGGTCCCTTAGGAACAGCTTTTACCGCTGCGCCAAGGCCCGCCCTCATCCTAAAATGTTCGTATGAACCGAAAATTAAAGCCATCCGGCCCAGGGGCCTTATTACCATCAATCTCCCACACTGCAGACTTGATCTCAGATAGAGTGAAAGGCCTTATTAAGAACAAGGCAGAGTCATTAGATAAGGCCCGCAGGCCAGGTAGAGAGAAATTCGGCCGAGACCCGCATTTGTTGGTGAATTTATCCTTAAAGAATGCCACCGAACGACGTTTGATGGTCATTGGATCCGATAGCCATTCACCGTCTACCAGTAGGCCATGCAATCTGTTGTTGGAGATATTCGAGTTCACGATCCCATGAAAAAACTTCGAGTTTTCATCACCGTCCAAAGCCTATCTTACCCTCGATTTTTGCACGATGTCTTCTTTTTTCCTTTTTTGGATAGTTTTGATTTTTCTAAGCACCTTACACCTTGCGCTGAAGTGGTTTATCTCCTGATCTCCCTTTTCTAAAGACTTATCAATTGATTCTAATTGTAATTTCAAGCTGTCAAGCTCGGCATTTTCTTTGGCTTTGACACCTCTAACCCATTTTTTTCATCCCATTTTTGATCCATTTCAACTTCACCGATAGTTTCTTGTCCGCCGGCCCCTTGAAGACAAATGCATTACACAATCTAATAACGAGGTCCTCAAACCCATTTAGCCCCAGCCAGGAGTTGAAAAATCTGAAAGGTGGGGCGCCAAAACCCTTTTGAGTAACTTCCAAAAGTATTAGGGCATGGTCCGTCCAACCTTCATTGTGCATTGCCGTTACCTTAGCAGCAGGCCATTTATTCATAAACTCAGCACATACTAAGATTCTATCGATCTTGCTCAATTTAGTCCCATTGGCCCCCGCGAATTTAAATTTTTTACCGCCCATGGTGTATTCATCAGCCCCGATTGGTAAATGAATTCATTGAAGTCGTATGCTGCTTTTGGGCAAAATTCCGAGTTCAATCTTTCGTTTGGATTTCTCACCACATTAAAATCACCCATCAAAACAAATAACCCATGATTTGTGTTCATGAAATTCAGGATTTCAGACCATAAAGCTTTTTGGCGTGAATTTCCTGCGGGCCATAGATGTTCAATATTGAAAGATTGATAGGATGACTAACCAGAGACCCATGAATTGCAATGAAGTGCTTTGTTTTGAAGACCGCCTGTTTTTTGAATATCGCCGGGTTCCAAATCGATAGCAGGCCCCGATAAGAAGGAGGGGCTCCATGAACAGGTCAACCGACACAATTTCGGAAACGAGGATCCAAGAAAAATCACCGAACGATGATGCATCAGTAGCCGATGGAATGAATATCTTTTTTAATGAAAGATATTCATTTTATGGTAAACGGCCGGCTTATTAAATTTCATGAATGAATATCTTTTTTAATGAAAGATCATGTTGCGTTTAAATTAAGCAATACATAAACGTCTTTTTAATATTTTAAATCGTTTATAGCTGACGATCCCTAAATCCTAGCAAAAATGGCTCGCGTTTCGGAGTGAGTTAAGGCATTGGTGGAGGATAGTAGGGCCCCGGGGGTGGGGGGTGGGGGGCACCGCCGCCCCTCTTTTTTGTCGGTAGTGTAAATTTTTAAATATACTCGAGTTACCCCCTCCCCCTCTTAAAATCACCCCCACCATCCCTATGGGAATGTTCAAGCTTCGTCACTGAGTTAAGGTACATAAAGAGAAGCAAATGAACTTGCGATGATAATTTAAAAAAACAAATAACCACAAACTGATAAATTCTAAATACAACTTGGTTCTATACAGAACCCGTACTCAATATGATGTAACGAAAAAGGCCGTTTACCATAAAATGAATATTGGTACCAATTTCAATCATAATGATAATGTTAATGATGTTATTTGGTGACTATTGGTCCCGTTTGTCACGGTACCGATACGTCAATGGCATCTGATACAACTTAACGATACCAATCCTATTCGTCACGATACTAATACGTCAATGGTGTCATATACAACTTAAAGATACCAAAAAATAACATGTTGTGAATACAATTCCGTTTTTAACAAACTCTACATCGAATTGTCGAGAAAAAAGTTTCGCACAACCAAATATTTAAGACTTTTATTAAAAAATTAACGAAATAAAATTAGCAAACAAAAAGCATATTAATAGAAATTTAAACAGCATAAAAGGCTATGTTATATGGTATAAGTGTGGGAATTGAAAATATAAAAATTTATATATATCTGTTTACAGTGGGGCTGAATGTAGATTTTAGATTTTTAGTGGTTAAAGAATAAATCCTACACTTACATAGCAAGAAGGTTAAAATTAAGAAACCATAAAGAATATCGGGGCAATTATAAGAAAACCGAATGATCAACGTCAAAAATCCTACAAATGATTAAAGAAACTGTAGCAACATTGGTTACCTTTTTTTTTAACGGTCAACGAATAGTTTTTAAGCATGGTCACCTGGGTAAACCCATTGTTGAAAGGCCACCCACGCTCGCTGTAACAACCCGAGCGTTTGAGTCATATGAACTTCGCATTTCATATATTGTCAAACGAGTAGGTAATGAGTAAATTCTCTATTTAAAGTTTGAAGTTTTTAAATGAAATTTTTATGTTATAAGAGACTGTTTGAATATAATAATATATTATATTCGAACCTGCTCCGTTTTTTACGAAACTTAGGTTGACTCGTAGAAAAAATAAGCTCGTCACAACGACATATTTGAAATTTCATAATACGTTATATTTTAAAAGTTATAAAAGAAAAACAAGTTAAGCAGCTGAATTAATTATAATAATATTATATTATAATAATATAATATTACTTATCAATTCACAATTGCAAGAATTACAATTAACTTTAGTTTAACTTCATCCCACATCGCTGATTTTAAGAAATAGAGTAGCATGATATATTTTATAAATAATAACCTTAATTTTAAATTTAGAATATAAGTTTTTTTGGGAACGCTTTAATATAAAGAGAATCCCGAGTTCTTAATACTCCGTTGGGTGTTGTTAGTAGTCGTTTTTTGTGCTAGCTTAGGAGCGCGAGTAGAGGAGACTCTACATCAAATTGTCGTAGATAGTTTTCAGATACGCCCTTGTTTAAGGTTGTGTTTAATTATTATTATAGTCGTTATTATTATTTATTATTATTATTATTATTATTATTATTATTATTATTATCATTGTAGATATTAGTATTAATATAGTTATTATTAATATTATTATTATCATTTTTATAGTTATTATTATTATTATAGTTATTATTTTTATTGTTATAATTAGTATATTATTATTTGTTATTTTTAGTGTTGTAGTAATTATTATTGTTATTATTATTATTATTATTATTATTATTATTATTATTATTATTATTATTATTATTATTATTATTATTATTATTATTATTATTATTATTAGACTTTAAGGTTATCATTTGGAAGGTATTGGGTAACCCCGAGGGTTGGCTCGGATATGATGGAAACGCCCGAGTTATGCCAACTGGTAAGGGTTGTACTAAAGGGTTGGCATAGGATAAAAGAAAGTGCTTGAGTAAAACCAATAAATAGAAAAAGATAACGAATCATCCCTGAAATTGTTACTAGCTAGAATATAGCTTAAATAATGTTATTTTGCCCATAGGATAATACCTGATAGCAGTGAACCTGAGCAGACGATATCACTGACTTGATTGATTGAGGGGAGTTCCTCTGAACTGTTTTCTAAAACGGGATGTGATGTTCTGATAACTGGTAATAATTGAAGAATTGACTATCAATAGCATCTGTGATATGTGGCAATGCTTGATAGGATGCTTGAGGGCTGTTTGTATGATTCTGCTTTAGCCAGTGGATTTTGTATACATAGTCTGGTTATGTGAATTTATACTGTGCTTACTCTATTCCTATCTGTTTGCCATGGCTGTATCTGCTTGATGCAATAGTCAATTATAACGTGTTTTGAATTTTGAAGAATGCCATGTTTATGAACTCACAAGCTTTATGCTGAGTCCCAAATATTTTTTATTTTTATGGATACATATCCTAGGTGCCAAGTGATTACAGGGCTTGAAGATTACGAGCTAGTTTATGAAAAAATAAAGTTCTAGAATGTTGTTGAAGATTTGGATCTCTAGTACAGTAAAACTGATGTAATGGTATTATCTATTATAACAAATGTATTGTACACGTTGATGTATATTTAAAGTTAGACTTTCGCTGTGTATTCTCTGATTACTATGTGTTCTGTATATCCGATGCGTAACGCTCCCCGGGGTATGCCCTGGGAGGCGGGTGTTACACCCGTGATTCCGCGAACACAGACAGCACTGGTGACCTGGCTCGCCCACCATTCCAAGAGAAACCCACCACTCAAAGGCCATTGTGCTAAAACCCATGGCATACTTGAAGCATATTGCACCTAGTGAGACTCCAACCCACAACCTTCACTTTGGAAAGTCATAGGGTGCATCCTCCTAAAACAGTTGATCAAGGACTCATTGTCAAATAACCGTTCGGTAATAACCGCATGCATGTGCTATTGGTTAATGGTGAATGGATCTAGTTGAGGTTAAGCAACACTTCTTTGATTATTTCTCATCAAAGTTTGGTGAAGTGGTTATTTATTGGCCCACCTTAATTCTGTGTTGATGGCTTCTTGAAAATCCACACTTCCAAATCTGAAAACCTTATTGCCAATTCTCGGCCTCAGTTTAAGAACACACTATAGGAGGTGACAATGATAAATATCCTCGGGGCCCAATGAATTTACATTTTCTTTCTTTAAGAATTATTATTAGGATTTATGTTAAAACAACTTTTTGTTTATTTTAAGAAAAAAAGTTTCCTTGGCCTTTAAAGATTTTGGCCGATTAGTCTTATTGGTTGTATTACAAAGGTGGTTTCCGAACTCTTAGCAAACTGGCTCAAAAACGTCATGTTTGGTATCATTTCTCTTAATCGGTCTATATTCATGGGAGGAGTATCATGAATGGCCATAATGAGATTATCTCATGGATCAAGAAAAGTAAATCAAGTGCTTCTATTCAAACTTGACAAAAGGCCTCTGACTTCTTGAATTAGAACTTCCTTTACTCTATATGGTAAACATGAACTTCCTGGTCAAACGGCGTAATTGTATTATGGGAGCACTTAAAACGGCTAGAACCTCGGCTCTAGTTAGGGTTCGTCAACAAAAATTTTTTAGATAAAGCGGGGAGTTCGACAAGGAGAGTCTCCATCTCCTTTCCTATTTATAAATTGCTATGGAAGCGTGGATGTTATCTTGAAAAAAAATGGTATCATTGGGAATTTTTCATGAGAAATCTCCCCATTTTTGGCCATACCATATTTCACTTATTTTACGTTGATGATGCGCTCTTTATCAAAAAACGGCTTGTTATCTTTGTTTACTAACTTTATTTGCATTTTAGAAAATCAAAGTTTATGGATTCAGGTTAGATTCAAATCACTTAAACCTGATGGCTTTACGATTTTTTTTTTGTAAAATCAGTTCACTGCCTCCTCCTATTTGGGATTGCCAATTGGGGCTTCCATAAATCACATCATGCATTGGCAACAGATGCTGGATATTTTAGAAACTCATCTTTTGTTTTTTAAAGGCTAAAATGTTATTATTCGATGGATGAATCAGTTAAGTATATTCTCAATAGTCTCCGCATCTATCTTTTCTTATTGTACAAAGCTATGTTATACGTTATTGCGGCTTAAAATAAAATCAGAAGATGATTTTTATGGTTGTTTCAACTCAATAAAGAGTTACCTTAGGTGTCTTGGAATAAAGTGGCAGCACCAAAAGACAAAGGGGGCTTGGGTCTCGACTCGCTTATGAACATAACGTTTTCTTTTCATAAAGTGTTGATGGAGATCCTTTGGACCACAATTTTATTCCTTGCAACTATAATGTTGTTTAGGGCGATTTGCTTGCAAAGGTCAACTTATTACTCTATTTAATGCACCTGATAAATGGTTATGGTTGCCCACATCACTAAAGTTCTTTCTCAACAGCCTCACTTTAGGTTGTTATTATGTAAATTACGACAAACCAATCTCATGAATCTATTGTTCATGAAATCAATTTGAAGCTCTCCAATCTTAAATTAAAATGATATTAGCAACAAATATTTTGAGTACACACACTGAAAAGGCTGGTCAGCGGTATCAGGACAAGTTGCATATGTTTTTTTCCCTAGTGGTTGAGGGTTCTAGTCTTGTTATAGATATTTGATATAGATTTAGGAGTAGGTTTATAAGATGGTGAGTTTCCTATTATATATAAAGTCAGTAAATCATCCTCAATTTATTTAAGGGAGTTGCTATAAGTACAAGTATTAGTTATTAAGACACTCTTCTTTTTTCTCTCTCTATTTACACAAAGAGAAAGATGTGTGTATATATGTATAGAGAAAGAGTAGCGTTCTAATAACCTAATTGGTAACCAAGGCTTTTATTTAAAACTAGCAAACATACCTGCGCGATGCCGCGGTACAACTTGGCTAAACAACTGCACTAAACAGAACTAAACATAAAAACTACACAATAACAAACTAACCCGGTTGAAGATGCATGACTGTCAATGATTGTATGTTGTATATCTGGTCATGTTGCCTCCAAGACCACCACCTGAATTACCCTGCGCCATTCATTTTGACCCATCACCAAAACCATCCATTTTGACCCATACCAAATATCACCCGTTTTAACCCAAACCAAACACCATTCATACTGACCCATAACCAATACCACCCGTTTTGACCTATAACCAATACCATCCGTTTTCACCCATACGCCATAACCAATGCCACCCATGTTGACCCATACCAAATTTCAATAGTTTTGAGCCATAACCAATATCACTGATATCACCCAAGCTGACCCATACCAAATATCAACCATTTCGACCCCTAACCAATGTTACTTATTTTAACCCACAACCAATACCACAAAGTTGGCCCATAACCTATATCACTCATTTTGACCATATCAATTTCATATTTTTTGACCCATAACCAATACCACCACTTTTCACCTAAACCAAATATCAATCGTTTTGACCATAATTAATCCCACCCGTTATGACCCATAACTTATGCGCCTATTATGAGCCATAACCAATGCCACCTGTTTTGACTCATAACCAATACCACTCATGTTGACCCATACCAAATTTTAATCATTTTAAGCCATAACCAATATCACCCATTTTGGGCCATAACCAATATCACCCATTTTGGGCCATAACCAATATCACCCATTTTGGCCCATAACTAATATCACCCAAGCTGACCTATACCAAATATCAATAGTTTTAATTTTGAGTTAAACACTGATTCTAGATTTGCAGATCCAAAATCTAGCTAGTGATAGATGATCCAATTAACAGCTTCATCTTGAGTCATTTATAACCTAATTTTGATGAAATTCGCTACTTGAGATCCTTAATACTACTTTTAATCGCTACAATATTCTTTTTTTAACTATAAACCTACTCTATTAATAGATTTCTAATATCATGTAACACTTAAACACCTTAGAATCTGAACCAAAAAGAAGAACAATCTAGTTTACAGTTGACACATGAACTAAAAAAACAAACAAAACTTAAAAACAAAGATATCAATATGGTCAAATTGGTTTGATCCATGACTCATTGTAATCTTCTGATCCATCTATTCAATTAACCAAACCAAAATTAACAAATCATCAAATCACAAAACTCAATTCATGCATAAGATCAACAAAATCCCAAAATTCAACACTCACATTCCTCTTTTTCCCACCGGAGTCACCACCACCGCCACCGCTACTCCGCCCACTCAACAAATCCAACCGCATACTATATAAATCTTTGGAGTAATATTTACAGTAACTTATAAAAAAGATAAATCATAGTAGTCAAAGCCCAAAGTGACCAAAGGCGCGCACCTAGGCGCAACACTATGCGTCCATCAAGGCACAAAGGTGGAAAAAACTGAAAAAAAAAACAGACCAAAATTTGAAGGGAAAAAAATATCAAAATTTGAAAAAAAAAACAGTATAAACCGGTCTAAAACAGCATAAACCAGTATAAACTATAAACCAGCCTAAGCCAGCCTAAAGCATGTCTAAAACAGCTCAAAATGGTATGCATATGCAGCTTGTTTGTCTCAGTCACATGTTTTTTAAGCACCTTGCGCATAGGCGATAGGCTCACCCTTTACGCCTTGAGCCTTTGACTGCCTAAAGGTAAACTACTTGATTCCTTAAAGTTAAAGAAACTAAACCTATAATAGGTTATTATAATAACTATCATGATCAGAAACTAAATGACGATGGATAAATCCATACTTAAAAGACTAATCAGTCAAGATATTCTATAGCTCATTTAAACAGCTTTTGCTTATGCTCATATGCAGATACAAATAATCAGCTAACTAAAAACACAGCTGTTTTCATCCTAGTGGTAAGTTTGTAGTTCAGAAAATATATTGAAATAGTGAAGACTGCTTGTTTCATACTAAATATAGATATTTTGAATTTTAAGTTCGGACTGATGATTCACCCTAAAATTTGAAAACTTCCCTTCATTCAAACACTCAAAAGTGTCATCTTCTTTAAAGAACACAAACCAATCAAGATGTTGCATATATTTGAGTCATAAACACAGTAAAACACAAAAAGACAACTACCCAATTCCTGATAGCTGATTAACTAAACCTACAAATGGTTGATTACTTGATTATGAATTTATGATAGCTGTTCTAACTACAAACAAAATCAAGATACACAAGGACAACATCTTTAAGCTCATGATCAATTTAACACACTCTATATCTAAAATAGTAGGATCTTCAAAACAAATGGTAAACTGAAAAGAGCACTTACAACCCAATAAGGCATGTTACGAACAGTCTCACTAACAGCAAGCCAGATGACACCATACCCACAGAAAGACGCAAGAACACCCACCAAAAGCACAACCCAAGGTGGGTACTTGTTCGATGCGATCCCAGGAAGAATACCAACATTTCCCCCAAATCATTAGCAACACCAAGAATCGTAAGCTGCTGTTGCGAGAGACCCAATACAGATTTCAAAGTGTGCGAATACAGAGGGAAAGAGTAAGCGTTACCGGAGGCGATTTGAACCCACACGGCGGCTGCAAGACCCACCCACGGCGGCCGACTTCCGGCTTTTAGGGCGGCCAGATCCGACCCCAACCACCCCTACCCCACCACCTTCATTCAAGCCGACACCACCTCCTTTAAAAAACTCGTCCAAATGCTCACCGGATCATCCGAAACCACCAAACACCACCACCACGCCACCGCCACCGCCACCACCACAATATTAAGACACTCTTCTTTTTCTCTCTCTATTTACACAAAGAGAAAGATGTGTGTATGTATGTATAGAGAAAGAGTAGCGTTCTAATAACCTAATTGGTAACCAAGGCTTTTATTTAAAATTCTACAAATGTGAATTAGAAAAATATATTGTATAAATCGATATATAAGTACAAATACATAACACTGCTATGAGCCATCTTCGCTAGCGTATCGGTTCTATAGGCTATGAAGCACTTTTCTAGTATTGGATTTAGGAATTCATGCTCACAGATTAAAAGACTAAAGAACTAAAAATACAAAAGTCTTTTAGAGAATGGAACATTTGAGCGCTCTATAGCACATGAGCTTCTCATCCAACTTAATGTCTTCTAATTTCATATTAGTTACAAGTTTGTTATTCCAATAAATTGCTACCTCTAAAGACAAGAATAAAAAGTTTAATACCAAATAGCCTTTCTTTTCCCATATATAGTATTAAATTTATGCATGTGATAGTACATTAGTACGAAAAACTGAATGCAAATTATCCGATGGTCCCCTTCAAATAATTCTACCTCATGCACAAAACCAATCATGGCATGCATTTATTCATAGTTGTCCAACCATATAGCTAAGTCGGAAGAATTATCCTATAAATATTTCAAATTAATTACCTTTTACATAAAATTTTATAAAATCTTATTTGAATTAAACGTGTAAAAGATGTATAAACAGGAAAATTTATTAAATGTACCTAACAAAAACATATTCAATGATATTTTACTTTATTTTTCTATCTTACCATGCCTCTAGTGGGAATGTGAAAATAATCTCTTATGATACTCACTTCGGTCTCTACAAATCTCACATGGGGAGTTTAGTGAAGATGTAAACTTCATGGGCGGACCTACCCTCATGGGAGGGGTGCAGCTGCTCACTCTAAATTTTTTTTTTATGTTAATATACATAAAAAAAATTATGTTAATTTTTTTAATGAAAGTTGGTATGATGTTCATCCAGATGGTTAGAGTATAGCATAAAGAATGATCGTGTGTATTGTTTATGTTGCTACTTGTTTAAAGGGTATTTTAAAGATTCAAAAGACGTGTTTGTCTCTGACGGTTTTAATGGTTGGAAAAAACAAGAAAGACTTGTTAAACATGTGGGTGAAGTTAATAGTTTGCACAACAAATGTTTGAAAAAGTGTGATGATCTGCTTAATGAAAATCAATCGATACGAGCCGCCTTTAAGAAGCAAGATTCAAAGCAGATGTATGAATACCGATTTAAATTAGGTGCTTCTATGAGGCTTGCCAAAAAATTATTGAATCAAGGACAAGCATTTCACGGTCATGATGAATCGGATGATCGGATGATTCATTAAATAAAGGTAACTTTTTGGAACTTTTAGAATTAATGGATGAAATAAACGAAGAACATAGGAATGTTATCTTAAGGAATGCACCCGGGAATAATCAAATGACATGTCCAAAAATTCAACAAGATATCAGACATTGTTTTGCTCAAGAGGTACTAAAACAAAATTTGAAGATCTTGATGGTGATATTTTCTCTTTATTAGTTGATGAATCAAATGACATTTTCAAAAAGGAACAAATGGCCGTGGTTATTCGATATGTGAATAAATATGGGGTAGTCAAGGAACGGTTTATTGGGGACATATCGTTGAGGATTGTTAAACCGGAGACAACGAGATGCATGGTCGATAGATGGGGGAGGCTGTACATCCTATATCGTAATCATTCAAATGTGTCTTGTTTTGTTTCTTTTTTTCTCTAGTAGGCCCGATACTTATATTCTGGACCTTGATGCTTTCGTCTTCATTTAGTCCCAACTCTTTCTTGCCCATTGGTGTGTCTAATTTTTTTTGAAGATTGCGAACCCTCTAGGTCAGTCGGATCAATAAGGGTCATTCATTTGCTAATGTTTGTTCAAAACTATGAAGTGGTTATTTGGATCATTAGGCCAGATTTTTCATTATCACTATGTTCCTTATTAATTTTAATGGGCCTATTGGGCTTCATTTCTTCATCGAAGACATGACCTTCTCCTCATGTAAATGGGTACTTCAAAATATTCTCCACTTCATGTTCTTTTTCTTTATTTTAGGGCAAAAAAAGTAAATGTTTACGGTATAAAGTGATTATTTCATACGAAATGTACGAAGTGATAACAACCATTGATTTAAAAGATGAAGGGTTCAGATTGAATATAACATAATCACAAAGGAATGTGACCGTAGTGGTAGATTTGGAAATAGCCTACATTTGTTGATTTTTTTAAATTTCCTCTGTTTTTTAAAAAAAATACATAATTTTTTATAGGATATTATTTTTAAAAAAAATAAACTATAAAATCAAGTACTTTATCCTCTTTAATATGGGTATAGTATTGCTATACTAAATCAAGCATTTTATCCTCTTTAATATGAGCATAGTATTTATATGATTTTCTCAAAAATAATCAATATTTTTTTAAAAACGTCTACGTGTTATGCGTATAACTTGTGTGATTATTAACCGCGTAAATATGAACATAACTTGCGTAGTTATCATATAACTTGCGTAATTATAAATATAACTTGCGTAATTATTATTATAACATGAGTACTTTTTCTTTGCGTAATAATAAATATAACTTGCGTAATAATGTATATAACTTGTGTAATTATGAACATAACTTGCGTAATTATGTACCTTTTATGCGTAATTGTAGCATGGACGAAACTACCCCTCCGCCAAAAACACGTGTTATGCTCTGATGACTTTGTACGTTTCGTATGAAAATTGCACTTTGTAATAACCGGCAAAAGAATGTATTTTCCACAATTTTTACACCTCGGGATATGACGATTTTGTTATGATTTAGGTCGTAGATTTTACACCCTTTTGCACTACTTTGATAGACCATGAGAACGCCTAGTCTTCCTCTTATTTCAAATTTGTTGCATTTGGTCTCAGTACTCCGATAATAAGCCATGCAATCAAGGATTCTCATGTGGTCATAACTTGATTTCTCTCCATACAACAATTCATAGGGAGTATTGTCTTCAATTACTTTGAAGGGGATCCTATATATAATACATTGCGGTCAAAATGCACTCACAATAATAACTTATCGGGAGATTTGCTTCAAGTTTGAGCGCTCGAGCTGTTTCTAGCAAGTGGCTATGTTTTCATTCACAACTCTATTTTGTTGTGGTGTGTGCATATGTGGTCTCTAAGACAATCCCTTGTTCAGCATAAAAATTCAATATTTGGTTTGAAGAGAACTCTCCATCGTTATTACATCTTGTTCTCTTTAAATTGTTTACAAATTGTGTTTTAAGCATTTTGTGAAAGCCGGTTATACACAAAGATAAATAGCTGGCCTCTGGATTAGAAGGCATCCGATATTTTTCCATATGATGTAATGTGATGATTCAAAGCAGGTACTCGTTTTGGTAGTTCTAATAGGAAAGTGTTTCTTGTTATTATTGACTTGACACAAGAATCACAAATATGACCATTGTTTTTTTAAGATAAAATACTAAGAGGCTGTTTGGTAATATCTATTGAATAAGTACTGAACCAGTAAGAGGTCTGAACCATTAAGACGTCTGAACCAATAAGTGTGTTTGGTTGTAAAAAGAAAAATTAATAAAATAAAACAAAATAAAAACATCACCCAAAATAAAACACCCCTAACATATATTCATTTCCCCAAAACCCTAGACCTGCGATTTGCAATTTTTATACCCTCCTCACAACCCCCAAACCCCTGCGATCTGAACACACTCTTCTTCTCCGATCAAACCCCCTGCAAAACCCATCAATCCACATTATTACAACCATTTTCAACCACCACACCGTCTGCAAATAGAAGTAAACCCCCATACTTGAACCCGAACCCTTGGCGTTTTACGTGTCACCGTCACCCCTTCCCGTCGCAGACCGCCACTGCCCTCGCCGTCACAGACCGCAACCCTCGTGACCATCACCATCGCAGACCGACTTCATGTCTGACTCGGGTCAGATGTTGGTTTAGATCTGACCGAATAAGGGGTTTGGTTAGACCTCTTCTCCGATAAGATGTAAGCAACCAAAGCCACGTCTGACCGAGTCAGACTTGCACGTCTGACCGGGGTTGGTCAGACCCAACCAAACAACCCCTAATAGAATTTATTTTGACAATTTTTCATTATTGGCATGCCTAAGTCTCCTGTGCCACTTATCTTACGTTGTCATCATTGCTTTCCGTCTAACTCCAAACATCACCATTTCATTTAGACCATATGGACACTAACTCGTTCCAATCAACTTCCTCAAACGCAAGCTCTATGTAACAAACAAATCAGGAAAAAAAGTTACAACATGCTTGTTTAAAAAGCTTGCTAGTAGACAAGAGATTATGGTTATTTTTAGAACATGCAAGACCCATTGCACTCTAGTTCCATTCGGTAGTGTGTGGTTGCCCTTTCCCTCAGCCGGTATGACTTCTCCATTTGGGATGAATACAAGTGTTTCGTTGGTTGAGACGGTTCTTTCTTCAAGGATGTCAACTTTGTGAGTTATATGTTCCCTACAACTTGTAACAACAATCTAGTTATCTTAACAATAAAATTTACCAGTCATGTTAGCTATGCATGGTGCATAGTTTTCTGCCGGCTTATTTTATTGAGCAAAAACTTTCTAAAACTGGTCATATGGCTTATTTGTTAGCCCCTACGATTTGGTTGTTTTCTACCTTCACACAAGTCGCTCTCATCCTCCCTTTTTGCATGTGTTTTTACACTTCCACCCCATTCTGATCAAATTTAAAATGGTCGAAAAACATCCAAGTTGATCTCAACTCAGTTAACTACAAAAATAATAATTATTGTGAACAAAAATATAAAAGGTAAGAATGGAGAAACATCTTCTAACACCGGTATTTGACATTTAATCTTGTTTTGATTAACTTGAAACGTATGAAAGAAGAAATGTAAACTTTAAAATTAACTTATGGATGCATTAGAAAAATACCAAGGGGTTGAGATGTGTGGGTCGAGGGTAGGACACAAACATAAGGCCTACCCCAGGGTAGGGGTTCACATAATCGGCTATACTAGTTGATATGTTGAAGAATTTGATTGAAACAAAAATTAAAGTATGCCTTAATGTTTTCGTCTTCTTTAACTAATGGGCTGTTTGGTAAGATCTGAATCATTAAGTGCTGATGGTTAAGAGTTCTGAATGGTTAAGAGGCTCTAAATCAGTAAGTGTTGAACCAAAATGTACTGTTTGGTTGAATCTCTAAATGATCGTATAAAATGACAATTTTACCCTCTGAATTATTTTGTGCTGAATAAAATGTATCTGTTTCGTAAAGCTTCATCGATCTTCAAGCACCTCAATCCAAAACTTCAACATCAACATCACATTCACCTGATCCAAATCTACTAAAGCCCTAAACCTCCTACAAAAGAATCATGAGTGAACCACCAAAGGATTACAGCCACCATGAGCACCATCAAGACCACCAACCACCACCTCAACAGTACAGAATGTTCTAAGGAGTTCGCAACTATCCTCCTTCGCCGCCGTCACCGGCGGTCATCGGTTTTCCTCAGCCGGTTCCTCCTCCGGTCATCGGTTTTCCTCAAATTGATTAACTTATTGTTAATCTCGAATGGATCTGTTTTAACTTTTCTCACCAATTTTAGGTGACCGGAGGGTTCTGCAGGTCGGAGGTTAGGATGGCGGAGGCGGCGGGCGGCGGGGGCGGGAATGGCGGGGATGGCGAGCGGCGAAGGCGGGGGTGGTTGCGGTCTCTCCGTCGGGGGGTTCTGTAGGTCCGGGAGTTTTGCGGAGGGTTCTGCAGGTCGGAGGTTAGGATGGTGGCCTGCGGTCGGGAGGTCGTCGGGGGTGGGGTGGCTACGGTCTGGCCGGGCGACGGTGCTGGGAGATCGCTGGTGCTGGGGTGGGGGTGGGGGGATGACGGGAGATGAAAGTTGAAGATGGGGGTTAGGTTTGTAAGGGTATTTATGTCTCAATTTTCATTCAGCATCTTTTCATATCTGAACTGAATGGTTCAGTTCAGAGTCTTTTTTTTTTAAACAAACACTCAAGGCTTTTAATGGTTCACAGGTAGCCTCTTAATGGAACCATTAAGAGGCTACCAAACAGCCCCTAACTCTTTAGAAAACAAAGACTTCACTAAAATAACATTTTCAACCATATGATGGGTTTTCAAAAACCAAAATATGAAAATATTACAAACAAATTGAATATAGGTTTTGGGTTGTGCTTAGGGTGTTTGGCTTCAATTTAAAATCATAGAGAGTTTTAGACATCCTCGAAAAATAAGATGCCGTGTGAGGACATGAAAATGATATATTTTTTGAGAATATTTAACAACTCAATTAATACTTAAATTATCCAAACATATCACATAAATCAAGTTAAAACTCTTTCATTATTTCCTATTATAGCGCATGTAATTACTCAAATCTCTACATCAATCCTCATAGCCGGTGGAGTCATAATGAAATTCCACAAACAATACTGGAAATCCACTTTGTTCTAACTAAACACACTTTATTCAAAAGTATCAAGGAAAAACATTTTAATTGTTTAACTACCAATTAATAAAGTCCGAATACACGAAGTACCTCAATGGTGAAAAAGCACCCTATACGCCCGTGAGAACAGACAGAGCTGGGTAGCCCAAACTCACCAACTACTAATTCTGGGGAAAACCCAACGCCCCAAGACCCACTGCGTAAAAGTCGGCCCCACCAACAATCAATTCCCATGAAAACCTACCATCCGAAGGTCCACTGCGATAAAACTCGACCACCAATAACATTTTGTTGCCGATAGAACTCAAACTCATAACATTCTTTAGAAGAAGTTATAAGGCTATCACTCAATCAAATGAAACAAATGGTTGGTGGATAAATCCTAGTTTAATAGTAACCTAAAACTAACTAGTTCTATACCCGTCCGGTGGCCGGAATGTTTCATGTCGTAATGTAATAACTATCTTTTTATATTATAAACGACAACACCATTAACATGTTAGTATAAAGACAAATGAGCACATACATAAAATCTTTATATGATAATAGGTAATATGATCGTAAGATTAATATTAGTTTGAATAGCATGTCTCCAAATAAGTATTTTGATTTAGTGATTTGCGCCAAAGGGTTAATACAACTTAGCTTAAAATGAGATGGGTCGATACATATTATATTGTAGCCCGTGGCCATAACTAAATGCTTACGGTCTTTTATATATTTTTTTTAAAAAGATTTGAGGATCAAAAAATTTTTAAAAAAACAAAGAACAAAAACAAAAAATAGCATGTCAACCTAACCAAGCTCGTTTTAAGTAAAATTATGCTTTTTTTACTCGTGACCCAACCTTTGCTCGCATGCCACCAACTTATTATGTTACATATGTCATGGGCGTCATTTTTAAATTATAAAAGCCCATTAACGTCATGTTGTACTCATATGTAATGCATTAATTCTTTGTATGATAGAATTATAAAATGGATAATAAGGGATTGCAAATCAACCCCAACACACAAAAAACCACATGTTTTAAACGACCCATTACCAAATCACCCATCTTGTCACCTCCCTAGATGATATTTGAGAAGTACCTAGAACCGAACCAAATGAACTAAAGATTCCCCCTATACAATTCAAATTACAACAAAAGTTAAATACGAACTAACCAAATTACTAACATGTTGTATCAAAATACACACAAAAAGTACCTTAAGATGGGGAACATCAATAAAAACATATTCAAATGCCTCCATTGAGTTCCAACTAAGCAGAAAATGATGAATGAAACATTAACATGCAAAACAATAGACTATGCATCATCTACTCTATCATTCAGACTCAAACAATGCATATTATCTAAACAACAACCACTTACATTCATAATGATACTCATCCTGATTACTCCTTACAAACAAACATAAACATAAAACCTCATACACGAAAACGACATACTAGAACGAAACATATAGAGCTCTCAGATTTGATAGCCCGGTTCATATAGTGAACCGTGACTCTCGAAGTCTTGAATCGCTTGCTGATACAAGGTAGTAAATAAGCAATATCACTCAATCCATCTTCAAAGCCATCATCGTCATAACTGCTGAGAACAATAACCTCATATTCATCATCTGAATTGCTTATATAAAATAACTTCATCCCACTTCTAATTTAGCAAAGCTTTTGCATGATGAATCACCCTATCAACAGCTTGGATGGCAACTTTGTGTTCATTCCACAACATAAAGACATAAGCACAAAGACATGGGTCGTTGGAGCAACAAACGATATTAGTACAATTAACTAACCAGATCATACAACACCATTCTTTTGATTTCCTTGCCAAGAATCTTACATGCATATACATAAACTGGGAGTGACCTTTGCATTTATTGACAACAAATTTATGACGATTAATATCAATCTTACCATAGAAACGTGATAAAACATGTAATATACGTCGAAGTTACCTCATCTTTAATCTCCGATCCCGACACTTCGGATTCAACTTGCAGAATAATATGAAGAATTTAGGGACACTACTATCATAAGATATAAACTTCATGTAGATAGATGAAGAAGGATGAAGAATTACAAATCTGCATTTTTTGATTTTGCGGCAAGCCATCGGTATTAAAAACTTCCGCTGTGGCCATATGAAAACACACCATCAACCATTCTCGATGGGTGTACATATACACAATTACTCAAGGCCAAAATCGGTTATTCAACTAATAAAACCCACTATCTCCATCTACACAAACCTACTATCTCCATAACTGCAATAAACATATCCGATTTATTAGGAAAGTCGATAGGTAAGGAAGTCTTTATATAAAAAACGTAACAAATTCTTCTATTAAGTTGGAATGTGGAAGCTGCACACTTGAAAAAAATCAAAAACTTTTGAATCCTAATTCAACCCCTTAATTAACACGGTCAGGATGAATCCTAAAATATTTGGACGGCCAAGATTAATCTAAACTCAGTAACCGTTTAACAAAAACCATTAATATATATACTTGAAAAAGCTTAATAAAAGTTTGGCAAAATAAGGTGCCTAAAATTGCACCTCTCACGTGTTATGCACCATCTCATCTCCTCTCTTTTCTCCTCACGCATGCTTTGAAGTTTCAACAGCTTCATCTCTCTCGTTCCCCTTTTCTATAATAACCCCACCTTAGAATCATCGATCCTGTCAATTTCATCCAATTCAATTCACCAAACGAATGCCCTTATGTCTATCAGATTCAAATTCAGAAGCTCCGTCAACTTCGATACGATCGAAATCGACGGTGGTAAACCCTACATATCCGTCGGAGAACTCAGATCCAAAATCCTATGCCAGAATAAGCTGAAGGGCGTATGCCACAAAGACTTCGATCTCGTGTTCTTCGACCATCTTACCGGTCAAGGTTATTGTGTTTTCCAATTGCTTGAATTACAAGTCGTATCCTGTAAATTGTGTTTCGAATCGGATTTGTTATTGTTTTTGATTGTGCTTTGATTGTGCTTGTTTTGAGTTATCAGAGTATAATGACGACGAATTCAAGATTCCTAGTGGCTCCAGTGTGATCATAAAGAGGGTTCCAGCTGAACCTGCGCCTTCAGCTATGTAAGTGTTAATCAGTTTTAAATGAATCGAATATCTTTCATTGGCCAATTTTATGCATCTTTTAGGTTTATGAAATATAAGCTTTTGATTTGGTGGTGTTTTAGTAGTATTTTGTTGTGTGAATTGTTGTTTATGGAAAGATATCAAGAATAGATGTAGGTGAAAGTGTTTTATATGGTGTCTTAGCAGCTTTCATAGCAACACGAAGGCAGTTAGCTTCGCATTGCTTGCATTGTAATTAGTTAATAATTCATTGAAAGTCTGGAGATTTGGTATCTGGTGCCCATAATATATAGAAGGATGACAATTACTGTTATGTACTACAACGACTTATAGTTGCATGTTAACATGCAAATGTATGCTATTGTAATATATGTGTGAGTGAAAAGGATGTCGCACTCTGTTTGACGGTCATGTAGTTTTCTCAAAGCATGCGTTTACTCACAATAACAATTGTAGTAACAATAACGAAATCTAACGTCATATAAACTGAGAGGTAATAAATAATTTTTTCTAGCACTGCGTTGCAATTTACCTTATTTTACGGGTTTTTCCCTATAAATCAGACGTTACAAGTAGTTTATGGTATCACGATGTGTGGCTAGATTATTTAAGGAAGAAATAGATGGATGATCTAGCTTGCATCTAGTAGAACGTGTTGCGTTCTTACGCCTTTCCATACTTGTTCCTTTTGATATATGTAGAATTCACTTGTTATGCTGTTATAATCCATTTAAAAGTAGAGAAGAGATGATCAAATACTATGATGATGTGAAGTGCTCTTTTCTTTTTCTTTTTTTTCTTTTTTTTTCTTTTTTTTGTAAAAAAACATGTTAAGCTTTTCGTTGCTTTTCCATGTTATAGCCAAATTGTTTACTTGTATGCCAAATCTCAAAGGCCTCCTATTGGAGGCTTTAATCGCAGAGGGGCCTATGGATTTTATTTCCTCACACTATTTGTTTTATATCCATTGTCTGATATGTACTGTTGACTAACTAAATAGTTTTTCCATTGTTTTTTATTATTATTAAACTTACATTTGATACTTTGTTTTATCCGGGTTAAGACAACGTAAACTTGAAGCAAGCGAGCCTTGTGAGGATGCTCCAAAAGGTAAATAACATTTAAAAGCTACTGATCATTATTTTTCTGATGGGTGGTTCTAACCATAGTACACTTAATTTGTAATTGCAGGTATTGATCCCAATAAACCAGAAGAAATATATACAGAGAAGAACATTGCACCTGAAGACCGTGAACACATAAGATTGGAAAAGTAAATTGTGTGCCTTATGATCTTTTTAGCTTCTCATATAGTTAATATCTCCAGGCTATCTGAACATTTTTTGTTTTTCCCCCAAATTTTTAACTTGGTATGTAGAGTGGCTAATGCGAAGGGTATTGATTTGCTAAAAGTTGACTTGCCGTCGGAACTAAGATGTCCTATCTGCATCACATATTTTAAGGAGGCTGTTATGATACCATGTTGTCAACATAGCTTTTGTAAAAAATGTAAGCCCTTTAGTCGTTGATGTTTATACTTTGTGCATAAGTAGCGTCATCTCTCTATCTCTTTACATACATGTATATATGTGCGACCGCACACACATATCTGATGTCTTTCTGTGTGTGCACAGGCATCTGTGAAGTACTTCCAAAAACTGCAAGGTGCCCTAAATGTTCTTCTACCAAGTACAGGGTTGAGCACTTGCTACCAAATTTATCTCTTAGGCACGCTATTGAGCATTTTCTTGAATCTCAGATTCTTGACACTGCTCCAGATAATAATTTGCAGAAATACGTCCCAGGTGAGACCCTTTGGTATATCTTGGCCAAAATAGACCACCAAATATTTATGTTAATATCTGTATCCTTTAACTTGTTTCTTCAGATGGAGAATCAGGTATTCAGGGAAAAGAGGTTTCCGCTGTCACTAAAAGGAAACTGGATATGCTTTATTCTAAATCTGCAATGGATAAAGGATCAAATCAGAATATGGCAGATTCTGTTTATGAATCACCAAATAGGAAAAATAACTTCTTGGAGGGTACAAGATTTCATACCGGTAAGTCATGTGCAATTGACCTCCTAAATTCTAGGTCTTTACTTAATGCAACCAATAGTAATGGAGGTAGAGATAAACATGATGATTTGGCCATTTCTGTAGATTCTCAAGGTGAAAACCAGCCTGTTATGCCCCAAGTTTGCATGCCCGATGAAGGTATTTTTCATCCATCATATGCTTACAGTTTTACGACAATGACTTATTCGCAAACTTTTGGTTTCAGAAATCCAAGTGTTCTACTTTAAACTTATGATCTGGCCTTTTGGATTCAAATTATTATATTAATTAATGTGTTATAGTTTGATCTGGTAATTGTTTTTTCAATGTACAACAAACGCAAGTATAATTATCTTTTTAAGGTCTCCGTAAGTAACTTACACGACTGTCAAGTCAGATCTGTACTCTCACATTTTGCTACCTTTGTCATCATTAAAATTTCTTTGGTTGCTTTTCTCATCCAGCTGATTCCAACAGCAGGAAAAAAGTACCGTGGGTTAATCCTGGAGGTACAAATCTGCTCAAGGACATCACTACCAGATACTATGTGTATTGTTTTTAATCTAAAACCTATGTTGAAAATTTTATATTATTTTCAGGTGGAGATCAAAGTTACGCAGTTGACCATCAAAACAGAAAGGTATTTTTTTCTTATTAATGGTTGGTGGAGACATTCTTAAAAACGACTATTTTATCTTATGAACACCTTTTTTGTTGAGGCTAGGCTGTCCGTACTTGTTACATGTGTGGATCTCCAAGCCATTTTATAAGAGACTGCCCTATGGCTTCTATTGAACGCCCAATGTTTCATACAGGTAAAAGTTATGGTTTCTGATAAATTCTTGAACTTTGCTTAGACCATGTGAATAAGTTGTGTGAATTTCAGGAGATCATATGTTTCAAGGAGGCATGTCAGGCTTTGCAATGCCCTACTGGAACCCTGCTGCCTTCCATCACGCCAATCCTTATATGAATATGTATGGAAACCCAGGGATGCTGCCTTTTAACGCCACCACTATGGTCCCTGCTACGCCTTATGGAGTTCCACCTTATGCTGCATCTGCTTATGGCAGCTTACATTTCCAAGGTGACCTTATAATATGCATGTTCTTTTTCTTGAATTATTATATTTATAAATATACTTTACTGCAATTTTATGTACCTAAATCAGCATTACAAACAATCTTACAGTGGTATTGCAAGGATGGGAGGCCTGACACCGAGGGCAGAACAGCCCCTTAGGCATTCAGAGAATTTTGAGCATGAAAACAGTGATACCCGAATAAAGTATTCTCATGAAATGAGGTGTGTTTTATGATACAATAGTGTCATTGGGATCAAAAAGAGTTAAATTTTTTAAGGCTAATAAGGGTTCTTTTTGCCAGACAACGATCTTCTGATTACGAAGGTAACAGCATTCAGAAGCGCCATGACTACCATGAGCCAGAAAGATCGTCTAAATATAAATCTCATAGAGAAAGGGGAAAGGCTCTTAGCAATTCAGAGGACAGTCATGAGCGAAGGTTGCAGAAGAACCATCACAATATGAGATCTGATCACTCAAGATATGAAAACGTTCTCATGGATCATATCATAGTCATACAGATAGATCTGCGTCAGGAGTAGAGGATATCCACAGTGGTGACTATAGGCATGATGAAGGGAGGCATAAAAAGTACCATGAAAGTTCTAGAAAGCGTCATAATAGCAGCAGGGAGCAGTCAGACAGTGATTGTAGTTGTAGCCGTCATCAAATAAAAGAAGGAAAACATATTAAAAGGAGACGGATGGATGATAGAGACAGAAAGAAGCCAATCGATGATGAGATGTATGGTGACAGGTGGAAGATGGTGAATAATGATTCAGATGATGACTATCGTCACAATAAGAGGTAAAGAAGGCACTAGAACAACAAAACTGGAATGCTTCCATGGTAAATATGTTTTGTATCAACTTGGTTTTGGTAAGTAGCTATTATGGTCTATAATCTTATATATAACTATTTAAACGGTTAGTTGTGTTGACCAATACAATTATCTAGACAGAGGAGGTACATTCAGCAATAGGGTTGCTGGTATTTGGTTTTTAATCTTGTTTTGGTTTGCTTTGCTTTGTTGGTACAGATAGTGATTTCAGCTGTTGGACATTAAAGTCATCACTAGCTTTTTTTAACTTTTGTTAACTAACGCTCTTGATGTCTTCACCAACAAAAGAAAAAAAAACTTTAATGACAGATTGAAGTTGATTCAAGCAATCTTCATATTCTTGAGATGAAGTGTGGATGAGCAAATTCTTTCAATGGGCTACTTATACTTGCTGGTCAAACATTCTGAAGACTTGGTAAAAGCCCGATCGAGGTATGTTTTAACTTGAACATTTTAATACTTTCTTGCTTGTCATTATCCTTGTTCTAAACTTGAGCCAACCACATTTTTTAGTCCTCAAATTTTGAATCATTTTTATAATCAAGAAAAGGAAAAAGGGCATCAGTAGTCTTTAAGGTTGTCGGTTTTTGTGGGAAATTTTTTAGGTCTATTTCTTCATTTCATTTCTCCCTCTGGGGTTTTGGTTGCAAATTTTATTTCTATTAGCGAGTCATAAGTTAAAACTAAATGTGTTCGGGTTCAGTTTTCATATATTCTTCTCTGAGTATAGTCCATACTATCCGTGCAATGCTTCTCTCTGTGGTTCTTACAAAAGGTGTCGTCTTAGGCCGTGTCACTTTGTTGAATAATGCAACCACTTGGTCATTCATTTATCTTTTTTATAATGACTGTTTATACGCCCATATTATCGAGTCTTGTAGGTCAGTTTGCATCTAAATATTTCATACATACTCTGATATCTGGAGTCTTTAGCCTCTGAGAACAATTAGACATGTTGGCAGGTCGAACTTGAACACAAAGCCCTGGTCGAACACGTGAACCGGGACATGACATGTGTATCTACGGGTTTACACGTTTAACTTGCTAAAAACTCCTTTCAATTTTTGTTTTGGGTATTAATACTTTAAAATTATAAATTTGCACCAACGATACAAAAACATATTAAACAATTGAGTTTTAACTAAAACATGATACTTATTTCTCTTTTTAACTTTTCAATCTGGTATTAAATTAGCCAACCAATTTTAGATACAACATAAAACACGTTTTTTTAATCACCAAAAATAAATGGGTCGAAGTTAAACGGTTCAACCTGTGAACTTGCTAGGTTGATCTAAAAATAATTCTTTGGATAACGTGCTCACATGCTCGACCGAACTCGTTTATACTAAACCTAAACGGCTAAACCAGTGAATTTTGTGTGAGGTCTTGTTTGGATCCCTAGTAATTCACACCCACAGTAGGCTTGGCTTTTTGATTTTGTAAATAATGGGATTTTTTGAATGTCGAATGAAATCATCTCTCTTTTTCTGAAGTTACAAAGTCAGGGTTTTTTAAATGGAAAAATGTCATAGAACAGTAACCAAGTTTTAAAAGTGTTCTAATTTAGTCACTCATGCATATTTTTTTTAAATTGGATCATCAAATGATCAAATCGAGTTATCATTAAATTTTCTTATGTCAAGAAAAATAAAGGTGGAGAAGATGTGTGGATTAGAATTTTCAATATATAAAATTTTATTAAAAAATAAAAAAACATGTTAATTATGAAAAAAATAAAAAAAAGTACCTAAAATTTACGTCAACGTTTTATATCAGAATCAAAAGATACAAAAAATATTTTCTAATTGAAAGCAAAAGTATAACATGCTAAAAACATGTTTAGACTTTTGATTTATATAAAATATAAAAACTAAGTGTCTAATTGAAACACTTTTAAACTTGAGTTACCTAATTGGAATACTTTTTAAAATGTTATTATTTTACAAAGTTACCCCCTTTTAAAATAGTCAAATTTTTATTAAATAGAACAAAGATACCAAAGAGCTTGTTTTGTTGTCTAGTGGTATTAAAATGTTATGGTAAAAATATTAATTCCAAATCGTTAAAGTTCATAATCCTATGGTGGATATTGATGTGGGTTTAGAAGTAGGTTTAGAATGTTTGTGAGTGGGCCGTTTATAAAAAGAAAGGAAAAATAAAAAGGAAAGGAAAGATAAAAAAAAAGATATGAAGCGTAGATGGAAATATATAGACTTTGTTTAGGTCTTTGGTTTGTTGTTAGGATTAAGAGTATGTTTGGGATTGCTTTTCAAAACAACTTATTGACTTATTGACTTTTTTCAATAAGTTAGTATGAAGTGACTTTAGGGGATGTTTGGGATTGCTTCTTAAAAGCAACTTATTGACTTATTGACTTTTTTAAAAAGTTAATAAGTTAGTATGGAGTAACTTATTAACTTATTCCCTTACAATAATCACATTATCAAATACTATAAAATGATTTTTATCTTTTCAAAAGTTCAAAAGTTAAAAGTTGATAAAAATAAGCACTCCCAAACACCCATTATTAACTGATTCCCTCACAACAATCACATTACCAAACACTATAAAATGACTTTTTAACTTTTCAAAAACGTTCTTCCTTTAAAGGTTTGAAATTATTTTTTCACTTGCGGTGGTTTCTAATCTATCTTAATTTACTCAAACTCACTAACACCGTTAGTTTTTTTCTATAATGATCATTTATATATTTAAGAATTCTTGAAGGACTATTTACGTACATTATTATTATTAAACCCTAGCCCCCAACCTAACCCGTCTACAAGTTCACTAACAAACCATCATAGGCAATCCACATTCATAGGGGTGTTTAATGGTTCGGTTATAGGTTTGTTCGGTTTTGAAAATTTTTTAATGCATAACCAAAAACCGAACCGAACCGAATTGAGAATATGGCTAACCAAACCGAACCGTATTGGGAATATGGCTAACCGAACAGAATTCAACCGAAAAAACCGAATTTACCCTTTTTTTCATTTCAAATATTACCGAATTTAAATATTTTTAATAGAATCAGCCTTCATATACATTTCTTGAATATATATATATATATTATATATATATATATATATATATATATATATATATATATATATATATATATATATATCAAATAATAAAACTTCTACAATGTTAAGAATTTTATTTCTTAAAATATAAATTGTCGACTTTGACTCTTTGAGAGTTGAGATTTAAGACTGAGTTTTGATGTTTAGTGATAACATAACATATAAAATTTTTGTTGTTGGGCTAAAATTTAAACCACTTTAGAAAGTTTAGGCTTTCGTAACTGACTAAACTTACAATTACAAAAATA
Source organism: Flaveria linearis (assembly GCA_024085815.1). NCBI lineage: Eukaryota > Viridiplantae > Streptophyta > Magnoliopsida > Asterales > Asteraceae > Flaveria > Flaveria linearis. Next base: position 97,394,712 of record CM044001.1, read on the forward strand.
TATATAAATTATAACATATTGAATTAAATTAATCAAAAAAACCGAATTCGAAAATTACTTATAATCGAAAACCGAAACGAAAACCGAATTCACAATTCGGTTTCGAGTAGGAAACGAACCGAAAACCAAATTCACAATTTGGTTTCTGTTAGGAACCGAACTGAAAACCGAATTCATAATTCGTTTTGGTTTTTTTCTGTTACAAATGTGGATCGATTTTTAGGTTTTTTTGGGTTTTTATGCCCCCCCTTAATCCACAATGACCGCACCGGCACAATGCATGCAACCCCACTAACACCATAACAACGTTGAATAATCCCACCAGCAATGCAACCCCCACCAGTAATGCAACCCTCACCAGCACCAACCCTCACCAGCACCAACCCTCACCAGCACCCCCAGTGAAGGCCTTTTCTCACACCAACTTCTTTATGAGAATCACCTTATTCGCCCCAAATCACCACTACTTGATACCATAGCCGACAGACCACTTCACATGCACAATCAATGATCCATCATGACCTACCAAACTACTCAAGTTGTTCAAGAAATCATCGAATGCCAAATCGTTTTGGGTCCTTAAAACCCCAAATCGGCTTAGGGTTTCTAAGAGGGTGGATGGCTCGAGAGTGGTTTTTAGAGGGTTGCGAGTTAGGGCTTCTAAGTGGGTGGATGATGGTTGTGGTAAAAAGACTCTCAGACGCGACGATGGTGGGGGTAGTAAACCCTAACTCGCAAGTTCACCCATGAAAATATAAATAAAATGTAATTTTAGTATAATGATTTGATAATAAAGACTGCTCATTTTAACACACTCCCTAAATTCATAAATACTTCTACATCATTAACATCAGGGGTGTTTTAACTATTTCCGGAACCCTAAGTGAAGTAAACAGGTTAAGCCTTTTTATAATCGATTGACAATTTCAATTTCGATTTGACGTCTATAAAAGAATCTAACATATAAGCCTAACAAGATCGTTTGTACATCTTATGAGAATCAAAATTATCCAGTACTAAGTTACTAACTTAAGCAATTTCAGTTTATTTATAAAGTTGCTATTAACATAAAGTGATAATTAACCTTGATTTTAGAAGAGATGTGGGCATATGTAATTATGCAATCCAAATCGAGATGTGACAAATCTATAATAACCTTGGTTTTGTGCAGCGTCAACTAAATACTTTTTGCTGCCCAAATTATATTCTAAAACCGACAATATTTTTGTTGTAAAAAGATATATTTCTTTGCTTAAGAGCTTAACACATGAAAATATTATTAAAGACATGCATTGTAAACAATTTTGAAGCACACCAATTGCACGTATTAGAGTTGAAGTGAGTTTTAGTGAAAGCATATATTTTTAAATGTACAGATTATTTGCTCTCTTTGTTAAAACTGAAATTCCTAATAATCAGTTGAGATACAATTTATGAAACATAAAAAAATACAAGATAAATGATAATTCTCATATATTGAAAAGAGAGAAAAAATTACCAAATCGTACTTAAATAATTAAAAAATGATGGACTAGCTGGTATATAATAAAGAGAATTGATGGCGTAAAAAATATGGGGATACTAAGCGAGAGCTTAATTTTTTATACAATCGTTCCATCCTTGTCTAACATAATTAGTTTACATAAGAAAATAAGTTTACTTACACATGATCCATTTGTAAAGATGTCTGCAACGTGTACGCTGTTCTTTAGAATCAATCTTTTCAATTTTCATAAAACTATCGGCCACATTTTCTCTTAAGTAAAACATATTTATATCATGATGTTTTGTCCATTCGTGAAAAACTAAATTAACAGCGGTCAAAATTGATACTTTATTGTCAAAAGCAGTTTAATAGGTGGAAGAGTTTGAAAAGAATGTAACTTATTTAAAATTTTAGCAATCCAGATCAACTCACATGGTGAGAATCAATGTTTTCAGAACCGAATCGAACGTCGAACCAGATCGAACGTCAAACCGGACGTCTTATTGGTTTGGTGGTCGGACCGGATTTAAGAACCGGATGACGTCATAATTATATATATAGTATATTATATATATATATACTTATATATATAATTAAATATAAGTAATTTATATATGATTTATATATGTATTTTATAATTATATATAAAACTTAACTGTATTCGTGTATCCAACATGCTACTTTATGGTTCAACACCCCGTTTTTACCCATTAAAATAAAAAAAAATACCAAAATCCGGTTCGTCCGACCACCGGTTTGGGACGAAGCGTCCGGTTCGACTAGCCAAAAACGATCCATAGTGAACCGGACCGGCCACCTAGCCGATCCCCGGTCGATCCGGTCCTAACAACGTTGGTCAGAACTCTAAACTCTGCTTCTTTAGATGATCTAGAAGACTAGAAATCATATTTTACTTTTTGTTTATTATTTTTTACTTTTCTAGGATTTCAAAGACTCCCCCAAATATACACAAAAACATGTTATACATTTCTTGGTAGAAAGACATTTTCGGATCTAAGTCTATAAATCCTTTTAACTCTAACGTATCACAACACTTAAACAAAATGCCTTTACCATGAGCTGACTTAGGTATCTTAACATCATAAGTGCTACTTTTTAAATGAGAGTTAAGAGGTCTATGCATATACCGACTCAAAGAATGTACAACGAAAGCTAAATCAGGTCTAGTCAAAGTTAGATTGATTAACTTCCCAATTAACTTATGTACTAATTTTTATTTATAAGTATATTAAAATTTACATAATGATATATATGCATTTTTATGTAAAATACTAAGCTTGGGATTGATTTAGCCTGTTAAAGGAGCCTCAATTTAGCCCTGATCTTAGCTCAACCTTGTTTGAAAACGGTTCTACTCGAGCCTTTTAAGTTTTAATATGCCAGTCACGAATGACTCAGCTCATGTACTTACAGGTTATTTCTATTGTTGTTACATTTCTTAGCTTTTATATTTACACATTTTGTTTAAAAAATGTTTTTTTGAAAAAAAGGTCATTGTCGATAGAAATCTCGATGTTTAAGGAAAACCCTTTTTGTAGAAAACTTTTATTTTTTTGAAAACGCCGACTCCAAAATATTTCATCGTTTTGAAAAAGTACATTGTTTTGGACAAATTTCATATTTTATAAACTTTTTTAAGAGTTAAATGTGTTTTACGTTCATGAGATTTAATAAAAATTGCTATTTGAATCCAAAAGTTTAAAATATTGTCATGTGCATCCGAAGGTTTTATTAAAATTATCATTTGAATCCATTTGACTATACATAACTAACACGGTTAACTTTAGCCGTTAAGTTTCCAACATGAGACTTATTTTAATTAAACAAATTAAAAAAAAAAACAATTCACTGGGTTTTATATGTTTAGTCTTTTTTTTATAATTGTAGTTATGATTTGATTCTATAATCGTATTCTACTATTTTGTCTTGTTAATGTATTTTGGATCTCTTCATCTTCATCGTCGGATCTATTCATCTTCATCATCAGATCTCTTCATCATCGGATCTCTGCATCTTCACCCCATCGTACCCGAAGTAGATCTAAATCACACCATCGATTTGCAAGTCCGATGAATAGGTGAGGTGGAAGATCAATGCCAGATGGTGTTGTTGGTGAGCAAGCGTGTCGGTGGTTATGGTTATCAAATCGGAGAGCAAGCAAGAAGATGCGGTGATTATGATTTTTGGGTTTTTGTCAAAAAATAGATATCAATATCTTGATATGAACATAACCCATATGTGATGATGATGATTGTAGAAGAACAATACCAAGAATCGTTTCTTCTTCTTCTTATTTTTTTGTGTGGTTCTAGGTTGGTTGAGAGAGACCGTAGAGAGTACGAAGAAGAGAGGAGATGAGTTTGATTTATATTCATAGTTCTTTATTATTTTGTATTTAACCATAAGAGTAATGTTGTTAATTCACGTTAACTTAACAACAGAAAACTTTTCACAGTGTAAGCGGTGTGGGTGACATTCAAACAAATATTGAAACTATTGGACTCTAAGTGTAATAAATAAACTATTTGATTGAAACCGTAATTTTCGTTACATCACATAGACTAAACAATAATTCACTCTATTTAATATAATTATATATGAGAGGTAATATAATTATTTAAGTGATGAAATATGCTTGATAATTTGACAGTGATTAAGATAAAAAGATAAGTTAAATATTAGAGAATGAGTCAAGTAAAAGGATTTTAAATCTAAAAAGTGTAATAAGTAATCACAATATTAATATTCTTAATCAATGGTTAAGATCACACAAGAAATAATTTTTTTAATGACGTATTTTAGGTATAGCTAATGAGTTCTAAATCAATTGATTTTTAATGAAGCGTCCTATAAAATTATAAAATGAAGGTTATGAATTCGAGTTTCACTTGTTGGAACATGCTTCATATGGGTAGGGGTTTTACCTCAGTGGACATTTAGGTGGTGCGTATTCCTTGGAATGATGGGTAAACCGGGTCACAATCACTATTTATGTTTGCCGTTCGCCAATAGGTTTACCCGGTGACCGGGTTTAAAGTTTTTGTTGGCAGTTTAAAAAACCGAGAGTTTTTAATATTTAAAAAGAGTACAATATCTTTATGTAATAAGATAATAATTTTTTTACGTTGTTAAGCTCATCTGGTTTTTGCTTGTTATTATGTGTTTAGTGCAGTTTAATTTGTCTTTTTGTTGGTTATTTTATTTTTTAAAGTGTTTAATTTTGAAAAAATAAGCAAATTAGATTTTAATAAATCATAATATTACACACTGGCTCATAATAATTATACTATTAATTTGATTGATGACAATTCAAACTTTTACTTTTGTTACCTATGGCAATCCTAATAGTATAATTATCATAAATTCATACTCGTTTTGCAATTATTATACTATCGATTTCGCTTCTATGTTATTTTTTTTCGTTCATAATCATTATTATGAGTGAAATCGAGTGCAAATCATGCATATACTATTGGTAACAAAATAAAAGTTGGGATTTCACCGGTCAATTTAATTGTATAGATTATTATCGAGCAAGAAGTAATATTTTGGATATTAAAGTCCAATTTGCAAAAAAATACATAATGGTAAAATAACATTGTTGTGTAATTTTAGCTTGTAAAATGCAATGATAAATTAACAATTAACTTATCCCATACATTAAAACCAATGATAAAATAACATAAAATGATATAAAACATAAAACATAATAATAAAATATCTTATTGTGTTTTTTTATAATCATTGTGTTATCTTAAACGGTATGAGTTTTGAAAAATAAATTGATAAGAGCATTTACAGTAGATTTTCTATAATTATGTGACTATGTTACTTATATTTTAAGAAATGATTGTAAGTGGTTGTGAATGTAAGATAGATAAAAGTTATTGTTCATCTATATATTTGAGGAATCAATGTTTAATACCTATAAATGTTTTTAATATTGTGAAATTGGTTGTGAGTAAAGAGAGAAAAAAACTAAAGATAAAAATATTAAAATATTATTTGATTGAGAAGGGAAGAAAAAAATAATGATTTTAAATTTATTTATAAGAATAAGGATATTAATCTTGATGTGAATGCTGTAAAATAGCATGATTGTGTACTTTTAATTGTAAAACACAATTATAGAAGACAAATTTATATAATCCAAAAAACAATAACGAAAAATCACAAAATTAGTAAAGTAATATGATCGTGTATTTCTAATTTTAAAAACATAATGATATGTAACAAGTTTATATAATCTATAAGAAACAATAATAAAATTATGTATTGTGTTATTTTGAATAATATAAGTTTTAAAAAGTATATGGGTGAGATAAAATCATTGTGTACTTTTAATTGTAAATCACAATATAATATATAAAAATGATAAAAATAACATAAAATTATTTAAAACATAAAACACAATGATGCATACTATAAAACATAAAACACAATAATTAATGTATAACAAGTGATGAAAAATATACGACAATGAACGAATTAGATACACCTAGTTGATGTATTTGACGCAATGATCTAAATGCACTCCCTTTTAAAATAATAGATAGACAAGTAGTGTAAAACGTACAATTCATTTTAGATTTTTTAATTTAAATACATTCTTTACTATATCCATATTTTAATATTATAACTTTATTATAAGAATCATAGTTTACAATAAATTAATTCTCATCAAACATGTTTCTACGAAACTAAGTTTCTTATGATACATGCCACCAGTATCTACGTGAGATTTTTGGTCCTACTTGTACTGTTTGTGTGTACATACAGTGTTTAGGAGCACATATATTCCATGAGTTGATAGGAATAAAATTAAGTAGTTAATAATTAAATTTTATAAATTATAAAATTAATGTTTTAAGTCTTAAGTAGGTAATAATAATAAAGCAAAATTCTAAAAAGAGAACTCTTTTATAAAAAAAAACTAAAATATTTTTTAAATAGAAAAAGAACCTTTTTGTAAAAAAATATATAAAAATGATTTTATAAATAAGAAGGCAAAAATTCTAAAAAAATAAGAAGAATGCTTATACAAAATAACTTAAAATATTGTATGAAAATAGAATGTTTTTATTAATTCTTAAAATTCTTTGCTTTAACATGCTAAGGGTTGACATGTTAAATAAAAACGATTGATGGGAAAGAAGTAACCGTTTGGTAAGCTTAAAGAAGGAATATAACAAATAAAAATAAATAGAAAGCGTATAGCAACAAACAGAAAAAAACAAACACAACTCCCCTAAACCATGATTAATATATCTACTTTAAAATAAGGCATAAGCACCATAAACTCCAACATAGATGTGGCATCTCACCCGTGTATTTAACACAAAAGAAAGTTTGATTTTAATATTTTCTATGTGCATCAAGCACTACAATTTTGAGAAAACCTAATTATTTCTAGATTTCCACCTTGATAGAAAGATGTGCAACTAAATATTTTAATTTCCTCTATCTACTTTAAGTCTCCTTAGAAACATCATAACACAAAGATTGAATTGATTAAGATTTCATAGATTAGTCTACATCTTCCCTTAAATGGGACGGACCCTCCCTGGACCCTGCGAAAACGTGGGAGCTCTTTGCAGCACCAGGTACGCCCTTTTTTTAGATTAGTCTATGAAGGGTAACACCCCTCCACTAGAAACCAACTACGACACCAAGTCTCCAGCCGCGGCACGCTGGGGCGAAGCAAGACCAGCCGCGGCCTGGAGGGCTTCCCAAAACCCAGCCGCGGCACTAAGGGGCTTCCCAAAACCAGCCGCGGCACACCTCGGTAAGACCATTCCAAGAATATAAACAACGACAATAAACGTCTAACACTTAGAAAACAAACGCTTATTGGGTGGCTAACGAATGTTGTCAGAGCGGAAGATGACAAACAGACAAAGACAAAACTCTGGCTGAGCCAAAGAAGTCAGAAACCTGGAGTCAACTATGGAGACAAAAACATTAATGTTAAATAAAGAAACCCTTTGCACCCAAATGTATAAGATCTCCTGTCCAGAGAAATATAGGATCAGATCCTAGGATTTGACATGCCCAGAATAGCAGCTAAGGGAAAACAACAAAAAACCAACAAGCACTATAAATAGAGGTTCTCAACCACAGGAAAAAACAACAAGACATAACACCAAGAATCTTCTCTTAACCTACCAATAAACCATAATCCTGGTGACCATTGTGCACTGCTCCTCAAATCTTGATCTCTTGACTAGGATTTGTGTAGCAACATTTGGCGCCATCCGTGGGACCTCAACGATCCTAAAACTTGTCACCATGGATTCCAACCAAGATACTCCTTGTCACAACACCACCGACAACGTCGGGGCTCCAAACGCTAACTCTCCTCCCCCTAACACCACAAACACCACCCTTGATGAAGGCAACACCCATAGTGCCGTCATAACTCCGGAGTTCCTCAACCAAAACCGAGAGCAGATTCTCTTGCTGCTCCAACAGGAAGAGAAGGAAAGACAGTGGAGGGACCTCCGGAAGCGACTGGAATACGAAGAGCCACCAAGGACTGAGGAAGAAGAAAACCACCATGACGGGCCAGGATCATCTAAGGAGAAAGAAGTCAAGAAGACCGTGAGTCAAGATGAAGACGGTGTGGGGAGAAGGCTAAACTTCGAAGACGACTTTAGCAGACCATACCGTCCCTCAACGGCAAGGTCTCGGTCCAAGTTCATTCCGAAAATCGCAGAATTTATATTCCCATCCAGACTAAAAATGCCTTCCAATGTGGGAAAATATAACGGGTTGGGAGATCCTGAAGACCATCTGGCAATCTTCGTGGGAGCCGCAGAAGTAGAACAGTGGTCGGTACCAGTATGGTGTCACATGTTCGCCCAAACCCTCACCGGGGCCGCTCGGGTATGGTTCGACAGTCTCCCTGCCGGTGGGATAAGCAACTTTGAAGAATTGGAGAGCGGTTTCTTAAAAAATTTCAGCCAGCAGAAATTGGCCGCAAAGGATCCCACCGAGTTGCACAACATCAAACGAGGAGACCACGAGTCTATCGAAAACTTTATTGTCAGATTTTCTAAGGAAAGCATGCAGGTGCGGGGGGCTGATGAAACTATCAGGATTTCTGCTTTCATCCACGGGGTGAGGAACGATCAACTTGTGGAGAGGTTTCACGAAAGCCTCCCGAAAACAGTGGAAGAAATGTTGTAACGAGCTAAGGCGTTCGTCCGAGGCAAAAGGGCATGTGAGCAACTGCGAGAGAAGACACTGAAAAAGCCAACGCCGTCAACATGGGACTCGCAGAGAAGGCCAGGAACAAGAGTTTGGGAAAGGCAACGATTCCAGCCACGCCCTATGCAATCAAGCCAACCTTTCCAGTCCCGATTTACTCCCCCATCGAGAAACCCACCCAGTTCGCAGATAGCCTTACCACCTTTAACGAAAACCCCCAGCGAAATTCTGGCCACCGAAAACCTGAATTTCACCAAACCTACCCCGCTGAAGCCAGGAGTAAAGAGGGACACAAGCAGGTACTGCGAATTTCACAGGGAGAGCGGACACACAACCGACGACTGCTTCTCATTGAGAAGGCAAATCGAGTTGGCAATTAAGACGGGAAAACTGGCTCATCTCCTGAAAGAACTAAAGAAAACCCCCCAGGTAAACGAAAAACGAAAGGAAATTTTTATGGTTCAGCTCTCCAACATAAAAGGAAAAAGGCATGCAGATCACATGGAACCCTGGATGTCCTAGGAAATCTCCTTCCCACCCATTTATGGAGGAAGTTTCGCCAGCGGTCCAATCACGATCTCAGCAATAGTGGCGGGTCATCAGGTTCATCGGGTATATGTTGACAGCGGAAGTAGTTCCGAAATTATGTATGAACATTGTTTTTTGCAGTTAGACGAAGAAGTCAGGAAAAAGCTGGACGCCAAGACCCACTTGCTGACAGGATTCACAGGGGAAGTGGTTCAGCCGTTGGGGCAGCTCCAACTCCCTGTGATCATCGGGAATCAGACAGGATGGCGGGAAGTGACAATGACCTTCTTGGTGGTACGTTCGGAATCCGCGCACAACGTGATCCTGGGGCGACCCGGGTTATGCACTCTGGGTGCAGTTATATCTACGGTGCACGCCGCGATCAAATTCCCCACGCCAACGGGAGTTGTCACCATGTACTCTAGTAGAGAATGCAAGAATATAAGAATGCTGGCACCAGCGGCCTCGCTCCCCGAAGAAGATTCCATCCAACCGACAAGTGAAAAGTGGGTGATAAACCAGCGTTTTCCAGAACAGAAAATCACGATAGGGGGCCAACTGATGGACTCCACGAAGGATCGGCTCAGATGTTTGTTACAAAGCAACCTTGACATTTTTGCATGGGAACCTGCAGACCTGGTAGGGGTCCCCTGAAATATCACGGAACACAAGTTGAAAACGTACCAGTCCAAGGAGCCGGTGGTACAAAAACGCAGATACATGGGCGAGGAAAGGAGCCGAGCCGTCATAGAGGAGGTAAAGAAACTACTGCAGGCCGGGATCGTCAGGGAAGTGTATTATCAAACCTGGGTTGCCAACCCGGTCATGGTTAAGAAGGGGGATGGCACGTGGAGAATGTGCATAGACTTCAAAGATTTGAACAACGCCTGCCCGAAGGACTGTTACCCGCTGCCAGAAGTCGACCTAAAGGTAGACTCCCTAGCTCCTTTTCCTTTGAAATGCTTTTTAGACGCATACAAAGGTTATCACCAAGTGCAGATGGCTCGGGAAGACGAGATAAAACCGCGTTCTTTACGGACGCCGGAATCTTTTGTTTCACAAAGATGCCGTTCGGATTAAAAAATGCAGGAGCCACCTACCAGCGTTTGATGGATAAAGCCTTCAGCTCACAGATCGGGAGAAATATAGAGGTTTACGTTGACGATGTGGTGATCAAAAGCCGCAGTGAAGAGGCTCTGCTAGACGACATAGCCGAGACTTTCGAAACACTGCGAGGAATGAGCATGAGACTGAATCCGCAGAAGTGTTCCTTCGGCGTTGAAGAAGGAAAGTTTCTAGGGGTAATGGTAACAAGAGAAGGTTTTGAGGCAAATCCCGAAAAAATTGCAGCCGTGATCCGAATGCCCTCCCCAAAATCAGTCAAAGATGTTCAGACACTCAATGGGCGTCTTGTGGCCCTAAACAGGTTTCTATCAAAACATGCCGAGCGAACCTTACCATTCATGTCCACATTGAAGAACTGTTTAGATAAAAAGAAATTTGTATGGACACAAGAAGCGGAGGAAGCATTTCAGCAAATGAAGGCATACTTGGGAAATTTACCAACACTTGTAGCTCCGTTCCCAAAAGAGAACTAGTCATGTATCTCTCTGTCGGGAAAGAAGCTGTAAGCGCCGTGTTGATGACAGATAGGGAGGGGAAGCAAACGCCAGTATACTTCATCAGCAGAGTCCTAAAGGAACCAGAGACTCGATATTCACCCATGGAAAAGCTTGTCCTATCTTTAGTACATGCATCCAGAAGGTTACGTCGTTACTTCCAAGCTCATGAAGTGGAAGTAAGAACGGGCCACCCCATACAGCAGGTGTTAAGGAAACCAGAGATTTCAGGAAGGTTGGCAAAATGGGCCATCGAGTTGGGTGTCTTCGGAATACAATACAAGCCCAGGACGGCAATGAAGGGCCAAGTAGTCGCCGACTTCCTAGCAGAAACACCTCATGATGAAGACCCAGCCCTTGGCAGGGACCAAGCTAAACACGCGCCGGATGAAGAATGGTCCCTACACACTGACGGAGCCTCTACGACGAAGGATCCGGTGCAGGGTTGATTTTGGAAGGGCCTGAGGGGGAAGAAATAACATATGCCCTCAGGCTGGCTTTCAAAAGCTCAAACAACGAAGCAGAGTACGAGGCACTGCTGGCGGGGCTCAGATTAGCAAAACAAATGAACATCCAGAAACTACACGCACATGTCGACTCATTACTAGTCGCCAATCAAATCAATGGATCTTACGACGCGAAAGAAAACACAATGAAGCAGTACCTGGATAAAGCAAAGAAGATGATAGGCGAATTCAGTAAATGCGAGGTCTCCCATGTACCTCGCAGCAAAAACAAAAAGGCGGACGCCCTGAGTAAACTGGCTTCAGTTACGTTCAGCCATCTGGCCAAGAAAGTAAGGGTGGAGGTTTTGCAATCCCCATCCATAGAAAGAAACGAAGTGGCGACAATCAGAGTAGAAGAAGGAAAAAGCTGGATGGATCCGATTATGGATTATTTGAAGAATGGAAACCTACCAGAAAACAGAGCAGAAGCCAGGGCGTTGCAGGCAAAAGCATTGCATTACGAATTACAGCAGGGAATCTTGTACAGACGATCATTCATGGGACCGCTACTAAGATGCTTAACACCGGAAGAGGCTAACTACGTTATCCGAGAAATACATGAAGGAATCTGTGGCATACACGCCGGACCGCGGATGGTAGTAGCCAAGGCGATGGGGGCTGGATATTACTGGCCCGGTATGCATAAGAGTGCGGTAAATGAGATCCAGAAATGTGAAAGTTGCCAAAGACACGCTCCCATGTGCCACCGACCCAAGAACGACATGATCCCGGTTACATCGGCTTGGCCATTCCAGAAGTGGGCAATGGATATTGTAGGACCTTTTCCAGTCTCAGTAGGGAAAGCAAAATTCCTTTTAGTGGCCGTGGATTACCTCACAAAGTGGGTGGAAGCGAAGGCTTTAAGAACCATTACAGGGCAGCAGGTGAAAAAATTCGTGTGGGAGCATATAGTGTGCCGTTTCGGTCTGCCACTATTCATCGTAACGGACAACGGTAAACAGTTCGCAGACTACCCCTTCAGGTCATGGTGTCAGGAGCTGATGATCACACAGATTTTCACCTCCGTCGCCCATCCTCAAGGCAACGGCCAAGTGGAAAGGGTCAATCGCAGCATCGTGGAAGGGATCAAGACAAGGCTAGGGTTGGAGGGAAAATGTTGGGTGGAAGAATTACCTAGCGTCCTCTGGGCACACCGAACCATGCCTAAAACGAGCCATGGGGAAACGCTATTTAGTTTGACATACGGCTCGGAAGCCATGATCCTAGCAGAAGTAGGAATGCAAACCGCTCGAGTGGCGCAGATTAGTCAGGTTGATAACGATAGGGAGCTAAGGTTAAATCTGGAACTGCTGGAAGAACGGAGAATGATGGCTGCGATCAAAGAAGCTAGACACAAGAAGGAGGTCGAAAGGTATTACAACTCTCGGGTCAAAAAACAGATTTTCAAAGAAGGGGACTACGTCCTACGCAGTAACGAGGCAAGCCGGGTAGAAGAACAAGGTAAGCTGGGCCCCAGATGGGAAGGACCATACATAGTCACGGAAGCAGGAGAAAATGGGGCTTACAAGCTCAGTCACTTGGACGGGAAAACAGTTCCACGCACGTGGAACGGTGCTCAGCTCCGAAAATGCTATATGTAAAAGATGTACCTTCTTGATGTAATTCAATTTTCCATTATAAGAAGGCATGCCAATATGCCAGAATTTACATCAAATTGCTTAGCGCTTGTGTTCACATGTTTAAATAAACGAGCAAGTCACCAAGCTCGTATAAACGAGCAAGTCGCCAAGCTCATATATTTAAGAAAAACGAGCAAGTCACCAAGCTCGTATAAACGAGCAAGTCGCCAAGCTCATATATTTAAGAAAAACGAGCAAGTCACCAAGCTCATATGTTTAAGAAGAACGAGCAAGTACCCAAGCTCATATGTTCAAAATCAAGCAAGTCACTAAGCTCACGCATTCAAAAACGAGCAAGTTGTCAAGCTCACATGTTTAAAAACAAACAAGCAACCAAGTTTACACGTGAAAAAGCGAAACCAAGAAAAGCAGATTTAACTGGTCAAGTCGAAACCCCCACCGGCTATGAGCCGCGGCTGGGGGTAGAAAGTAACGTGGCCAAAATAAAACCAACCCCCCACCGGCTATGAGCCGCGGCTGGGGATGGAAAGCAACGTGGCCAAAATAAAACCAACCCCCCACCGGCTATGAGCCGCGGCCGGGGATGGAAAACAACGTGGCCAAAATAAAACCAACCCCCCACCGGCTATGAGCCGCGGCTGGGGATGGAAAGCAACGTGGCCAAAATAAAACCAACTCCCCACCGGCTATGAGCCGCGGCTGGGGGTAGAAAGTAATAGGGACCAAATAAAACAACCCTCCCCCGGCTATAAGCCGCGACTGGAGGTACGAATAATAGAGAAGACAAAACGACCCCCCCTAGACAGGCCGCGGCTGGCCTTGCTGGTTGTGGCTGCGTGGTAAGTCGATTCGGGTTGTTGGCATTAGTAATAAACAAGCGGAAGCTTGAATTTGTGACTACATTTGAATTCTTGGGATCATTTGGATCACCGTCGATCATATCAAAAACTTGGTTCAAACCATATGCCACATTTTTTGGACATTTTTACAAACAGTTGGTATGCACAATAATATAATATGATGTTGATGATGATAATTTAGATAATTCATCTGTAACCCTACTCACACGTGAAAAACAAAAACCGCACATATAATAAGCGTTCAGACTAACAAGAGGCAAAAGAGCTACATAGGATAGTTGCCAAATACAGTACTCCAAACAAAAGTTGGCAAACGACAAAGTCCATACAATCAATCATAATAACATAAAAAACAAACAAGCATCAAACTACGCCTTGTTTTGAGGAACAGGAGGGTCTTTCGGCTTCAGAAAAGACTTCATCTCGGCAATATCTCGGTCATACATAGCTGCGATAGTGTCAACCATGGGAAAAGTGGCCTCGTCAAAATGATTGGATTCAACACGGAGGTTCTCCAGAGCTTCGCTATCAAAGTTGCTAGTCTCTTCAGGCTTTTTGCCCCTCAAAGCCCAGTAAGCACCATCTTTAAGCCCGGCATTATACCCAACTTTGTCAGCAAATCCATTAATCCTCGCCAATATATCAAGACACTCGTCACTATCGCGTATCTTGTTAAAGCTAGCCCAATTCCATCAGTAATAAGCCACTTTCTCTCGGATGTAAGATCAGCTACCTTTTGCTCGAGTCCCGAAAGGCGGTCTTCAGAAGTTTGCCTATAATCTTTAAACTCGACAGAAACCCGTTTCGTTGCAGCAGCCTGAATGCGAAGCTCCTCCCGAGCGCCATCAACCTCGCGAGCATATCTTTCCTTATCTTTCTCGGCTAACTCACATCGAGACTCAAGGACAGTCTGTTGAGTTTTAAGCTCAGAAACTTGTTTTTTCAGATCACGAATTTCCTTGAGACCTGCAATCAATAAATTTTAAATTAAGGAAAAAGCAGGAGGTATAAAAGACGAACAAGAAATAACAAACACGTCAAATACCTTCAGCCCAATGGCCGTGAATCTCAACAAAAGAAAAGAAGCCATTCACGATAGCGGCACAACCTTCATTAGACAAATCTTTATTTCTCAAGCCCTCGGCATGATCAAGTTCCGACGGGGTACGTGAGGCAAACATAAACTCCTTGCACGGATCAGGAGTCTCGAAAGTAGTACCATTAGAAAGGTCCCAGTCAGGCACGAACTTCTCTTGCGAACCAATAGGTAGAATATCAGAACCAGACCCCTTCTTGTTCGAACCACCTGATGATTCATCATCAGAACTAGAAGATGTGTCATGAGAAGAGCTGCCAGAAGAAGATCCAGAAGCCAAGGTTTTCTTGGCACACGTGACTTTCTTTCCCCCGAGAGTCACGGCCACCCCCCTCCCCTTAGGAGACGCGGCCGAAGCTCCGGCCTTCACAGCCGCGGCAAGGCCCATTGTTGCCTTGGGAGCCGCGGCTTCCACCCCTTTGCCCTTAGACACCACGGGAGAAGCTGGGGGCTTTAGTCCAACCGCCCCTAGCCCCTTTCGCGTCATTTTGACACGTTTTGACGACGAAGGTACCCCCGCTGCACCTTGGCTTCCTCGTTTGCCAGACGACATCGATACGGAATCTCCAGGTTGCACCACAAAATTGGCTGTTGTCTCTAGAATGGGCAAAATCCCGACAGGCAGAGGTTCAGTATGTTCAGTAACATCCTCCGAAGTGGATAGCTTCATTCGCTCAAAAAGGCCCATCCCTATAAAAAGACAAAAAACAAAAAATGTCAAACGTCAGTAAAATAAGAAGAACAAAGCAACAGAAAACAAGAAGAACTTACTTTTCCCCGATAAGTCATGAACGGGAACATAGTTGGGTCAGCCCAGTTGCGGCTAACACCCGCCATCACGAGAAAATGTTCGGAGTAGGTCCGAAGCATAGTCGGCTCAGCTTTAAGTAGATCATAAGCCGAGGAATCATATTCACCGGTTTTGGGTGTAAAATCCTTTATAACAGTCTCGGGTGATAACCAATTCATTTTAAAAGGAATGACACGATCAGAAATAAAAAAGAAATGATCTTTCCAATGCTTTAAACTAGTAAAGGTTCGCGAAACTAGTGGAGGAGTTGGGGATTTTCTCTTTTCAAAGGTTTACCAATCCCCTACCCGATTAAGCTTATAGAAAGCTCTGAAAAGAGTCACCCCGGGATCAACTTTGAAAGCACGACATGATATCTCAAAGTGGTAAACCTTAATCAAACCTAGTGGAACAAGCTGGGTCAAATGCATATCATAATACTTAAGCAAGCTACACAAAAAACGACTAACGGGAATCCGGAAATTACTAAAACTAAAAAAAGATGTATACAAAGCAATCATCCCATCAGGAACATCTTTCACACTAGACCCGGGAGGAGGAAGAAGAGAATTCAACTCGCTATTTATACCATATCTAATAACAAAGTTGTTCAAGTAATCTTGAGAAAGAACTGATCTCTGCTCATTCATATCACTCCTACACTCCATGGAACAAGATAAGGAAAAGATTTGAAGAAGAAACTTACTAGAAAGGAAGATCTTGAAGCTTGAAGAAGAGAAGAAAATTTGAAGTGGATTTGGAGTGTTGGGAAAAAACCATGAGTTGGCTAGCATTTAAAGGGGAGAAAGAGTGGAAAGGCCAAAAGTCCCGCGGTTTTCAAGGCAGGACAAGTCGCCGCCCTAGGGGCCGACCTACACTAGTCACATCGCAGCATTTAAAAAAAAAATTATATAAATATTTTACTCCAATACTGTGGAAAAAACCACCGCATTGGACTGGGGGACATGAAAGGGTAACACCCCTCCACTAGAAACCAACTACGACACCAAGTCTCCAGTCGCGGCACGCTGGGGCGAAGCAAGACCAGCCGCGGCCTGGAGGGCTTCCCAAAACCCAGCCGCGGCACTAAGGGGCTTCCCAAAACCAGCCGCGGCACACCTCGGTAAGACCAGTTCCAAGAATATAAACAACGACAATAAACGTCTAACACTTAGAAAACAAGCGCTTATTGGGTGGCTAACGAATGTTGTCAGAGCGGAAGATGACAAACAGACAAAGACAAAACTCTGGCTGAGCCAAAGAAGTCAGAAACCTGGAGTCAACTATGGAGACAAAAAACATTAATGTTAAATAAAGAAACCCTTTGCACCCAAATGTATAAGATCTCCTGCCCAGAGAAATATAGGATCAGATCCTAGGATTTGACATGCCCAGAATAGCAGCTAAGGGAAAACAACAAAAAACCAACAAGCACTATAAATAGAGGTTCTCAACCACAGGAAAAAACAACAAGACATAACACCAAGAATCTTCTCTTAACCTACCAATAAACCATAATCCTGGTGACCATTGTGCACTGCTCCTCAAATCTTGATCTCTTGACTAGGATTTGTGTAGCAACAGTCTACATCTTGAAAGAATTCGTGTGCTAAACTTCTATGGCAGCCTGGCATTTTAAGAAAATACAATTGATATCAATCAGACCAAGTAAACATGTGAGTGGGTGCTGTTAATGCCTCTATTAGCTGTTATAATACTCTAATTTCTCGACATGGTCAATGTCAATCAAATTTTGCTGCATTGAAGAAAAGTTTAAGAGGGTTTTCTTCATATCCAAACATAACTTATAGACAATTTGTTATTTACAATAACTTATTGTGAAACAAGAGAAATTTTAGACATCTCACGTGAATTTTTTTTTAAATAAGGTTTTTAGAGAGAGAGTTGACAAGAGGGGAAAATCTTTTTCGGGTGTTGATTTTAGGAGTCCCCGCCCTGGCAGGGGCGGGTTCTTCAAAGGATGTGATGTGTGAAAGGGGGACAACTTTCTTGTTGACCGTGCCACAGAGACCACGCCCTTCACAGGGACGAGTTCTTCAAATGGGATGGCAGTGATTGTCAGAACTCGCCCTTGTTAAGGGCGGGTTCTCAAGAAACCAACCACATCTTTAACCTACCTCGGTCACATCCCTATAAATCACCCTGTTTTCATATTAAATCCGCACTTCTGAACAGAAAACGTTTAACCTACTTCGATCACCATACACAAATATACTTCCTATAAATCACCCGGCTTATTTTTGATGTTCACATTTTCATATTAAATCTGCACTTTTGAAAAGAAACTTAGTCATTATCATGTTTCGGCCTTATTTTTTACAATATATTCGGGTGGTGATATTTCATTCGAAAATGAAAATATCATATGTGATGTTTCTACTAAAAGTTCAACCATTATTCTTCGTACAGAGTGCCATACGAAAAATTTATTGATTTAATTATATTCATCTTCAGGTTTAAAAAGAGTTTTATAATTTGAAATTAAAATTATATCATTCATATGGTGGTTTTTCTCAAAGCTCCGAAATTTTCAGTGACTCAATTCTAGAAGTCCTGTGTTATTTGGGAGAAAATGTTGAAAATTTCCGAGGAAATGTTTACGTTATCATTGAGCTGAAAATGTATATACAACAATCCAATTATATGGATCTCCTACGCGGTTTCTCTGTATCAGAAGCACCCGATCCGTCAAGCAATTTTCATCATCAAGGCAATGTAAGATCACATGATTATGAGGCCGGTCCGTCAACCAAATCTCATCATCAAGTCGACGATGATAACGGAGGTATTGATAAGTCAGATGATGGTATTTCAGACAGCAGTGAAGATACTGAACTCATTCCATCAGAAGAAGAATCCAGTGATGATGACCACAACAGCTATGGAGTTTCAAACAATTATAATTCTGCTGTTAATCCAGGATCTTATGGGGAGATGAACTATTATGAAGATCCTCAGGAGTTAAGAGAATATGAAGCTGCTGATTTTGACGATGAAGACCATATGTATATATGGAATGAAGAGTCAAAGAAATCCGTGTTGGCATGTACTTTAAATCGAAAGATGAAGTGATGCATACGGTGCGGTTATGGAATCTTGCACATAACAGAAAGGCTATAGTAGTTGAAAGTAAACGTACAAGATGGAGAGCAAAGTGCTACAACACTAGCCCTACTTACAACAATAATTTCCATAACAGTCCTCCATGTACATGGTATGTTTATGCTTCCAAGAACCATGATCATCATATGTGGAGAATTTCAAGATGGGTGAATGCATATAACTGCTTTGGTACTGTTGTTCGTAACAACAATAAAAGTTTCAAATGTCGAGATATTGTTACCCGTATCATTCATTTTGTAAGTCAAGATATTGTTTTTCCCATCAAGCAAATTCAAGCACATTTAAAAGACACGTTGAATGTTGATGTTTCATATAATAAAGCCTGGCGAGCTAGAAAAGCTGCTATTGAGAATATTTATGGTAGCTGGGACAGTAACTTTGAGCAATTACCTCTGTACATCAACGCATTACAAGAGAAGAACCATGTTATCATGGAATGGTTACATCATCAGACCGGTACATTTACTTATTACACATTTAAATATGTGTTTTGGGCATTCGGTCCAATAATTAAAGCATTCAGCTATTGTCAGCCGGTGATATCTGTTGACGGCACTTACTTGAAAGGTTTCTACCATGGTAAAATGTTAATTGCGGTTGTAAAAATGCAAACAACTAATAATGTCGGTAGCTTATGCAATTATAGATGAAGAGACGGTAAAAAGTTGGAGTTGGTTTTCCAATAATTTTGGTCACACATTGTAGTTCACCACAATTCTATTGGTTCGGGAAAAAGTTATGTGTTATTTATGATAGGCACAAAGGAATTATTTGTACTATGAATACTCTTGAAGAGTGGAAAAATAATACTGTGCATCGATTTTGTCTCTGACATGTTCATAGTAATCTCATGCAAAAGTTCAAGGTTTCTAGCTTAAAAAGGTTATGTTGGTATATCGGAAGCACCACCAAACAAAGAAAGTATAGCTATTGTGCAAGTCAAATGACGAGCGTCAATCCAGAAGCGAAGGAATATTTAAAAGCTATTAAAGAGAGTAAATGGACGCTTCCACATGATAAAAATCATCTTCGGTGGGGTAACCTGACGACGAACATTTCAGAAAGCTTCAACATTATGTTGCGAGGTGTCAGTCTTATGCCAATAAAAGCTATTATTAATTGTACGTTCGAGAAAACAGTCGAACAATTCAGAAAGCATACTGACATCGCAACCAACTGTAACACCGCGTTACCCCCTCGCATATGACGTTTGTTTAATGCACGTGATATTAACTTACAAGAGTATATCATAACAGCATTTGATTACAGAGAGACGAGGTATAGAGTTCTGTCAAAGATCCAAACAAATAAAGCTGCTGGAAATGATTATACCATGGAATACAAAAACAGAACTTGCACGTGTGGTAAATGGCAGATGCAAAGATTTCCATGCTCACATGCAGTTGCAATTTGTCGCCATAGGGGTGAATCAACTCATAACATCGTTTATCAGATCTATAGTACTGTTGTTTATCAAGAAAAGTATAACGGTCATTTTTACCCGCTTCATCACATTGATTATTGGACGAACCCGAGTTGGATGATAAGAGGAGATCCATCAAAAATCACCACGTCACGAGGTAGGAGACGCACGAGAAGAATACACAAGAGATGAACGTTCATCATCCAGATGCACATGTCATACGTAGATGTTCAATATGTAGACAAACAGGTCATAATATGAACATTTGTCCAAACTCATATTCATGAGGAGATTGTTGTATATTAATTTTATTTGATATTTACTGAATATTATTGTTTACTATTATTATGTTAGTTTTATATTATAAAATATAAATATTAATTATTTTATTCTAAAAAAACTCCTATAAATACCATCACCCTTCTCATAAAAAATCACCATATTTCATAACCTCCATTCCTAAAAAACACCACATAACCCATAAAAATGGCACACCGACCTAGTAAAAAACCAGTTCATAAACTTTGATCGATGAGTTCAATTCTACGAAGGTTGATGTGGCCTAAAAAGCAACATGAATCATCTTCGTCTGAAAACAATCCGGTGCATACACCATTTTTAGTTGCGGATGAAAAAGAATCTAAAAACTGGTCAAAAGATGCTATTGACTTCTATAACAACGGGGATGCGTCATATTGTGTTTCAGTTCTGTTTGGTGGTGAGTGGCTTGGGAAGGATTTTTGGGGTGCTTTATTAGGCTACGAACATGATGATCGTCTTTCTCCATTAGTAAAAATCTTATATATTTTCAGTTAAATAAATTACTTTTATATAATATTTATTAGATGTTAATACTTTATATCACAGCATATAGAAGGTTGGGTAAAACGGATTATGCGGATGAGACGTGAAAAACTTGCAAAATTTAGACCATCAGGGTTGAACTGGACAATTTTACCACCTCAGTTTTGGGATGAATTATATGTGTGGGAAGGTCTCAAGCCTGTCAAATATGCCAATGGAACTGATGATTTGTACCCTCCATTTTAGGAGGTGTAATATGTTTATATTCCAATACTTATAAAAGCAGTAGAAAATTGATTACTTATCAGAATGGACTTGCATATATTAGAGATCATTCAGTATGGGTCAATAACTTATATCGTGAACTATATTCTGAGTTAGTTCTCCCTATTTTAGATTTTATTCCATGTAATTTTTACTGTATGATGGAACAGATTGGTTACTGGAAAAAAAGTTATACTGAACCGTTTATTCATCTTAATAAAAAGGATGACATGCCTTTCACAACCACTGAGAAGTACTTGCCTAAGGATGGGGTTGACATTGGTGGTGATCCAGGGGTTTTTATTTGTATGTTAATGCAAAAGCTAGTTCAAGGAAAAACTTTAAGTATGAAGGGAGATTTTAAAGACACGTGTGCAAGATATCGACGCTATATGACAAAAGAGTTTTATTGGTATCGTTATACATATAGTCACCCTGAATGGTTCATAGAAAAGATAGTCAAACGCAAGACCCACAAGTGACCTTATTTGTTGTATTACCGTTTTACTTGTTACTTTTATTGTACTACTTGTTAGTTTTCAGATGTTTATTCTAATAATATTGTATTTTATGTTTGTATTTTATAATAAAATTACATTCTATAACTAATAGATAAAAGTATAAAAAATTACATAATTAAAAAAGAAAAAATACATGACTAAAAATATAAAAGAAATAACATCTAACGAGTGTCATCATTATCGTTTGTTGCTTCATCATTTAAGTCGAATGGGCAAGGAGATGCATTAAAAAACCGGTCAACTGATTGAGCCGTCTTTTGAAATTGAGGGTAATAAGGTAGCGAGAAAGAATTGTAAAATGATTGTTGATAACTAGTATTAGGGCTTTGATAAAGATTTGACGGGCTCCCTTCTTCGAAATTCTGGGTACCCATTTGACTAAAATATGAAAACTAAGTAATTGAGGTACCACAGTAAAAAAAAATCTGGGCTGCCCATTTGGCTTAAAAGGGGGAGTTGAACTGTTGTTCCGTGGAATACCTTTATTCTGTCATATTTTGTTATTCCACATTATCATCAACAACTTGTCGACCAACCCGCCCTCGTCCTCTACCCCTTCTGCGTAAACGTTGTGTAACAGGAGGAATTGAGTATCATCAACATTTTATGTCACATGCATTGGTAGATAACTTATATGGTTTGCATGTACAAATTACATATAACGGCTTGTCATATTCCTCCCCGTTTCATCCCCTGGTCTTTGATAAAACTGATTCATCTCATCCATCTATAAATAATAATAATAATAATAATAATAATAATAATAATAATAATAATAATAATAATAATAATAATTAAATAATCATTATAACAAATAAACTAATAATAATGATACCATCATTCTCAATCTTTGTCCATCATTTTGGAAGACATGAGGGTTCGTGTCTTGATGAGCCGGGTTTGTTGTATCCACGGGAGTTGAGGATGGTTGCTGGTGATGAAGGAGTGGAATGAGAGGGTTGTGTTTTTGTGATTTTAGGGCTCAGATGCCTTTTGTGAATGTGGAGTAGGAGAAGAGGTTTGAAGACTTATGAAGAAAATAATCCGTGTCTGCCTCATGCAGACCTCAGGAAGACATTTTTCAATAAAAAGTCTTTTGAAAATCAAACAGTCTGCACTCTTAAAACCTCTTCCTGCGTCTGCATGCACGTAGATGAAGAGTTGGGGAAGAACTTTTTGAAAAAACAAACACTACTTTAGGGTAGCAAGCCATTGAATGCCAAGTACTATATCAACCCCCTCTAATGAGAATAGATAAAAATCTTAGGTAATTTAAAGTCCCAATATTTTTAAAGCAACATCTTTACAAACCTGATTACAGCTGATTATGTCACCAATGTGAATTCTTACACCAAAAAGGGGTATTGTTGTTATTGGTATTTACACTTGCTAAACCAAGGAGTGAGCGATGAACTTATGGGTGGATCCACAGTCAATCAACATCAGCACATCAAATGAATTAACCGTGCTATGAAAAGTGAGGGTGGCGTGTTACAACGTCATCGAGATGGCATGAAGGCTAGTGTCTGCCATATCCTTATGATTGAACTCTAAAATGAATTAACCGTGCTATGAAAGTGAGGGTGGCGTGTTACAACGTCATCGAGATGGCATGAAGGCTAGTGTCTGCCATATCCTTATGATTGAGCAGAGTTCCCTCAAGCTTGATCTCTTGTTTCAGTAGCAGTCTCTAGGAATTTAAATTTTCCTATTTTGCAATGATAACCAGGCGCATATTTGTCCTAACATCAAAAGCATTCCCTTTTTTAGCGAAGCGGGACTGTTTTTCAACATTAGAAAATCATGACGGAGGGTTTTGGGAAGATGTTCCAGTTGGTTTGGTAGCAACAGCAGTAGGTGTAGTGGTTTTGGTGTTAACAGCGGCAACCGAAACAGGCACCGAACGAATATTACTCAGCTTCAACTCAAACTCCACTGCTAGACTCATTGCATTATAAACTGTACGGGGTTTGTGAATTCTTACATCTGCCTTCAGTTCATTTTTTAACCCATTCAAAAACACCCCCAATAAATAGTCATCTGGCCAATTGGATACTCTCGCAGATCTTTTAGCAAATTCTTGATGATATTTGAATGATTCCCGTTTGTTTGATGCTACAAAGGTGCTCGTCCAGTTTTTGAAATTCCTCCGACCGAAAATTATTGTGTAATGCTCCTCCCAATAAGTCACAGTTTGATCAACCGACAACCAAGAGTACAAATATTGACTTCATCATCATCAGCAACACTATAAAATCTGAAGAACTTCTGCGCCTTCAAAATCCACCCTCTTAGGTTATAATACCCATACAAATAATAATAATAATATTAATAATAATAATAATAATAATAAAGGTGCAGGGGGTGATTTTGCCATTTTTAGAACTGAAATTTATAACTTTGTGCATAAAATGAAAGAAGCTTGAACTACAGGGACCAAAGGTGTAAGTTTTGTTTTAAATCAACCATCACCACCGTCGACCCCTTTTCACCTCCGGCCACCTCTCCGGCGACGACTCCGGCGACCCAAAACACGCAGATTTAATCGTGTCCAACTCAATAAACCACTCTCGACAAACTCACATGGATGATTCAAACCCATGACCCACTGCTATTTAATATTTGAGTGCGATCTGAACTTTCGGCCGACACCCACCACGATCACATAATAAACAATAAAATTTATCAAATTGATTGTGCACATACAATCATTTCATCGTTTAAAACTTTCCAGTGAGTTCCAATTAATCTAAAACACTACAAATCACCACCATTGGCCTCCTCCTCGTCGCGGACCTGCTACAATGTCGAATTCTATTTTCTGAGCTCTAATTCACGAAATTAGCATAGGGCTTTGCTTCCAGATCATTGTTAGAAGCTTCATACGAAAGGAATTTGATTATCACCGTGATTTGGGCATCGAACCGAGTCCTCCTCAACCGCGACCTGTTCTTCGTGGGTTCATCATCGAATCGACTTCATTCTGGTAAATTAAAACTATCTACATACTCGATTTTAGTCTAGGAATGAAAACCCCAACACTGATTTGGCTATTAACATCGATTTGATATTCAATTTAGTCGAAATCGTTTCTAGGGTTTATAAGGTTTGAATTTGGGGGTTTGGTTCGGGATGGTTTAAATGAAATTAAAACCAGTCAAGTTCAGGCGCAGGCGCCCTAGCCTGCTGGTTAAAGCGAAAGAGGGATGGGCAGGAGGTCACGGGTTCGAACCCGAGCCCCTGCCATATTTTTTTTAAATGCCTATTTAATCTTTTAAAATTTTGTAAAAATTCCTAAAAATTATAAAAATCCTTTTTATAATCTCTGTTTATTTTTAAATCATCAACCTGATTTTTCTGTAATTTTCTTTAAGCTTAAACCTTTATAAAACAATATAACAAGACATTTAGTTCAATTATATTTTTATGGATTCTTTCAAATAAACGGTAAAAAAATCAGATTAAATATAGGACTCCTTTTATAAAAGTACCCAATTAATCTTCTGTAAATTAGTTTGTTAAAAACCTTAAAATTTATATTTATATTATTAACAAACGTTATAAATAGTTTATTTTGTCTAAAATAAACTTTAAGAGTTGATTTAGGCCCATATTTTACAGACAACTTACAGAGGCCATAACTTCTTCATAATAGATTCAAATCAGTTAAACCTTATGTCCATGACGAAGTTCGGCGAAAACGAATCTGTTGATATATAAAACATCGAAAAACTCATTCGTTTAGACCTCCAAATAGTCATTTTCGTAACAGCTAGCAGTTCTGCGCAGCTGTAAAGATCCACGTTTTTCTCATATTTCGGTAATCCAAATCAGAAACTTTTCTAAATGAAAGTTGTTCAAAAATCACTAATCTAGTAAACTGAAAATTTTCAGAATTTTTAAACATCGTTTAGTATTTTTAACGAGTGCGAACATACAGGGGCAGAACTGGAACTTTTCTAATCTAAAATAGGAAAATCCAAACTATAATTTGCGTTACGTTATCGTAGGTTCTCGCGGCGTTAACTGAGCCTAGACTTTGTTTCTGATTATTGTCATTCGTGTATAAGGTACGGATTCTGTTTCTTTGTTATCATAAGTATTTACTTTTGGTTCCGTTACTTTGTAGTACAGATCCCTGATTTCTGTCTCGTATTTGATTTCCGTTCATTTCTAGTTTTGATTCCTGTCATACGTAAATAATGTGTTTTTGATTCTGTTATAAGTAGCTAGACTACTTTATATTTCTGAATTTGTTACCCGAGCTCTCCCTATCTTGGGGTGACCAAGACGCGTTATTGCGGCATCAATAACGTGGCACCAACCGTGGCGGTGAGCTGAGATCACGGCGTCTCTAAAGAGGACTCTGAAATTATGTCTTGTTATATTATTATTTCTTCAGAGGCCTATGGATCGATCCTAGGTTAGTCCTGTTATTTCCTGATGGATGGTTACACATCATTCCATTCAGGACTCTAGTGAATGGTTTGTATGTCTGCCCATACTCCATTTCACATTGGTTCACGGGCTCGCTACCTGTGTTCCCTCTGTTCAGTTATTATATAATATGATTATTAGCTCGGGGTATGTTCTATCTAATATATGTCTTATGACGTATGTTCTATTTGATATATATATCTTATGATCTTTGATTCTCCGTTATCATCATGTCTGTTTATTTTTGATATCTGCCAATTCTTTAATTGTCATCATGTCTGTTTATTTTTTATATCTGCCAATTATTTGATTATCATCATGACTATTTATTTTGTTATCCGCTATTCCGTTCACTGAGCGTTATGCTCAGGCGTGCTTTTGTTTTCATGCACGTCAGGTCAGCAGGGTAATCCGGGAAACCAGTGAAGAGTGAATTGAAGACCAAGATTATCTGTTACTTTAATTGATGTATTGAACATCTTAATTAGGTTCTTTCAGATTATTTAGTGTGTTTGAAGTTATTTCGTCTGACCGTTTCTGTAATATCATGGATTTGGTTTTTGATTTGATATCCGTATTAGTGACACGTCAGCCTTGTTGGGTTGGGGTGTTACATAGGTCCTCGTCGCTGAAAGCAGACAGTGTGATCTTAGTCGATGGACAGTGGTGATTCTTTTGACCAGAAGACTCACCTTCTTCATACCAACCTGAGAAACTATTGAATTTTCCTCGCAGAGTCTCCCGTGACTTGAGAGTGGCCAGATCTACCTTAAGAGACTCAAACGACTCCAACTGGGCTCCTATCACTGCCAATTGACCAGCAACAGGGTCCGATTAATCGTTGCTGCCATTAGGATTGCTCCCGGCGCTCGGTGTCATTGTGTTCCCGACAATGAAACCAAATGATAGAAACCTAGTTGGCTTGATTGAACTTAAACAAGAAAAAAAGAGCATTTCAGTTCTCTTCAAGATGGACCAGTCCTCAAATTATAAAATCAAAGAAAAACCAAAATATTTAACACCTAATTACTGAACAAAAACAACTATTAATACTACTAGTATCAATTAAGAAATGTTTTCAAAACCGGACCGGACAGTGAACCGGACGCCTTACCGGTCCGCTGGTCGGACCGATTCAACCGGTCGGATAGCATATAAGAACCGAATAAAATTAAAAATTAATTGATAATAAATATATTTAAAAATTAAAAAAAATTATATAAAAAACCGGTTCAACCGGTTCGGTACCCTGTTCAACCGGTCCAATTACCAGTCTGACCACGGTTTAACATTAAACCCGTTTTAAGCACCAAACCAGACCGGACTGGAGTCCGGTTCCTAGTCCAACCGGTCATAGCGGCCGGTCCGGTTTTCAAAACCATACAATTAAGTAAGCACTTCCTCTTCTCCACTCAACCACTACTAAAATATTGTATTAATAGTACTATTAATTGTGTAACCTCTTCCATTTCTCCACTCAGTCACTAATTAAATACTACTCATGATTAAGGCTGATAGGTCCAACTGATCCACAATTGGATTCAATAACCCACTAGGACTATGAGGAGAAGGGCGTTATAACCCATGGAATGCCCCGTAAGACGCCCCAGAACACCCTCTACATTGCCCCATGGGGCGTTCTAGGGCTTGAAATCCTCCCAAACTTCCTGTATAAAACGCCTTGAATGTCCCCATTTTGTTCAATGCAACGGTCACTTGAAAGTTAAAATAAAATTAAAAAAAAAAAAAAAAAAAAAAAGGGGCATTCCAAAGAATGCCCTACTCCAACAAAAAGGAAGAGAAAGCCCCACTATCTAGTTGGCGCCACGTGACGCAAGAATATGAGTTTGGGGCTTTCTTAAAATGCCTTGTTCCTCATAGTCTAAGGTGCCCATGGGCTGCTAGGTTGACCACTGGAGCTGTATCACCAAACCATTAATGTCTTCATAACATGACCATATTACGACTCCTAACTTTACTTGTTGATTCCTGCCATTTCATTAGAGTTAATGTCGCAGCCAGATTTGATATAGTTCAACCAAAGTACGAGGCAATGTAGTCTTGCTAAGGTGGGCACAAACCATGGATTTCAAAGTATGAATTGTTTTAAGCATGAAACGTAAAGTGAATGGTTTTTAGTTAGAGCTCTCTACTAACATTTGATTAACAAAGATTATTTCAATATCACTTAAACTACCACTTCTTTCTATCAAAAGTGTCTTTCTCCATGAAACCTAGTGAATTTTCTTATAGATGGATTGTCTCCCCATAAAACTTTTAAAGAATAGCCTTTAGACCACTTGTACTTTTTTAGAAGCCTTCTCCGTTTGGAATAACATAAAAGTACCATTTTATTTCAAAGGATAAACGTTATTTTAATTAAGTTTATCTATCATTTTTTGATCAAAACCACACCTTGAATATTTTTATATAGATTGAAAACCAATGTTTATTTTGATAGCTCCTAGAATCAATGTTGCAATTTAAAAAATTTCACATTCACTCTAAGCAAATATGTTCATTGTTAAGCTAAAATATTTCCTTAGTCATGAGTTTCCTTGAGTTTCCTTTTGTAGAGTAGGAAGCTAAAAATGGATAGCTAAACAGTAAATCCGATTAAAATATGATACATTTCATTCAAAAAATAGAAGTTAATCATGAAATTTATCAACTCAAAGGAAGATAATTTCAAATGATGAAATTAAAAATTTCTTGCAACTCCTGATAAAGATATCTATAGAAGTCGGAGAATGATAAAAGACTCAGTCCCTTAGATGTTCATAAGCTGCGATCATGCTCGCAATTCATTACAGGTCTGTATTGGCTCATCATCGCCCATCAATCATTCTCCAACAACTTTCAGATCCACACATCAAAATCAAAATCAAAATCAACTCAAATCAAAAAACAATAAACTCTTGCATATGAATGTAGCTGCACTAATGATCTCAAACGAAGATCGAAAGAGATTTGAAAGTTTAGAACAGCACGATTAATCTCGCTTCTAGGGAACGAGTCGGGCAGAAACTGAACACATTCATGCCGACCAGATAGCGAAGCCTTCAGATAACAGATAATCAATCACATATGATAGTTTAAAGTTGGATGATTAATTTCAATGGCGTAAATTGAAATGAAAACCCTAATTGAAGATGGTGATGAAGGTTTATGCGACTTTGGGTTTATGTAGAAGAGAGAATCGTAACAAATGCTCCACATTCCACACGATCAAACTTGGATGGACGGCTTGGATTTTAACAGGTTTTTAACCTAATGGGCCTCTAGTGGACTATTCAGTACTGAGTTGGGCTTGGACCGTAGTTTTGGAATTAATAATGAGCCTGCTATGGAGCCCAAAATGTAACCCAATTAATATAAAAATTAATCTATATTTGTTTGAATTCCAAAAACATAAACAAATATTGTATTTTAGTTAGTTTCTTATGTATATATATATACATATATATATATATATACATATGTATATATATACATATGTATACATATGTATACATATGTATACATATGTATACATATGTATATATATAGATATGTATACAGGATGTGGTTCAAATGAGAACCCATCCTTTTTGTGAGAACCCTTTAACCTCATACCAACCATTGATCAAAAAATTAGTGGCTTAGATCTTCTTATTCTTTTTTTAATACAAAAGGGTAAAATAGTCATTTTATCTTTATTTGAAATCAGCTTTTAACAAGAACATGACACATGTCCCCCCTATTCCCCCCTAATTCTTTTTTATTTCTATTTAAAAATTTTACCCCTTTGTTTTTATAACCTTTATAACTTTTTTATACATTGTTATTTTTTTATAAAAATTACATCATTAAACTCGTCTCGTTATTCTCTTTAATTCTAATATAGTCTCAAAATTTTTTTAAAATTTTTTCGAACGTTGCATATTACATCGAATTACATCATATTTTAAGTTTTTACTATGAACTACATCAAAGAAACATGATGTATTAACAACAAAAAACCTTAAGTTAAACAATGTAACTATACCACCGTAACAAAATACATTCAGTGAATTACATTATATTTTAACTTTTTACAATGTTTTACATCAAAAAACATATATAAAAACCAACAAACATATATAAAATCCAACAAATGTATAAACAAGTGTAACACTAGTATAAGAAGGTGTAACGCTATTAAACACATAATATTACACCAAAAGAATCATTAACCAATGTAAATCAAACGTTTTTAAATGTAATCTAGACGACATTACACCATGTCCTAATGATTTAGCACTACATCTGGAACAAAACAACCCAAATATTAACCAATGTAGATCAAAAAACTATTACTCGTACATACTTACATCAAGTTACACTGTTATGCTACTGTAACTTATAGCAAAACTATCACGAAACCAGACTGTAAACCAATGTAAACTATTGTAAACCAATGTAAAATAATGTAAACCATCTACAAACTAATATATAAATATATTACAAATAGATATTGTTACAATAGTTTACTAATGTAAACCAATGTAGATCAAAATGAACAATATAAGTTACAGTAGTATTACCAATGTAGATCAAATATTAACCAATGTAGATCAAAAAACTATTACTCGTGCATACTTACATCAAGTTACACTGTTATACTACTATAACTTATAGCAAAACTATAACGAAACCAGACTGTAAACCAATGTAAACTATTGTTAACCGATGTAAAATAATGTAAACCAATCTGCAAACTAATATATAAAATATATAAAGCAAATGTTTGTAACAAAATTAACCCAATACATATATTTATACACCAATGTAAACCAAATTAAAACTACAGCTTCTTTTATAAGTATACTAAAAACATCCAGATCTTGCACTAAGATGAAAAGCACAAAAGATGAAACCCTAATGATTGACACTAGATTTGGAAATAAACAACCCAAATGTGGATTCTCTTGAATGCTACAAACACAAAAATGCAGAAATTAAAAGAAAAGAAAAACCCATAAACAAATAGATCTAAAATGGTATGATTTGTAGTGGAGAAAGAGAACCAAGATCTGGAACAAAACAACCCGACAGTGTGGTGGTGGTTGCTCACGCGACAAATAGATCTGAATCGTGTTGGTTACAACAAGCTGGAAAACCCGACAGTGTGGTGGTGGTTGCTCACGCGAGAATAGAGGTGGTGTAGTTACATTGTTTAACTCAAGGTTTTTTGTTGTTAATACATCATGTTTCTTTGATGTCATTCATAATAAAAACTTACAATATGATGTAATTCGATGTAATATGCAACGTTCGAAAAAAATTTAAAAAAAAATTCGAGACTATATTAGAATTAAAGAGAATAACGAGACGAGTTTAATGATGTAATTTTTATAAAAAGTAACAATGTATAAAAAGTTATAAAGGTTATAAAACAAAGGGGGTAAATTTTTAAATAGAAATAAAAAGAATTAGGGGGGAATAGGGGGGACATGTGTCATGTTCTTGTTAAAAGCTGTAGGGTGGTATTTGATTCCCAAGAAAGAAAAGTCAGTGTACAAAATGACCTAAATGCCCTTGATGTCATCCTAACCATTCAATGGGAATCTAGATTTTTTAATATTAAATCAATGGTTGTGGTTGGGTTAAAGAGTTCTCACAATTACTTAGGGTTTTCATATGAACCCAATCCTATGTATACATATGTATATATATATACATATGTATATATATTAATATACATATACATATACATATGTATACATATGTATATATATACATATGTATATATATATACATATGTATATATATACATATGTATATATATGTATATATATATATAAAATATGTATATAACATATGTATATATATATATACACATATGTATATATATATGTATACATATGTATACATATATATGTATATTATATATATGTATACATATGTATATATATATACATATGTATACATATGTATATATACATATGTATACATATGTATATATATACATATGTATATATATACATATGTATACATATGTATATATACATATACATATGTATATATGTATACATATGTATATATACATATACATATGTATACATATGTATATATACATATGTATACATATGTATATATATACATACATATACATATACATATGTATATATGTATACATACATATACATATACATATGTATATATGTATACATACATATACATATACATATGTATATACATATACATATGTATATATGTATACATACATATACATATACATATGTATATATGTATACATATGTATATATATACATACATATACATATACATATGTATATATGTATACATACATATACATATACATATGTATATATGTATACATACATATACATATATATATATATATATATATATATATATATATATATATATATATATATATATATATATATATATATATATATAGAGGGGCTTTCAAATGAGAACTATTTTTTTGTTAAAATCAAAAGAACCAATTACAACCATTCATTTTATTTTTGTATAATTTTATTAACTTAAATGACAAATACTTAAAAGGGTTATATTTGTAATTTACCAATTAAAAGTCTCTTGTTCATGGGTTCATATAACCGTTCCGAATTATTTTTTTACGGCAACCGCGTCGTTTAATTTAGAAACAAAATATGCAGGCTACTAATATCTCATTCTCTTCATTGTTTTAAATAAATATAGAGAGGGTTGGATAAGGACAGAGAAGAGTGCTCTTGCATATCCTATTCTCTCTCACATTCTTATAATTCATAGCTTTGATTTAGCATCAATCCAATTTGCTAGTGCACACCCATTTAAGCTTGTTTGTTTCCATTCAATTACTTTGTTTCCATTTCTAGTGAATGATTTACTTTAAATGACTGATTTCTATTAATGTTTTTTATTGATGAATTATTTTGTGTACAGATGGTAAATTATCCCCATACAATCTAAATTCTAGGTAGCTTGTATTAGAGATTAGACACAATATGTATATAGATTTTAACCCACACATCCTTATCAGAGAATGTATCTACGTATCTTGGATATGAACGACAAGTTCATTACTTAAGAGTAAAGTGAGAACTTAGCGTCTCTATTTTCTTACATAGTTTTTTTCCTTCTTCACAAGCTTAGACATGTGCCACTTACTAATGTCATTACATTACACTATAAAATTAGAAGGATGGTAAATTTGGAGTATAAAATCGATTACGAAAGCTGAATCGAGTAATGGAAATATGAATATTTACAATTCTATTCAAACGATTTGTACTACAAAATTGGATTCATGGATTGAAATTATGCATATATTCATTCATGCATATATAAAATTATGCATATATGCATATATACAGGCATATATTTACTAACTAAATTGTGATCTGTTTACGAACTAGTATTTAGAGCAAATTCACTGTCACGTCTATATTCAAAGAAGATGGGTTTGGTCTTTAAAAGGGAAAATCATGCCTTTTCCTAGTGCCATAATCACGACGAGTATGTGAAATAAAGATGAAAGATTTGAACTAAATTTCTTACTAGCTTGTTCGATATAAAGAACCTTACTTAATAGAGAACCCATTGTTTAATTCTATAATAGCTTGTTTGAATTCAGATATTTTACTAGATTGTTTGATACAAGTTGATAGGCAACTAAAAGTTTTTTTTCTTCTAAGAGTGACATGTGTATTTCACTTCTAAATTTCATATTTGATAATTTGCTAGGCATAATATACCACAAATAGATCCATATGCAAATGAGTTCTATAATACATTAATGATGATACAAATTTGTCATTGATTCTAATTTCTGAGTTGGTGGTTAATTTAAATCAATCCAAGTGTGGTTCGGACTTTGTAGGTGAAGGTGGATAAAAGCTTTGGTTACGCGTCTAGTTTGCTCTTGTCGGTCAATGTCTCGAATCGGATTACTTCCAACGCATCAGAGTTCCTAATCAATTCTCATGGATGATCTTCTTGTTGCTTTAAGGTGTTAATTAACTTAACAAAATGATTGATCTCACCTAGATATGCAAACGTCTCCGAAATAGCCATTTTTTCCTCCATCATTCATGCTAAATAGTAGTTCTAAAATTATGAAATATAGCTTAAGGACTACTAGAGTGATTGTTAATTAACAAAACGATAAAATTCGTTGAGAAGTATGAAGTCAAGTGGAATAGGAATCAAAATAGAGGAATCAATTTTGATGTTTGTCAAAAGAAGGAGGAATTTGATTTTTGTTTAATAATTGGCGATATTGAAGAACTAATCACGACGTACTCAGTTTAGTATAGAAATCTAAGTATAATTTCAAGTTTTCCCTTCTAATGGATTGATATAGTTAATGCACTAATGCATCTATGGCTTGCGTGCATTAATGCATATTCACATTACAAATTCGCTTATTTTTCATAATAATATTAGCTACAACATTATCTTATTATTTTTCATAAATATGACAAAACTAAATTCATTATTTACATGAATGACGACACATGAGTGACACACAAAAAAAAGGCATGTTGCCACTAGATATAATCATACTGGTTCATTCGTAAATCGATACTTTTTTGTTTTATTCAACATTTTTAATTAGTTTTTAAATCACATATACTATTATCTTATTCTTCTTCGATTTATTGTGAATCATAAATCGGCACATTTTTGTTTTATTCAACATTTTTAATTAGTTTTTAAATCACATATACTATTATCTTATTCTTCTTCGATTTATTGTGAATCGTAAATCGGTACCTTTTTCTTTCATTCAACATTTTAATTAGTTTTTAAATCACATATACTATTATCTTATACTTCTTCGATTTCTTGAAAAATTCTCCATTGTTGCTTTGATATCATAGAAACATCCAGCCCTTTGAAAATATCACTGAACACCCACGATCTAAAGAGATTTTAAATGTTTATAATGTGATGCCAACTTTACCCTTATGGTAGAGAATAATTAGTCTTTAAAATTAAAAGAAATTACTATTTTATCCTTTCAATTTCTAGCCATTGATCTTGTTAATCTATGGTCTAGATTGGTTCTTTTGGTTTTTGATAAAAACTTGGTTTTCAATAGAATGCATCCCTATATATATATATATATATATATATATATATATATATATATATATATACATATATATATATACATATACATACATACATATACATATACATACATATACATATATATACATATACATATATATATACATACATATACATATATATATATACATATACATATATATATATATATACATACATATATATTACATATGTATATACATATACATATATACATATGTATATACATATACATATATATACATATGTATATACACATATATATATATATACATATATATACATATACATATATATATATATATACACATATATATATACAATATACATATATATATATACATATATATATATCTATACTATATTAATAATCATTTGAGGAGGGCAAGAAAGTCATTTCATCCAAAACTTTTAAAATTAAAAGTTTTACAACTTTATATGCATAGAGTACAACTCATCAAGCTTTAAAATCTCCCTCACACACACTAAAACATCAAGATTCAAAATCCATTTGCCATTTCAAATTCAAACCGCTTCCTTGGCTTACTCTCTCTCTCTCTCTCTCTCTCTCTCTCTCTCTCTCTGTGAATTGATTAACAACAAGAGCAAAGAGATGTCACATCCTCAAATTCCGGGTCTGGAATCTATCACGGAAGGGTGAGCAAACAGGATCGAACATAGTAGTTACACATGAGATACAGTTTTCTATATGATAAGTTTTAGATAATCAATCCATTATTATTCAGAGCATTAGATATAGTACGCAGCGGAAATAAATATATATTGTTTCTTAACAATACGTCTAATCATGTCTTATCAATAACCAATATGTATCTTGAGCTCTTATATGATCCTACGTGCTTGTCCATAAGCTCCTAGTAGATACCTGAGAATACATGTAAATCAAGTGTCAACACAGGTTGGTGAGTTCATAGGTAAGTAAAACACATTGATAAAACATCATTTATCATCAAGTAGGCCAGTAGGGTTTGCTGTAAAAGTGTGAGTTTAATTTACTCACCGGTATATGAATAGCCTGTCGGAACCCTTTTAATAAGGTGAACCCGCTATCCCACATACCCGCTATGTACAAGCCCAACAAATCCTTCACATAGGATTTGCCCATGTATCATGGTTTAATATCATTTTCATGTGTAATTATGTTATTTATAATAATTCAAATCAGAAGGCGCGAATCCTCTCTTTACATTTATCCTCATATGGGTTGTAAGTGGAACTATAATGGCAAAACTTATATAGCGCACAATCTGCCTTCTCACACCAGAATAGTCATCCCGAATGACAGCGAGATCTTTGTGCATCTGATAAGGACCACATGTCCAAACCTTTGTGGGGTCAGTCACTCCCCCATAGTACTATCCAAAAGATCCCTGCCTTGTTAATAGTCCAGTTTACAGAGAAGGATTTTCATATATAACCATATGTAATCATAAATGTGATTCAATTATTATTTAACATAATACACAAAATAATTTGTAAATTTAATTACAACATGTATTCCAGCCCTAAATATTTAAATGATTAAAAAGGGAAAACAGTTAAGTATGAACTCACCTCAGTCCTTGTGTGGTGTTGACAAGCTAGTAAATTCCTGCTAAGGAATTATAATTCACATAAGTAAATAGATACAAATCTATAACCTAAATAAGTTAGATCTTGAACCTGGTGTTCAATTGATCTAGGATTTGGTTTTTCTAGGATTTGTTATAAACATATATTAAATCATTTAATTATTTTTGTTAATTCTTTAATAACTAAAGATTTGTATTTCATTTGATTAATTGTAATCATGATTTTAACATATCATTATGTTCTTAATAAATTTTAAACATTATTTAAATATGTAAATTTATATTTAATTTTATAAGATTTTATAGACACAAATATCTAGACATTATATTCTAAATAAATTGCAAACATTATTTAACTATGTAAGTTTATATTTAATTTTGTAAGATTTATAAATATTTAAATTTATAAATCTAATTTGTGTTTATTTTATCATAATTAATCCATAACTAATAATATATGTCTATTAATAATTTGATGATTTAAATCATTATTTGAATCCATTTTATAAAAATAACAATTTATAACCTTTGTAACAATTTTATAATAAATAAATAAGTAAATAAATAAATAATAAGGTTTTTAATGAAATAATTTTCCAGAATATATTTAAATAACTTATAAAATTAACAAAGTTTATAAAATTATTTTTATAATTTTTAATAATTTTCTGTATTTTTAAATGGCTCAAAAAGCTTAAAAAAAAAAGGTGTGGGGGCAAGGGTTCGAACCCTTGACCTCTAGGTTTGAAAATGACCAATGAACCAGTGAACCAAAGGCGCAAGGCCGCACAAGGATTCAGCTTTTAAACCTTTTAAACACAAACTGCAATAATCCCAATTCACCAAGAACCCTAATTCGAAGATCATCAAATTGAACCTCGATTTGTAATTGTTTATGGAATCAAGCATAGGGCTTTCAATCCCCACATGAAACCGAGCATTTAGGTAGTTTCAGTTACCTGTTTCGAAGCTCGATACGTGATGTTCGACTAGTTGCAGGTCCGCGACAGAGGTTAGATTAATTGTGATGTGTTTGTGTGTTTTTAGATCAAATGAAAGTCGATGGAAGTTTATAAATAATCATACGACTGTTAGTGCGCAATCAATTTGAGTATTGTTTTATTGTTCGGTGCGTTTTCTTGGGGTGGTCGGCCGAAAGTTTGGTTGAAGTGGGAAACACCTAATCGACTCGATTATTCAAATTGGTGTGGCCATGTGTTCGAGACACCCACGCGAAAGTGTCGGTATCGTTTGATTGGATTAAAGCCGGCCTAATTTGGCCTTTGGGAGACGCCGGAGGCCGTCGGAGAAGTGGTCGGAGAGAGGGGAGTCGACGGGAAGGGGGTTGGGCTGGTTTTGAAATAATTACAAGAATGGTCCCTGTGGTTTACTATGTTTGTTATTTCATGTAAAAACTTTTTAAAACAGGTTTCAAAAATTACAAACCCACCCCCTGGACTTATAAATCAAATTTTTAATAAATATTTTATAAATTTTTTTAATAATAATATTATTATTATTATTATCATTATTTTATTATTATTAACATTATTATTAAATAATAATAAAATACAAAAACTAACTTGTAAAATCACATAAACTTTATATTAAATCACGAAAATTTTCGGGTTGTCACATCTTCTGTAACACCCGGCCTCTTATACCAACAATATTGTCCGCTTCGCCCACGAGGAGCTCACGGATTTGCTTTTGGTTGCCCGGGTGAAAACTTCCCAGGGAGGTCACCCATCCCTGGATTGCTCCCACCTGAGCACGCTTAACTGTGGAGTTCTCCTTTCATCCACAGCCAATACGCCCAAAAACGCGTTGTTGACATCAGAGGCCAGACATTCCTTATGAACCAGGAATCTCTCCTGTCCACGGCCGATGTGGGATATGTGTAGGGTGTCACAGGCACCCCCTGTTTGGACTCATCGTCCTCGATGAGCCCGAGAAGTCACCATCCTTGGTGAGGTATGCCCCACACCCCGAACGGCACAGGAGTGGCTCTGATACCATTCTGTAACACCCGACCTCTTATACCAACAATATTGTCCGCTTCGCCCACGAGGAGCTCACAGATTTGCTTTTGGTTGCCCAGGTGAAAACTTCCCAGGGAGGTCACCCATCCCTGGATTGCTCCCACCTGAGCACGCTTAACTGTGGAGTTCTCCTCTCATCCACAGCCAATACGCCCAAAAACGCGTTGTTGATATCAGAGGCCAGACATTCCTTATGAACTAGGAATCTCTCCTGTCCACGGCCGATGTGGGATATGTGTAGGGTGTCACAAGAGAAATAGAGGTAGGGCGTACAGGCCGAAGGCCGCTACAGGGTGGTTTGCGATGTAGTAGCGAGCAATTAGCGATCCTTTTCACTTGACGGCAGAAGATTCGAGGGTTCCGGTGACCCAAAACATATGCTCTTCGTACCAATGTACACCACACAACAGAGGCTAACAACACGTTCTCCATTATCAATAACAACAACACCACAGGCCGATGGGAAAACGTTCGGAAACCCTATCAGACACGTGTCAGGGAAGGGTAAGGCGGTGGCGTTTATCGACGGTCCGCCACCGCCGCCACCGCTAGGGTTGTTGGATGAGAACAGTGGCGGTACGGCGGCGGACGATGAGGGGTTAAACGATTGGAGGCGGTTTAAGGAAGCAGGGCTATTGGATGAGGTTGTTATGGAGAAGAAAGATCGTAAGGCATTAGTTGAGAAGGCTGAAAGGCTTGAAAAAGAGGTATCTTTTGGTTGATGTTATTGTGTAGATTGTGTGTGTGTTTGAGGCCCTTGAATTGATTACTTCTGTTATTGTTTATGTATTGGTGTTAAGTAACTATAATCATAAAAGTGTAATTCAGATGCTAGGACCTCCTAAATGCTTTATTCAAGAAGGTAGATTAATATTAAAAATAATATAATTTTTGTTATCATATTTAATACACCGTTCTTTGCAAACAAATTACAAGTTTGGACAAGAAGTGCTTTCTAGGTCAACCCAACCCAGCCTGACCAACACAACATAATTACCGTTTGGACCCGTTACCTAGTCCGCCCATCAATCTAAAATGTTGCAATTTTCATGAAAATTTGAGCGTTTTTTTGTCATAATTTCCTAAATCAGAGGTATTTTGTTGATTTTTTACAAAATTTTGCTTAGTGGGACAATTGGTGAAACTTGAGAGATTATCCATCTCAGGCAACTAGTTAACTACTCTGCCTGAAACAATTGGAAATTTGCGCCGTGTAAGTGACTCTCCCTCTACCAACTTAGAAGTGGATTTTGAATTTGCATTTGAATTTTAGGCTATAACTGAGATTTTGAAAATGCAGTTGTTGCTGTTAAATGTGTCTAATAATCAACTGAAGTTTCTTCCAGAATCCATCGGAAGCTGCTTTTCTTAGAAGAGTTACAAGCAAATGGTACTTATTCTCAATCTTTGCACCTGACCTCACTGTACAAACCGATCATCGTTCTTGAAAGCTTTTTGCAGGGACCTTTTTGGATAAAGATACAAATAATGATACGATTGTGCTCAATTTTCCAAAAACTTGGCCAAAAGTGAATTTTGTTGTAAACTACACCATTTTTCTGTGATTTTGGAAAGAATAATTAATAATAGTTTGTGTGCACTTGAGGTGGCAAAATGGGTAGTCGTTCTTTTTCCATTAGGGAAAAGTAGATAATGGGTTTAATGCTCTTATAAAAACTATGTGATTTTGGAGATTGTTTTCATTTGAAATACATTTTGGACATAATTATATTTCGGCATATTCCTCTATTTGACCCATTTTACCTATTTGAGATAATACATAACTCAATCTATATTTGTTTCTAAATTTGTTGTTTCTTAGGAAATTCCATTGAAGAACTTCCTTCTTCAGTTTGCAATCTTATTCACCTGAAGTCACTATGTTTGGACCATAACAAGGTGAAACAGGTAGCTTCCATTTGCTAAATATGTACTCTTATTATTGGGAATGTTATGGCCTTATCTACTTTGCATTTGAATTTTTAATGGTGTGGGTTCCATATCGAACATGTTTTTGAACATTTTTACTTTAATTTACTAAATTTAAGCAAGTGAATCTTTCTTGAATCTTTGAGAAATAAATAGTAACGTTTGAAACACTTTAATTTACTAAATTTGACAACCATTCCTTCAATTACCTAACGTTTGAAACATTTACGATTTACAGTTCTGAGGTTCTTTCACATATTGTTGAAGATTACGAACACTTAAGTTTTGTGCTGCAGATATTCGAATGGCATTTTAAGTTGAATTTTTTCTTTTCCCAGTTATTTGATTATCTATATCTATTATTTATTTGCATTTCTTGTAGCTAAATATCAAATTTTGTACATTTTACTGACCGGTTAACCTCTGATATATGTATTTACCTATGCTTTATTGTAGGAATAACATTAACGGTTTTTTTCTTTCTAACTATATGCATAAAGGTTAAGGTAAAGGCTGCTCTTCTTCAGCAATGAAAAACTCGGTTAATTGGTCCCAACTGCCCTGGTATCATTAAACCTGGAGAATGCAAGATTGGAATTATGCCTGGTTACATTCACAAACCAGGGCGCATTGGTATTGTATCTCGGTCCGACACGCTAACATATGAAGAGGTGAGATATTTTTGAGCTGTTATTATGATGTTCATGATAGCACTAGAAAACTTATATGCTGGAAAATTCTTTAGGCAGTTTGCTCATCCCTTTTGAGTAGAAGCAGACATAATGGAAATGGAAGGCTTGGATTGGACAGCAGCGAGTCGGGCGTACTCGACCACTTGAGCAGGGACACGCAGGAGATGCGGAAACCCTTTCTTGTGCTTCTTCGTGTAGAATATTTACGTAAGCAGCGTGAGTCAAAACTTGTGTTTGTATATAATTGGGTCATGTTTTGAAGACATTGGTAGTGATATGCAACCATATATGAAGTGAGAACTAACCACTAAGGGTGATACCAATGAATGGACGCTCCTCTTTATATCTTTGGTTGTCAGAAGGAACCTCTCACATACCAAACCTCTGGATTTATTACCTTGCTAAATCATATTTTGAGGTTTTATAAGCCATAGGATGTTCGGCACCATCTATATACCTTCCTACTTATTAAGGTTACTTCCAGATCTAAATATCATAAAGTCTTATTTTGTGTTCCCTTCAATTGAGATTACTTATTCTATGTTAATTGTCAAATAATCCACTTCCAGCTTTGAATTTGATAAGTTATGGTTTGTCAAATAACTGCTATATAAGAAAGTATAATATGTTTTGTACCAAAATAATTTGACATTAAAAATTAAACTTGTGGGAAATATTGGTCAAGGTAGGGTGCCATAGATTTTGATTGTTAGTCTCATGATTGCTTTTCATGACGCTAACCATGTCTTTGTTTATATGTTGAGGACTAGAATAGGTGATTATGACACATGAGATGACTTTAAGCTCATGCCTTAAGAGTTACATTAGTTTAATTAATTGTTCTATAATTTGAATTATAGAAATCTATGGAGTTATCTGAATGACATGTCTCACTTTGTTGCAGGTTTACCAAACCACAGTTGTTAGCCTAGGCCAATCCTTCTGTGTAGGCATTGGTGGGGATCCTTTCAACGGGACCAACTTTGTTGACTGCATGAAGAAATTCATTGCTGATCCTCAGACAGAAGGTACGCCGTATCCTATAAAAACAATTGATATTATATTTTTAAAGATAATTAGTGGATTATTAGGTGTCAATTTATAATAGATTCAATGATATTGGCACCATTATCAAATAGCAGGAAAAAAGGGTATCGAGGTATTGACTTTCATTAAATCAATGTTTTTAGTTACCATTTATTCTATTTATATTTTTTTTCCAAATGATTATGCATTTTCATGTTTTCTTTTATAAATAAACTTAACCCACAAATTAAAAATCTTGATTGCATATGCAGGTATTATATTTAGTTGAGCCTATTGATGAGGTAGCAATTCAGAATCTTCAGACGTACAAAGAGAAGAAATTTGTAGACGTGAGCAAGGAAGATCTTGAACTTGGTAAGTTGAGTAGTAATCGTTCGAAGGGGTAGTTTTGGGCCAAATGTACAAAATTTGGTCAATGTGGGCCTTTTTGTTAATTGTTTGGCCAAACAACATATCCAAACGGGCCTATAAAAATCACACCGTTAAAATTGAGCAAATTCATATATCACCATCAAACCTTAAAAATTTACATATATCCCTAGATCATGCTTGAAGAGCATTGTAGATTATTTAAATCCGCTTGTAATCGTGCTTTTGACCCATCATATTGCTGTTAGAATTTGGTTATTACTTTTGATGTTACAAATTATTATATCAGCAGTAATAGTAAATTTAAAAACAGGAGATAATCCTGTGAGTCTGTGACTAAGAATGGTGATCCAGAAATAGGAGATAATCCTGTTCAGATGGAAACTGATACCAAGGTTTGTATAAATTGTTATATTATTGCATAGCCACTAAAAAACCTTGGGTGTATGAAGTCCTACAGTTAACACACAAACCTATTTGTGCAGGTGGAAGCTCCGAAGAAAGAGATCAAAAAACCAACGTAGCAGTTTCTGAGTTGGTCTATGGGGCAATGCTACCTGCGGATGTGCAGAAAGCAGTGGAAAAAGAGTTTGAAATGGCGTTGCAAGACCGGGTTATGGAAGAAACAAAGGACAAAAAGAATGTTGTGGAGGCCTATGTCTATGAGATGTGGAACAATGTAATTTCTTTGTTACTTTCAGATATTTATATGGTTATTTGGAAGTACTGACTCAAAATCTCCACCGTTTTTCAAGCTGCATGATAAATTGCACGAGTTTGTTACGGACTCGGAGAGAGAAGGGTTTATCACTAAGCTTCAAGAAACAGAAGATTGGCTGTATGAAGATGGTGAAGATGAAACTAAAGGTGTATATATCGCCAAACTTGACGAGCTCAAGAAGGTTTAAGCAACATAAAAGTTTTAGCAATGAGCATAAAAGTTTAAACGGGCTTTCGTCCCATTTTGTAACACCCGTACTTTTCTTTTTTTAAAGAAATAAAAGAATAAAAGAGAAGGGAAAAGGAAAGAAATGAAAGGCAACTTAAGTGGAGGGGCCAAAGATGTTAAAAGTGCAAACTCTATAATTATTTTGTACAAAAGGTGGTGAAGCCGCCCATGACCTGCTGCTTTTCACCTTTCTACCAATTCCAGAGAGAGAAAGAGCAGAACCTCGGATCTTTGAAGAAGAACAAGAGGAAAAAATTTGAATTTAAGGTATAATTTAGTGTTTTTAAGTTGTTCTTGGCTAAATTAGCCTCGGTTGTGTGATCTTATGTGTATATGTGTTCGGATTGTGTGTTTAGACACATATAGGTGTTCGGGTTCTTTGAGAAGTCCAAGATTTATAGTATAAAGCTTGAAGGCAGCTAAGGTGAGTTACTAGAACCCCTTTTTACATGTTTTCAAATGATTTTGGGGCTGGAAAATACATGTATTTATGTTTTTATAAGGTTGGGTATTATACCCGTATGTTCATGTGCATGTGTATGTGGGTCGGGTATGTTTTGGGAAGATGTATGGTTATGAATATGTTAAGTTCATGCTTAGAACCGTATGTGAATGTTTAGAATTAGGTGATATGATGTTTGGGACTGGAAACAACTTAAAAATATGAGAACAGACTGCTAATACGCCTATATAAGGCTCATAATCCTGAACAGTCCTCATATTCCCAAGATTTTGACAGAAACCTAAGTGCTGGGGCTTATACTTCAC